>JAEIFT010000019.1:1200000-1700764 GCA_018904225.1 Lordiphosa mommai
ATTTTGTACGATGCTTTTCCCACCTGATTGGTTGGTGTTTGGGTTACCCTAGCACTTTCCACATTTTCCATAGTCCTGCATCCCTTCTACAAGAATGAAGCCATCGAGGTCCAGTTCGGCAAATCAGTCGTAGACAAACTCTCCTCCCATAGCTCTTGAGTCCTCCGAAATGTGTGGGAATGTGCAGCTAAGGCAACATCGATTTTTGCATGAATATGCTATGTTCGCATTCTCCAAAAAAATGTCGAACTGTAGTAGAGTGTGCGCTGCTTGGCATACGCACAGCTCCAAGTTCGCGAACTAATATCGACTTCACCTCGATATATAAATTGTTAAAGTTGAATCCGAAGCTAGCTCCTTCAAATCCATCTTCTCCAGACTTGTCTGCGCAGCATCGAAATCTGATTTTAAATTTTCCATAAATTCAATGCGCTCCACAAGCTCTGACTCATCAAAGCTAGATACCACCTCCGGGTCGTAAAAATCGTTTAAATCGTTCAATTGACGATTCACAGAGGCCGCTTTAGCACTGAAAAACTCTTTGGTTTCAACCGTGTTAAGTTTTTGCACCACACAGAACCGAAAAATATTTTCCACGTAATTGTCCTTGATTGCACAACAAAGTAAGTCACCCTGTTTATATGCGCGCGCGCCAAGTCAAAGGTGCCGCTTGGTTAGATCAACGGGTCTTATGTGCACTTTATTCGTTTTAGTTATGTATGTATGTATATGTGCATGTATGCCACTGCACTAAATATTTTTTTTTAAATTTTCTCTAAGTTGTGTAGGGACTCCAAAATTTTGTGATGATATGTTTGGTGCGTGTTTTAGCGTGGAAAAAAGCGCCGCGGGTAAAATTTTTTTGCCTGTCGCTTTTTTTTCCAGACGCATATTATTAAATTTTTTACACACTTGTACATAATTTATGTAAATTAATTAAATAATTTAATTTAATATAATTTATATATAATAACTTTAAAAAATCATTTTTTCGGAATTGCCCGATCTTGGGCTGCCCGCACAGGCTTATTTGAGCTCTCGCTCTCAGCAGCAGTTCGTCAGCCGTGGGCATCAGTTCGTGGGCTGTGGGCGTCAGCCGGCTCTTTAGAGCAGTGGGCAATAAGCGAATCCGAACCCTGAAAAATTTTAATTGTAGAGTAAAAAATTAATCTTATGATAATTTTGTGGGTGATAAAATTTGTATACCCTTGCAGAGGGTATATTAAAATTGACACGATGTTTGTAGCGCATAGAAGGAAGCATCTCCGACCCCATAAAGTATATATATTCTTGATCAGCATGACGAGCTGAGTTCATTTCCGTCTATCCGTCCGTCTGTCCGTCTGTTTCTATGCTATCTCCGCCCTCAGTTTTAAAGCTATCTTGACCAAACTTTGCAAAAAGTCTTTAAGTACACATTGGCTGCACATTTGTCGGAATCGGCCGGATCGGACTGTATCATATAGCTGCCATAGGAACGATTGGTCCAAAAACTAGTTCTAGTGAGAAAAACTTTTTTGTTGTCCATCGTAGCGTCGGTCCAAAAACTAGTTTTAGTATGAAAAAGTTTTTCGTTTTCCATCGTAGCGTCACTTATCGTGGTTATCGTCTCGACTATGGTGGACGATGGTCAAAAGAATTCAAAGATCCTTATACCACAAAATCCCTTTATGTCGCTCTCGTGCGTCCTATTCTCGAATATGGTTCATGTGTCAGGACACCTCAGTATAAAGTACACCAGGATCGTATTGAATCTGTGCAAAAGCAGTTATTATTATTTGCTCTCCGAGGGCTTGGATGGAATCCAAATATAAACCTCCCTCCTTATGCTGACAGATTACGTCTTATAGATTTGCCCTCTCTTCAAAACCGTCGAATATGTCACGGAGTGATTTTTACTCATAAGCTTATTTCCGGTATAATTGATTCCGAATATCTACTACACTAAGGGAAATGAAGAACGAATGAGTTGAGTACGAATGCTCTTGAAAAAAATTTTTTTTCGTTCTTGAATTTTTAAGAATATCGTTCTTGAAATCGAGAATTAGTTCTCAAATTGGTATTTATAGGCGAGGGAAGTGGGGAGAAGTAACTGAGCAGAGAGCGCAAGTAAACTTTGAGAGCATAACGCTTATGCGCCTCTCACAGTTTTGTTTTAATTGGAAAGGGGTGTGCGGGGAAGCTACTGAGCGGAGAGAGATACCGTTTATTGAGAGCAGAAATCTGTTTTACACGGGCGTCAATGCCGGCGATCCGCCGTCATTTCATTTAAAGTTCAGAAGTCTTCGAGTGCGTTAGTGAAAAAAGTTAAAAAGTAATATGGATGAAAAGTTATTGGCTAATGCATTAACCGAAATGGAAATGGAAAAGGCGCTTTCATTTTTAAATGGTAAGTTATATAGTATTATTAAACGTGTAAACGTATGAATGAACTGTACATTATACGTACATATGTATTGCTTATTTGTACAAACATGTTGAGGTATATATGTCGATTGTCAATTTATGATGAAATTTGTAAGGTTATGTTTATACAAATATGCAATACGTACAAATGTAAGCACATGCACACATATGTATGTATATATGTACAATGTATGTTAATGCATACATATGAAAATGCATTTTGTTCATACACATACATATGTACAATTACATTTACTTTGGCGCCGTTCATGTAAATATGTATGTATATGCATATGCTTGAGCGTGTGCAAGTGCGAATTTTGATGCTGCATTTGCTTATTGATCCGCAAGAATATGCCTGTACAAACATATACAGAAGCAAATTTGATCAATTGATCTGCAAAAATTTGCGTCTGCAATGTACATACATATGTGCAGGCATGTTCTTGCGGATCAATACGCACATGCAGCAATAAAAATCCCACTTACAGCCGCTCAAGCATTTGCATATACATACATACATGGCGCTTAAGGCAGAACATTCGCCCAACACTGTGGCGCTAGAAAGTATTCGCCCGCTAATGAACAAATATTTTGCCGATTTTGTCTTATTTTTGTGCGAATACTTTCAAGCCTTACTGTGAACTTTCAGAAATTACAAATTTTTATTTGTATTTCTAATAAAATTTAAATTATTTGCTTATAGACGCTGGAGTCAATTAAAATTGCCACCCTTAGGGCTGGGAATACAGTTTAGAGAAAAGCTGTTCTCGTGGAGAAAAAGAAAGGTAAGAGATCTTAAGATTAATTAATAATAGGATTCCATATTCATTTGGATTATTTTATTGTGTTTTTTTTAGATTTCAAGCAACGCGGATGCTGAAACTTTATTTTCACAACAATTGTTCAAGAATGAAACCAACCAACCGAACCCACTTTTGGAAAAGTTTGATAGCCATTTTCGGGCATATGTAGAAGGCTGTGCTACTGATCTTATTAATGTAAAATTAAATGAATTTGTAAGTCCACCCCTACATTTATACCCACTGTGGTTTGATATAAGTACATATGAAAAAATTCTTTTTATTTTATATCCATTACTTTATGTATTTGTTCACTATAAAATACCAAATATTATTTAATATCTTTATAAATAAAAAAAACAAAAACAACTGATTTAAAGCTTTTGATTGAAGAATGGGCAATCCTACTTTTAAATCTGTGAAGCTCTTGATTAAAGAATGGGAAACTCTTGCATTTCAGAATGTTGAGCTCTTAATTCAAGAATGGGAAATTCTTGGAATTGAGTATGTCAAGCTCTTGTTTCAAGAATGAAAGAATCTTGGATTTGAGTCTGTCAAGCTCTTGATTCAAGAATTTTCTTCTTGAAATAATAATTTTTCATACTTGGATCAAGTATGAAAATTCTCGGTCCAAGAAATTCGTACTCAGAAACTCATTCTTGGATCAAGAAATTCAATCTTGGAACAAGAATTTTCACTCTCACCGTACTATTGAGCTCGAATGCTCTTGATCCAAGTAGGAAATTCTCTATTTTTTCTATGAGTGTAGCATTGCTAAATTTGAATGTTACACACATGTGCTTCTAACTATGAACTCTATTCTCCTTTTCGTTTCTTATGCTGCAACTACTATAGTTTATATGAAAATATATCATTTGAATCACCTATTCATGTTATGACGTCGCGTTTGCTTCAATATCTATCTAACGCCTAATCAATCTTAATGTAATACATTGTGATTTTGGGAATCTCGCTGTGAGTTGAGGCATAGCGGCCGTTTGTGCGACTAAACTTCCTCAAACCCTTAGTCACTTTGCTATCTCCGCTTTCCATTATCATTATATATACTTTTTACTTTAAGTATATGTTAGTAACTATTTGGCAGCAATGCTTGCCCGAATTAAATATAAAAACGAGAAGGCAAAGCTAACTTCGACTGTGCCGAAGTTCTAATACACTTGAAAAAGATTACTCCAAACGATTTAACCGGTAAATTATATATAGGATATAGATATCAAATATTTACAATTTTTAAATCATTGATAATAAAAATTTGATACCATAAAAAAAAAACTTTTCTTAGTAAAACACATTTTCCGTCCGATCGGTCCAATGGCAGCTATATGCTATAGTCCTCCGATTTTGAAAAAATTTTTCGAAATTATGTGAAAGAATATAAAACTAATATATACCAAGATTGGAGACGCTACGATAGAAAACAAAAAAGTTTTTCTCACTAGAAGTATTTTTTTGACCGACCGTTTATATGGCAGCTATATGCTAAAGTCATCCGATTTTGATAAATTTTTTCGGAATTGTGTCAAAGCATATAAAACTAATATATATTAAGATTGGAGACGCTACGATGGAAAAAAAAAAAGTTTTTCTCACTAGAAGTAGTTTTTTGACCGTCCGTTTCTATGGCAGCTATATGCTATAGTCATCCGATTTTGATCAATTTTTTCCGAATTGTGGGGAAACATATAAAACTAATATATACTACGATTGGTGACGCTACGATGGAAATCAAAAAGTTTTTCTCACAAAGACTTATTTTTCGACCGATCGTTCCTATGACAGCTATATGATATAGTCATCCGATCCGGCCGGTTCCGACATATTAGTTGCGTGCAGTAAAAAAAAGATTCTGTGCAAAATTTCAGCTCGATAGCTTTAAAACTGAGGGACTAGTTTGCGTAGAAACAGACAGACAGACAGACAGACAGACAGACAGACAGACGGACAGACGGACAGACGGACAGACGGACGGACGGACAAGCGGAAACGAACTCAGCTCGTCGTCCTGATCAAGAATATATATAGTTTATGGGGTCGGAAATTAATATTTCTATGCGTTACAAACTTCTGGGCAAAATTAATATACACTTTTCAAGTGTATAAAAAGAGAAGGCAAAGCTAACTTCGACTGTGCCGAAGTTTTAATACACTTGAAAAACTTTACTCCAACTGATTTAAACAGTAAAATATATATAGGATATAGATATCAGATATTTAAAATTTTTAAATCATTGATAATAACAATTTGATAACATAAAAAAAAACTTTTCTTAGTAAAACACATTTTCTGACCGATCGGTCCTATGGCAGCTATTTGCTATATTCATCCGATTTTGATCAATTTTTTTTAAATTATGTAAAAGCATATAAAACTAATATATATCAAGAAAACAAAAAAGTTTTTCTCATTAAAAGTAGTTTTTTGACCGACCGTTTCTATTGGAGCTATAGCAATAAAAACGAGAAGGCAAAGCTAACT
This sequence comes from Lordiphosa mommai, assembly GCA_018904225.1. Classification (NCBI taxonomy): domain Eukaryota; kingdom Metazoa; phylum Arthropoda; class Insecta; order Diptera; family Drosophilidae; genus Lordiphosa; species Lordiphosa mommai. The sequence continues at coordinate 1,205,707 of JAEIFT010000019.1, forward strand.
TCGACCGTGTCGAAGTTTTAATACACTTGAAAAACTTCACTCCAACTGATTTAACTGGAAAAATATATATAGGATATAGATATCAGATATTTCAAATTTTTAAATTATTGATAATAAAAATTTGATACCATAAAAAAAACTTTTCTTAGTAAAACACATTTTCCGACCGATCGTTCCTATGGCAGCTATATGCTATAGTCATCCGATTTTGATAATTTTTTTCGACATTATGTGAAAGCATATAAAACTAATATATACCAAGATTGGGGACGCTACGATAAAAAACAAAAAAAGTTTTTCTCACTAGAAGTAGTTTTTTGACCGTCCGTTTATATGGCAGCTATATGCTATAGTCATCCGATTTTGATCAATTTTTTTCAGAATTATGTGGAAACATATAAAATAAATATATACTACGATTGGAGACGCTACGATGGAAATCAAAAAAGTTTTTCTCACAAAGATTTATTTTTCGACCGATAGTTCCTATGGCAGCTATATGCTATAGTGATCCGATTTTGATACATTTTTCCAGAATTATGTGAAAGCATATAAAACTAACATGTACCAAGATTAGTGACGCTACGATGGAAAACAAAAAAGTTTTTCTAACTAGAACTTGTTCTTAGACCGATCGTTCCTATGGCAGCTATATGATATAGTTATCCGATCCGGCCGGTTCCGACATATTAGTTGCGTGCAGTAAAAAGAAGACTCTGTGCAAAATTTCAGCTCGATAGCTTTAAAACTGAGAGACTAGTTCGCGTAGAAACAGACAGACGGACAGACAGACGGACAGACAGACGGACAGACAGACGAACAGACAGACGGACGGACGGACAAGCGGAAATGAACTCAGCTCGTCGTCCTGATCAAGAATTTATATAGTTTATGGGGTCGGAAATGAATATTTCTATGCGTTACAAACTTCTGGGCAAAATTAATATACACTTTTCAAGTGTATAAAAAGCATATAAAATTAACATATACCATGGTTAGTGGCGCTACGATGGAAAACAAAAAAGTTTTTCTCACTAGAACTAGTTTTTTGACCGACCGTTTTTATGGCAGCTATATGCAATAGTGATCCAATTTTGATAAATTTTTCCATAAATGTGTGGAAGCATATAAAACTAACATATACCAAGAGAAGTAACGCTACAATGCAAAACAAAAAAGTTTTTCCCACTAGAACTAGTTTTTTGACCGACCCTTTATATGGCAGCTATATGATACAGTCATCCGATTTTATTAAATTTTTTCACAATTATGTGGAAGCATATAAAACTAACATATACTAAGATTTGTGCCGCTACGATGGAAAACAACAAAGTTTTTCTAACTAGAACTAGTTCTTAGACCGATCGTTCCTATGGCAGCTATATGATATAGTCATCCGATCCGGCCGGTTTCGACATATTAGTTGCGTGCAGTAAAAAGAAGACTCTGTGCAAAATTTCAGCTCGATAGCTTTAAAACTGAGAGACTAGTTCGCGTAGAAACAGACAGACGGACGGACGGACAGACGGAATTGAACTCAGCTCGTCGTCCTGATCAAGAATATATATAGTTTATGTGGTTGGAAATGAATATTTCTAAGCGTTACAAACTTCTGGGCAAAATTAATATACACTTTTCAAGTGTATAAAAACCTCATATCTCCCACAATTTTGGAGCTAGCTTGTTTCAACCTTCTAGACATATATTTTAATCATCATTATTTATCGATCCGCCATACATAATTTCTAGATCAGATGAACAATAGTGGAGTTGAACGATAGTCTGATTTGGAAACGACCTTATATATCCCACAATTTTGAAGAACGATTGTTTGAACCGTCAAGATAAATATTTGAATCATCATTACTTATCGATACACCATACACCGTTTCACGATCAGATGAATCGTCAAGTTCTAAGCAAACCAAATAATTACGCTGGGCATTTTGTGATTAAATAATATATTCTTAAATAATCCTTTCACCTCAACTTACGCTTTCGTTTCATTAAAAGTTTTACACATTATAGGTCATCTTTACAGCTATTGGCGCCAGTTCTTAGAATATATGTAGCCATTAAAAAGCTTCTCAAAAACTTTGCCGTTCGTATTCGGTGTTCAGCTGTAGAGAAAGGGACCTCTTCAGCAAAACTTAAAAGACACACAAGCCAAGAGATTGAGTGGAGCTCAGCTTGGCCCATTGAGGCTGTAACAGCCATTTTAAATTTTATTTCATAACGAAGATATCGAAGCTGCGCTCTCGTTGTTCTTTAAAATCAAGACATGGCATCAAAGACACCTCTAGCAGGTGGAATCAAAAAATGATTTTTCAAAGGTTGCTCTGGGCAACAATACTGTCACAGTGGAGGAGGAAAAATAATGGCCTTTAATTAAAAAACAAGTAAGAAAGTCGGTCAAGCCCGACTGTAATATGCTCTGTACCTGTCAAAGATTGTACATAAATGAAAACTTTTAGGTGTGGGGTTACACAAACTGTATAAGTGCTGCCCAAAACGATATCGGGCAGTGCTGCCCATCGTAATTATTTCTGGCAAAAATTAAAACTAAACTTGATCTGCCTGCAAGTATAAGAATTATATGTTTGATACACTTCAAACCTCTAGCTCTTGGCATCTCTGAGATCTTAGCGTTCATACACTCAAAAAACAACTCGCCCTAAAAAGGCCCATTTTCGCCCTAATATTTAGAAAATCGCACTAAAAAAGGGCCAAAGGCGACTCACCTTATTTTTTAGCAAAGCATTTCTAAAAATTTTAGAAAATGATTTCTAAATTATAAGGCAATTTTTCTAAAAATTTAGACAATGTTTCTTAAATTTAGGGTGAAATCATCTAAAAAAATAGAAAGTATTTTCTAAAATATATGGCTCTTTTCTAGACATTCAGACAATTGTTTCTAAATTTCAGGGTGAAATGTACTAAGAATTAGAAAGTGTTTTCTAAAATATATGGCTCTTTTTCTAGACATTCAGAAAATTCTTTCTAAATTTCAGGGTGAAATGCCCTAAAAAAATAGAAAAGGTTTTTTTTTTAAAGTATGGCTACTTTCTAATAATATATTTATTTCCTTTGTATTAGTTTATAAAATTATATTATTCATCTTATTAAATTATTCAAAAATAACATTTGGGCTTAAGATGTGTTTTTTTTTCGAAATATTGTCCAATAGGACTTTGGATGTATCTTACTAAGAACCATGTGTTTTGCTATATTCTGGAGACATCACTTTGTTGTGAGAGCGTCTTCCACTTCTCCGTCCTCCAGTTTTTTTTTCTGAAAAAAAAAAAAAAACATTTTGGATAATATTTTTATAGAGGGAGGCTTTTATAGATTTTTACGAATCGTATCCATAATTATCCTTAACAGAGCAGCAATCGAATTGGGCACTTCTAGGATAGATAAAAATAACACCTAAATATTTCAATGTTTTTAAGAGGTTGACCATTTTGACACAATTTTTCGTAATCAGCATTCCGAAAAATATATTATTTCGTGTAAATTTTGAAAAAGATTGTACGTATGTGACTTAATGCTCGCATAAAATTTAAGGGTATAAAAACTTTATTTTGCACGGCAAAACTGATTTGCTTGTCTGCGCTTTGCGGCCACGTTAATTTTTTTTTCGACCTAATTTCCGAAAAGCTCACACCTCCAATCTTTTTCAACCTTTCAGTAAATAAGTATATCTCAGAAGATGCGCTCTTTATTAAAAAATGTTTTAGACAAAATGGAAGATATTTTGAGAACCCAAGTTTGATGATTAGTGAATTTTTTCGAATTAACGTATAGTATCGTCATAAGCTGTTCAATTCAGCTATGTGGAATTTAGCTGGTCTGATTTGAAATGCAAACGTTCACTAGAGATTTCCATGTCACCACCTAAAATGTATGTTTCATATTGTTGTGTGTACACAAAGAAAAAAAACGCCCTAGAATTCAGGAATTCGCCATACTTTTGTCGCCAAGACAATCTCACCCTAATTTTTAGGGTCTTATTTTTTTTGAAATGATGGTGATTTTTTTCTTAAAATTAAAAAAGTCTTTCTAAAAAGCAGAAAATTATTTCGAAATTTTCGACCGAAACTTTCTAGTAATTAGAAATTTAATTTCTAAATATTAGATTAAAATTTTCATAAATTTAGAAAAAAAATTCTTAATTTTAGGGTAAAACTGGAGTTAAATTGAGAAAATTGATTTCTTAAATTAATAATATTTCTTTCTTAAATTTAGAATAATTTGTTCTAAAATTTAGAATATTTTTTTCGAAATTTTAGGTTAACATTTTTTTAATTTTAGAAATAATATTTCTTGATTTCAGGATATTATCCAATTGAAATTTAGAAATGTTGTTTCTAAATCTGCTGTATATTTGCTGAAATTATAAATGAAAAATATATATTAGATTTATTAATATATATTTTATGATACATTTTATTCTCTTTATTATTATACACTTGAAAAGTGTATATTAATTTTGCCCAGAAGTTTGTAACGCATAGAAATATTCATTTCCGACCCCATAAACTATATATATTCTTGATCAGGACGACGAGCCGAGTTCATTTCCGCTTGTCCGTCCGTCCGTCTGTCTGTCCGTCCGTCCGTCTGTCCGTCTGTCTGTCTGTTTCTACGCGAACTAGTCTGTCAGTTTTAAAGCTATCGAGCTGAAATTTTGCACAAAGTCTTCTTTTTTTGCACGCAACTAATATGTCGGAACCGGCCGGATCGGACGACTATATCTTATAGCTGCCATAGGAACGATCGGTCGGAAAATAAGTCTTAGTGAGAAAAACTTTTTTATTTTTCATTGTAGCGTCACCAATCTTGGTATATATTAGTTTTAGATGATTTTACATATTTGTGAAAAAATTTATCAAAATCGGATGAATATAACTTATAGCTGCCATATAAACGGTCGGTCAAAAAACTAGTTCTAGTGTTAAAAACTTTTTTATTTTCCATCGTAGCGTCACCAACCTTGGTATAGATTAGTTTTATATGCGTTAACACAATTCTGGAAGATTTTATCAAAATCGGATGACTATATCATATAGCTGCCATAGGAACGATCGGTCTAAGAACTAGTTCTAGTTAGAAAAACTTTTTTGTTTTCCATCGTAGCGTCACTAATCTTGGTATATGTTAGTTTTATATGCTTCCACATAATTCTGTAAAAATGAGTCCAAATCGGATCACTATAGCATATAGCTGCCATAGGAACGATCGGTCGAAAAATAAGTCTTTGTGAGAAAAACTTTTTTGATTTCCATCGTAGCGTCTCTAAACGTAGTATATATTTGTTTTATATGTTTCCACACAATTCTGATCAAATTTATCAAAATCGGATGACTATAGCATATAGCTGCCATATAAACGGTTGGGCAAAAAACTACTTCTAGTGAGAAACACTTTTTTGTTTTTTATCGTAGCGTCCCCAATCTTGGTATATATTAGTTTTATATGCTTTCACATAATTTCGAAAAAAATTATCAAAATCGGATGACTAAAGCATATAGCTGCCATAGGACCGATCGGTGGGAAAATGTGTTTTACTAAGAAAAGTTTTTATACCCGTTACTCGTAGAGTAAAAAGGGTATACTAAGTTCGTGCAAATGTATGTAACAGGCAGAAGGAAGCATCTCCGACCCCATAAAGTATGTATATTCTTGATCAGCATCAATAGCCGAGTCGATATAGACATGTCCGTCTGTCCGTCTGTCTGTCTGTCTGTCTGTCTGTCTGTCTGTCTGTCTGTCTGTCTGTCTGTCTGTCTGTCTGTCTGTCTGTCTGTCTGTCCGTCTGTATGAACACCTAGATCTCAGGAACTATAAGAGCTAGAGCTACCATTTTTTCAGTGTAGACTTGTATCTTCTGCACGCAGATCAAGTTTGTTTAAAAATTTTGCCACGCCCCCTCCCGCCCCCGCAATATGAAAAAACCTCATATCTCCCACAATTTTGAAAATAGATTGTTTGAACCTTCTAGACATATTATTATTATTATTATTACGTAGTTAGCACGCAATTACAAATTGAGTGTAACTTAAAGGATTAAGCTATAGCAACTAAGGCCTTAAGCTTACTGCGTTGGGATTCTAGATTTATAACAGTTAGTGTATTATAACTTATAGTTTATGTAGTGTGTAGTGCTATAGTTTTAGAGGTATTTGTATTACTTAGTTTTAACTTAAATTTATTGAGTGTTTATTTACAGTGTTATATCGAGTGGTAAATATTGATGGATTTGAGGAATTCTACTGTTTCTTGCGCATTGTTATATGATAGTATTTCATTTATTGTTGTTTTGAGGAATTTTGTTCTGTTTGGTTGGTGTTGGGGGCATTCTATGAGGATATGAGGAATGGTGAGAGTAGTGTTGCAAGTAGTGCAGGTTGGAGGAGGGGTTTTGTTAAGGATAAAGTTGTGGGTTAGATTTGTGTGACCCAGTCGAAGTCTTGCAAATTTAATTGCGTCGTTTCGTGTGAGGTTTGCGGTTGGAAGTTTTTGTATTGATTTTTTATCTAAGTTTATTTGTCGATAGTGTGGTGAGGTGCTATTCCAAACCGTTTCCTTAAATGTTTGAGTATTGTTTTTTAAAAAGGTACTGATGTCTGTAGGATTGAGGTTATTTTGTATAATTTTAGGGAATTTTTGGGCATTTTTAGCAGCTTCAACTGCTAATTCATTGCCTGTTATATTACAGTGTCCGGGGACCCAGAGCAGTAATACTTTGTTTTTCTTTGATAAAAGTGTTTATACCCGTTACTCGTAGAGTAAAAAGGGTATACTAAGTTCGTGCAAATGTATGTAACAGGCAGAAGGAAGCATCTCCGACCCCATAAAGTATATATATTCTTGATCAGCATCAATAGCCGAGTCGATATAGACATGTCCGTCTGTCCGTCTGTCCGTCTGTCTGTATGAACACCTAGATCTCAGGAACTATAAGAGCTAAAGCTACCATTTTTTCAGTGTAGACTTGTATCTTCTGCACGCAGATCAAGTTTGTTTCAAATTTTTGCCACGCCCCCTCCCGCCCCCGCAATATGAAAAAACCTCATATCTCCCACAATTTTGAAAATAGATTGTTCAAACCTTCTAGACATATATTTTAATCATCATTACCTATCGATCCGCCATACATCATTTTTCGATCAGATGAACGATAGAAGAGTTACCGCCCCCGCAATATGAAAAATTCCTCATATCTCCCACAATTTGGGCAACCTTACCCTGAGTAACGGGTATATCGAAGTCGAGCAGGGCCGACTTCAACTTACGCTCTCGTTTTATTAAGGTTTAGCCATGCTATATTTTTCTCGTTTTTAAGTTGTTGGAGAGTTTGGTCCCAAATTATCTCCCAAAATTAGACCAAGTATAAAATAAATTACGTGTTGCTCTCCGTTAATATTTACAGCAATTCCCACATTTTCTAAGTCTTTTAAAACTTGGACAAATTGGTAAAGACATTTTGAATTGCCAAAGGACTTCAAATCTGCCGATTTAAACAAAGCTGCAGTAAATATATGATTGTATTCAATTGGAGATGTCGGAAACGACAAATATATTGCTGACATGGGTGCACAGTGGGGTCCTAATGGGTTATTGACTTCGAAGTCATCAACGAATAAAAAGTAAGGTATCGCAATTTTCTTACATTCTCGCTCGATCAACATTATTTGCTTCCATCGATTTCCATTAACAAAATTAACTATGTTTTTTTCGTCTTGTAAGGACTTTAACCTATTCACGAAACTTAGAAGCACGTTTGGCAATTCAAAGAATTTATTCAATTGAAATTTTAATGGGAAAATGACGCGCTTTGCTATTTTTGAACCCAATGTCATGTTATTTTTAGTTCGATCTGATGAAACTGTGTTGTCAATTGCAACGATATGGGGATCTTGATATAAATTCAACGATTTTAACTTTTTTATTAACTTATATTCATTTTCAATTTCTTTAAATGGGTTTTTGCAAAATTGGATAAGATTGCTAAGGGATTCATCTATATTAGTTGAATCCCGGGACGACTTCAATCTGTTATATATATTTTGTAGTTCATTTTAAATTGGTATGGTAATGTGACTTTCAATTTGTTTTTGTATTTTAAACGTCGAGTTTCGTGGCAGCTTTAAGTCAGAACCTATATTAAGAGTAACTTTTAGAGACTCGTTAGGCAAAGAATCACAATATGTTTCAGAACAGTCTGTATTTTGTCTTGGAAATGTATCTCTAGAAATATAAGGGCTACTTAGGGAATTATTATTTTCGAAACAATTAAATTAAAAAGTAATTTACGCCATCAAATTGTAGCGAACAAAGTTTACAGGAAAGAATCATTGAAATATTGTTTTTTTAATTGTAAATAAAATTTTTGGTAACCCTTTTCAAGCGGCTTTTTTAAATTTTTACTTAATTTTGAAATTAATCACTTTTTTATATTTTTAAGATCATTAAGAAACTCGGAAATAGCCCTATTTACTATATCTGTTTGAAGATATATATTGAAAAAGTAATTTTGGATGAATGTCCAAACAAGGGAACATTCATCATGGTACTTCAAATTTAGTACCATAAAGCTTTTGAAGCAAATTTCAACACAACTTATTAGATCAGGTAATTTGTAAAATACCCCAGAGACAAACACATAAAATTCGTCAAGATTATAAGGACCCGTTCCCGTACAACAAATTAGTGGTTGCAAAGTTGCCTTATCGACAAAACACTTATCCGTCAAATTTGTAAGGTGCGTTCGAAGCTCTCCCACGTTGCTCTTCCAAATTATGAATTTGCATCTGGAGTCCTCGATTGTGAATTTCAATATTTGGTTTCCAGAAGAATTTCGTTTTCCTCGCTTGGTAGGGACCAGCACAGGGTGAAGAAGAAATAATAACAATGCATCTTTGGTTTCTATGAGAGAGAAAAAGAAAACAAAAATGTATATGTATAGTGTGTATTACTTTGAAATTAAATAGCTATTAAGAAGTCTAGTATATATAAAATGAGCGTACGTTCGCAAAATATTAATGCTGCGCTGTTCTCTTATTTTTTAAACAATTAGAGGCAAAGCAATTAATTTAAATTGTTGACATTTATCAGAAAATGAAATATTATTATTAACAAAGATTCTGTTGAAGTCAGCATCAATCTGAAATTAATATAATTATTTAATGAACTATTGTACATTAACATAAAAATCGGTGGCTTACAAGGTCGTATTCAAAGGACTGTTTTAAAATGGGAAATTCTTCAAAAACGGAGGTTAAGCTCGCATTTGACTTAAGAAAATTTTGACGCCAATCGAAAGTTAGGGCCCACTTCTCATCATCTTCCTTTTTTAGGCTCTATGTTTACCTGAAGCCATAGTTTGTTAGTATCAAACTTATCACCTTGATTAAAAAGAGAAAATTTTCATTAATTATTCAATTCGACTGTGCCGAAGTTTTAATACACTTGCAAGAGTTCACTCCAACTAATTTATCCTATATATATATATACTACTATATATATTCTATATAGTGAAATCAGATATTTAAGATTCCAAATCATTGAGAATCAAAATTTGATCTCGCCACCATAAAAAACTTTTCTTAGCAAAAAACATTTTCTGACCGATCGGCATAATAGTCATAAGATTTTGATAAATTTTCGCGGAATTGTGTGGAATACAATTTAAGCTTAATACAATAGGTTACCAACTTAGAATCCTTTGCGTAAAAATAGACAGACGGACGGGCGAACATGACAACCGATTCGAAGTCATATAAATTAAGTTGTTATATGACCTTGAACCGGCTAAAACTTTCTTGTTTAAATATTCTTAAGAGCATTAAATCAGATAATTACCTATAGTTGTATTCGGAATGGGATTTTCTGCCTCCTGTGCTCGGTTAAATGTCAACACATTGTCCTTTTTATACACTTGAAAAGTGTATATTAATTTTGCCCAGAAGTTTGTAACACATAGAAATATTCATTTCCGACCCCATAAACTATATATATTCTTGATCAGAACGACGAGCTGAGTTCATTTCCGCTTGTCCGTCCGTCCGTCTGTCCGTCTGTCCGTCTGTCCGTCTGTCTGTCTGTCTGTCTGTCTGTCTGTCTGTCTGTCTGTTTCTACGCGAACTAGTCCCTCAGTTTTAAAGCTATCGAGCTGAAATTTTGCACAGAGTCTTCTTTTTACTGCACGCAACTAATATGTCGGAACCGGCCAGATCGGATGACTATATCATATAGCTGCCCTAGGAACGATCGGTCGGAAAATAAGTTTTAGTGAGAAAAACTTTTTTGTTTTCCATCGCAGCGTCACTAATCTTGGTATATGTTAGTTTTATATGCTTCCACATAATACAGGAAAAATTTATCAAAATCGGATGACTATATTATATAGCTGCCATAGAAAGGGTCGGTCAAAAAAATACTTCTAGTGAGAAAAACTTTTTTGTTTTCAATCGTAGCGTCCCCAATCTTGGTATATATTGGTTTTATAAGCTTTTACATAATTTCGAAAAAATTTATCAAAATCGGATGACTATAGCATATAGCTGCCATGAGACCGATCGGTCGGAAAATGTGTTTTTCTAAGAAAAATTTTTTATGGTATCAAATTTTTATTATCAATGATTTAAAAATTTTAAATATCTGATATCTATATCTTATATATATTTTACCGGTTAAATCAGTTGGAGTAAAGTTTTTCAAGTGTATTAAAACTTCGGCACAGTCGAAGTTAGCTTTGCCTTCTCGTTCAGTTTAGCTCTCGGATTGAAGAATTTGCTGTACAGGTTTCTTTCCAGGAACTTTTATGTAGTATGTATCCTATAAAAACAATTATTCAATCATTTGTCAAGGATTTCAGAGTTACTTTTTAATATATTAATTACCTTAATTTCTGAATCAAATAATAACGGAATACCTTCAGCAATTTTTGAAAGCAGATCTTGCTTTGGATGAATATTATTAAATAGAAAATATTCAACGATAATGTTGCTCAACAATTTTCGGTATTCATTGGTAATACTCTTTGTTTCTTTGTAGTATTTAAAGAGTATCGCCGTTTTATTGCTCTGCGCTAAAATTGTTGGCAAGTCAGTCTGGAAAATATGAAAAAAAAGAATATACAAACGACTAAACTGCTCGACTTCGATATACCCGTTACTCAGGGTAAGGTTGCCCAAATTGTGGGAGATATGAGGAATTTTTCAAATTGCGGGGCGGGAACTTTTGTATCGTTCATCTAATGATGATTAAAATAAATATCTAGAAGGTTCGAACAATCTATTTTCAAAATTGTGGGAGATGTGAGGTTTTTCATATTGCGGGGGCGGGAGGGCCGTGGCAAAAATTTGAAACAAACTTGATCTGCGTGCAGAAGATACAAGTCTACACTGAAAAATTGGTAGCTCTATCTCTTATAGTTCCTGAGATCTAGGTGTTCATACAGACGGACGGACAGACAGACAGACGGACAGACGGACATGTCTATATCGACTCAGCTATTGATGCTGATCAAGAATATATATACCTTATGGGGTCGGAGATGCTTCCTTCTGCTGTTACATACATTTGCACGAACTTAGTACACCCTTTTTACTCTACGAGTAACGGGTATAAAAACTAATTAATGAATAACACTAGGCTACAATTAAAAACGGAAGTGGGGATGCAATTTATGAAACATGCAAAAAAAAATCGCCAAACCATAATATTTAAATTTTAAAAGTAAATTAAAATTACAACAGAGACATTGGAAAAAAATTGATTTTGTCCCCAAACCAGAAAAGTTATTAATTATATTATATTATGAACCAGAATTGATTTTACTCACCTCACCAAAATTGCTTTCTATATAGGTGCTGTCGTTTTTGCTGCTCTGAGTGTTAAAATTCAATTTAAACTAAATGAAACAAGAAGTAACGAGATCTATAATATTTTTCAGTGTTCATGTGATGTTTAATAAATGCGTAAGGCTTTGATGTAAAACATGTTAGTTATACTGTTTGAAATAGAACATATATATGAATTTTGAAGACTGATTTGAAACAAATTTAAAAAATTCGTTACAGTACCGAAATTAAAGATGTTTCACATCAAAACACCAAGTCACATACAGTTGGGAAAAATTTTAGGACCACTATGACACCTTGTCCAATTGATCAAAAGCTAACAATAAGTGTTGCGATTTTTATAAGTCTTGTTATCGCAAATAAACTTCAAATTTATTAAATAATTTTAGGCATAATATACAATTATCTTTTCGTAATCATTTAAGTGATTTTTGTAATTTTAAGTGCATATTTGAAAAGTAGTCTTTTTATTTTTTTCGCCTTTCCCTATTTTTTCCCAAAAATTTCATGAATTTATTGAAATCGGTAAATTAACCACGGATTTTTTCTTTTCATAATTTTTAAAAGTCTTCTCATTCTAAAATCATATTGAAAGGTTTCTAAATGTTACAAATGTAGTTATGACGTCTTTGGAAAAATTGCTTGTGGGGGTGGTCCTATTATTTTTTTCGCAGCTGTACATGCCCGCTTTCGAACTCTAGTAGTGCGCGCTGCTCCATGGTGGTATTTTACATGGTGTGGTGTTGCGAATTTAGCAAAAGCTTTAAGCTAACACATTTCAATCACCGACACCCCAGGCTAATTCCACGAATCGCTGCACTTCACAAATGAAGGTCACAAATTGTGCGTATACACAAACACATACACACATATGCATATAAGATCTCGCACATATATATGTGAATGTGTATATGTATGCAAGCAAATGTACTTACTTGCTGTTTCCATTCTTGCAAGCGACAGTAAAAGATGACAGCTTGGCCGACCAAAGATTTTGGAATTTCTTGCCTGAGCTGCTGCCAAGAAATGCTTTGTAGAGTCTCTTCCGAAAAGTTGAGTTCTGAAGTTAATTTACACACACACATGTAATGAACACGGCAATTAAGCAATTGACAAAAAAACACTTCTTATATACATATATGAACATGTGCTTCCTCTTTATCAAATTTTCGTTAGGAAGTACATATGTGGTCACACTGTATGTACATACATACATACATAAGCATAAATGTCCACAACACGTAAATGCACAAAGTGTACTTACCTGCGAAAATGCTTGCAAAAGCTGTACCGTCTTATTTGCTTAACAAAATCTCCATAGCTCCATCACTGTCAATGCACCACACTCAAATAAAATCAACGCCACTAATCGACCACGCAGGGCAGCTTTGCACCGTTTCCTTTTAGAAGATCCGTTATGTCAAAGCAAACAACGAAAACGAATTGCCTTTCGCGCAGAGCAATACACACACAAATCAGACCTTGCTGACATTCAGATTCGAGCAAATTTCTATATTTCAGAAAGGACTTTTCTAAAAAATCAGACAATATTTCTAATTAACAGGGCAAGCTTTTTATACACTTGAAAAGTGTATATTAATTTTGCCCAGAAGTTTGTAACGCATAGAAATATTCATTTCCGACCCCATAAACTATATATATTCTTGATCAGGACGACGAGCCGTCCGTCCGTCTGTCCGTCTGTCTGTCTGTCTGTCTGTCTGTCTGTCTGTTTCTACGCGAACTAGTCTCTCAGTTTTAAAGCTATCGAGCTGAAATTTTGCACAGAGTCTTCTTTTTACTGCACGCAACTAATATGTCGAAACCGGCCGGATCGGATGACTATATCATATAGCTGCCATAGGAACGATCGGTCATAAAATAAGTCATAGTGAGAAAAACTTTTTTATTTTCCATGGTAGCGTCACCAATCTTGGTATATATTAGTTTTAGATGATTTCACACATTTGTAGAAAAATTGATCAAAATCGGATGACTATAGCATATACCTGCCATATAAACGGTCGGTCAAAAAAGTAGTTCTAGTGTGAAAAACTTTTTTATTTTCCATTGTAGCGTCACCAATCTTGGTATATATTAGTTTCAGATGATTTTACATATTTGTGGAAAAATTTATCAAAATCGGATGACTATGGCATATAGCTGCCATAGAAACGGTCGGTCAAAAAACTAGTTCTAGTTGCAAAAACTTTTTTGTTTTCCATCGTAGCATCACTAATCGTGGTATATGTTAGTTTTATATGCTTTCACACAATTTTTGAAAAATGTATCAAAATCGGATGACTATACCATATAGCTGACATAGGAACGATCGGTCTAAGAACTAGTTCTAGTTAGAAAAACTTTTTTGTTTTCCATCGTAGCGTCACTAATCTTGGTATATGTTAGTTTTATATGCTTCCACATAATTCAAGAAAAATGTATCAAAATCTGATCACTATAGCATATAGCTGCCATAGGAACGATCGGTCGGAAAATGTGTTTTACTAAGAAACGTTTTTTTTTATGGTATACAATTTTTATTATCAAGGATTTAAAAATTTTAAATATCTGATATCTATATCCTATATATATTTTACCAGTTAAATCAGTTGGAGTAAAGTTTTTCAAGTGTATTAAAACTTCGGCACAGTCGAAGTTAGATTTGCCTTCTCGTTTTTAGAAAGGGCTTGCCAATTTTCTAGAAAACGGCTTTTCATAACATTTTGTATTTGCTTAGCACATCTCCTTTAAGTAAAACCATTTCTACAAAATAAAAATATTTGTACTAAAAAATATAAATTTTTTTTATACACTTGAAAAGTGTATATTAATTTTGCCCAGAAGTTTGTAACGCATAGAAATATTAATTTCCGACCCCATAAACTATATATATTCTTGATCAGGATGACAAGCCGAGTTCATTTCCGTCTGTCCGTCCGTCCGTCTGTCCGTCTGTCCGTCTGTCTGTTTCTACGCGAACTAGTCTCTCAGTTTTAAAGCTATCGAGCTGAAATTTTGCACATAGTCTTCTTTTTACTGCACGCAACTAATATGTCGGAACCGGCCGGATCGGATGACTATATCATATAGCTGCCATAGGAACGATCGGTCGGAAAATATGTTTTAGTGAGAAAAACTTTTTTGTTTTCCATCGTAGCATCACTTATCTTGGTATATGCTAGTTTTATATGTATCCACATAATTCTGGAAAAATTTATCAAAATCGGATGACTATATCATATAGCTGCCATAGGAATGATCGGTCTAAGAACTAGTTCTAGTTAGAAAAACTTTTTGTTTTCCATCGTAGCGTCACTAATCTTGGTATATGTTAGTTTTATATGCTTCCACATAATTCTGGAAAAATTTATCAAAATCGGATGACTATATCATATAGCTGTCATATAAAGGGTCGGTCGAAAAACTAGTTCTAGTGAGAAAAACTTTTTAGTTTTCCATCGTAGCTTCACCAATCATGGTATTAGTTTTATATGCTTCCGCGTAATTCTGGAAAAATTTATCAAAATCGGAAGACTATAGCATATAGCTGCCATATAAACGGTCGGTCTAAAAACTAGTTCTAGTGAGGAAAACTTTTTTGTTTTCTATCGTAACGTCCTTAATCTTGGTATATATTAGTTTTATATGCTTTTACACAATTTGGAAAAAATGTATCAAAATCGGATGACTATAGCATATAGCTGCCATAGGACCGATCGCTCGGAAAATGTGGTTTACTAAAAAAGTTTTTTTATGGTATCAAATCTTTCTTATCAATGATTTAAAATTTTTTTTTAATATTTGATATCTATATCCTTTATATATTTTACCGGTTAAATCAGTTGGAGTAAACGTTTTCAAGTGTATTAAAACTTCGGCGCAGACGAAGTTAGCTTTGCCTTCTCGTTTAAATTTTAGAGCGATTTGGACTTAAGAAAGATTTTGCAGCTTTTTAGAAAAATGTTCTACTTTTAAATAAAAACATTTCTTATTCTAAGAATTTTTTTCTGGTATTCAGGAAAATTATTTTTTATACACTTGAAAAGTGTATATTAATTTTGCCCAGAAGTTTGTAACGCATAGAAATATTCATTTCCGACCCCATAAACTATATATATTCTTGATCAGGACGACGAGCTGAGTTCATTTCCGCTTGTCCGTCCGTCCGTCTGTCTGTCCGTCTGTCTGTCTGTCTGTTTCTACGCGAACTAGTCTCTCAGTTTTAAAGCTATCGAGCTGAAATTTTGCACAGAGTCTTCTTTTTACTGCACGCAACTAATATGTCGGAACCGGCTGGATCGGATAACTATATCATATAGCTGCCATAGGAACGATCGGTCTAAGAACTAGTTCTAGTTAGAAAAACTTTTTTGTTTTCCATCGTAGCGTCACTAATCTTGGTATATGTTAGTTTTATATGCTTTCACATAATTCTGGAAAAATGTATCAAAATCGGATCACTATAGCATATAGCTGCCATAGGAACGATCGGTCGAAAAATAAGTCTTTGTGAAAAAAAACTTTTTTGATTTCCATCGTAGCGTCTCCAATCGTAGTATATATTTGTTTTATATGTTTCCACACAATTCTGAAAAAATTTATCAAAATCGGATGACTATAGTATATAGCTGCCATATAAACGGACGGTCAAAAAACTACTTCTAGTGAGAAAAACTTTTTTGTTTTTTATCGTAGCGTCCCCAATCTTGGTATATATTAGTTTTATATGCTTTCACATAATTTCGAAAAAAAATGATCAAAATCGGATGACTATAGCATATAGCTGCCATAGGAACGATCGGTCGGAAAATGTGTTTTACTAAGAAAAGTTTTTTTTTATGGTATCAAATTTTTATTATCAATGATTTAAAAATTGTAAATATCTGATATCTATATCCTATATTTATTTTTCCAGTTAAATCAGTTGGAGTTAAGTTTTTCAAGTGTATTAAAACTTCGGCACAGTCGAAGTTAGCTTTGCCTTCTCGTTAATGGCGAATTTCTAAAATATAGGGCGATTTTTTTTCTGAGTGTAAATATGTACTTACATAATCTTGCCATTTCTGTAAGCGCGGAAAAAAATGCAATCCCATTTCGTTGGTGTTTTGCGGCGAAACTGCTCCCACTAAAGGCACTTTAGGGTATCCACACTTAAGTTTGCTTCTGAAAATATGTGTAATTATGTAAACAGATATACATTTGTATGTGTGTATTAAATAATCTACTATACATATAAATAATGAAATATGGCTGTATTAACATATGTACATTTATGTATATATGTATTTGATCCGCGCACAATGTAATTTTTGAATACTTACCGCTAAAATTTTCCAAAAAGGCTTCACCGCACAACTTTGACAAAAATTTGATTCATAATCTGGCGACGCTCACACTTAACTAAAACTAGCGCATGTCAAAACAAACACTAGATGTGTGTGTGTACAGACGCCAATGTATTGACGCGTTGCGACGCCTGCTTCGTTAAAACCGAAACGACAGCACAGCACGCAACAAAAACTTCAACTACTTCTCGAATATTCTACGAAAAGAAGGATTAAGGAAAGTTTTCTTAAAACTGGGGCTGTATTTCTTAGTTTAGGGGAAAAACAACACGAATTTTAGACACATTTTTTCTAAAATCAAAGGCAAAACTACCCTAAAAATTAGAAAAGGCAATAAACCAAATTCACCGTAAAATTTAGAAAAAATACTACTTTTCTAAATTTTTGAAAAAAATTTTCTAAAATATATAATTTTAGAAAAACTTTTCTACATTTTAGAAAAATTTTCTTAATTATAGAAAAATTTTCTAAACTTTAGCGCGATTTCAATTTTAGGGCGATTTACTAAAATATAGAAAAATAATTTTCTGGACAGACGGACAGACGGACATGGCTATATCGACTCGGCTGTTGATGCTGATCCAGAATATATATAGTTTATAGGGTCCGAGATGCTTCCTTCTGTCTCTTACATACATTTGCACAAACTCAATATACTCTTTGTACCTTCAGTACAGAGTATAATTATTGTTTGGCAGTCATTGCCAAGCTCCTCCACTTAGTCTACTTTGATTGAGCTCATATTTTGATTTATTGTTTACTGCGGTAACATTCCCACCCCCGTGAAGAACCGAAAGGGGTTGCTACTTAACTGCCGACGTCCAAGAGTGCCACTATGACTGCCGTTCGAACCATTTCACCTCAGGATCTTTTTATGGTGAATCGGCGCACCTGACCATCCTTTGCAGCGATGGCTTCAATTACAATTCCTTTTGGCCATAAGTTTTTATACACTTGAAAAGTGTATATTAATTTTGCCCAGAAGTTTGTAACGCATAGAAATATTCATTTCCGACCCCATAAACAAAATCGATCAGGACGACGAGTGGCATTTCCGTGTCCGTCCGTCCGTCTGGTCTGCGTCTGTCCGTCTGTCGCTGTCGTTTCTACGCGAACTAGCCCAGTTTTAAAGCTATCGAGCTGAAATTTTGGACAGAGCTCTTTTACTGCACGCAACTATGTCGGCCGGCCGTCGATGACTAAATAGCGATAGACGATCGGTCTAACTAGTTCTAGTGAGAAAACTTTTTGTTTTCCATCGTAGCGTCACTAATCTTGGATATGTTAGTTTTATATGCTTCCCATAATTCTGAAATGTATCAAAATCGGATCACTAGATATAGCGCCATAGGAACGACGGTCGAAAAATAAGTCTTTGTGAGAAACTTTTTGATTTCCATCGTAGCGTCTCCAATCGTGTATATATTTGTTTTATATGTTTCCACACAATTCTGGAAAATTTATCAAAATCGGATGACTATAGCATATAGCGCCAATAAACGGACGGTCAAAACTACTCTGAAAAACTTTTTGTTTTTTATCGTAGCGTCCCCAATCTTGGTAATTTAGTTTTATATGTTTCACATAATTTTGAAAAAATTATCAAAACGGAGGACATAGCATATAGCGCCAAGGACCGATCGGTCGGAAATGTGTTTTACTAAGAAAATTTTTTTTATTATTATTAATTTTTTTATCAATGATTTAAAAATTTTAAATATCTGATATCTATATCTTATATATTTTCCTTAAACAGTTAGTAAAGTTTTTCAAGTGTATTAAAACTTCGGCACAGTCGAAGTTAGCTTTGCCTTCTCGTTTGCTAAGTTTTTGACCACTACAATGACAGCGTCCTCCACAGCAATTTATACTGCTCGCAAAGTCAGACAGACAGGCAACCCACCGTTTCTTCTTGCGTCATCCCACGCTCACCATTATCGGTCCCAAATAGTCTACTCCAGTGTAAGTGTCCAGGCGCTAGAAGCTAGCCAGCCTAGACACTGGTATGGGAGCCATTTAAGGGTTTTTTGAAATAGCCTTGTTAATATCACATCTTTGGCACGCGGCTAACTTGCATTTATACAATAAGCGCAGACGGGGATGTAAAATTGCCCACTAATGAGGTTGCTTGTCGTCTTATGCTAAATATTATGGTTTTTCATTTGCATATACATTTGCTGGAGCATTCCTGTATAGAATCCCCATTGATGCGTCAATCAATTCAGATGTTTTGGCTTCTGGTCTCTCTTGTCCAATACTTTTAAAGTAGAGCCTCTACATAAGGCATAAACGTTGCTACAACTCTATATATGCGCTTCCAGTACGAAAAATATTAAGGATTAAGCTCTTAACGTTGGTAACATTTATTTATTTATTTCTAGTTCAACTAGGCTCAGTCAAACTTTACAGTGAATATTTAAGAATTATTAGATTATTCCTTACATCTAACAGAGAAGAGTTTAATGAGAAAAGATGGTAGTATTTATTGTAATTAAGACAGAGGTTACTATGCTCCGCTCCGCTCTCTGTGTGCGGGGGGCCTAAAGGAAGCACTACTGCTTTATAATGTGCTAAGCTTACCCCGAAGACTGTTGACATTTTGAAAGCAAATTGTAAAAGGAATTACTGATTTAAGTTTTTTGGAACCCGTACGGAAGAAGAAGGTTCATTGATAGCGGCTTGATTATCTCTAAATAAATGAGTTACTGTATGCTCAGGCCATGAAGATGGGCAGAGCGCTTTCTCAATATATTTTTCTGGCATTGTTATTTTAAATTTTTTCTCTCCAAATTGAGGGGGTGGCAACTCTACTATAGCTCATCTGATCCCGAAATGATGTATGGCGGATCGATAAGTAATGATAATTAAAATATATGTCTAGCAGGTTCGAACAATCTATATTCAAAATTGTGGGAGATATGAGGTATTTTTCAAATTGCGGGGTCGGGAACTTTTCAATTGTTCACCTGATCAGGAAATGATGTATCGCGGATCGATAGGTAATGATGATTAAAATATATGTCGAACAATCTATCTTCAAAATTGTGGGAGATATGTGGTTTTTTAAAAATTGCGTGGGTGGCAACTCTTCTATCGTTCATCTGATCAAGAAATGATGTATGGCGGATCGATAGGTAATGATGATTAAAATATATGTCTAAAAGGTACGAACAATCTATTATCAAAATTGTGAAAGATATGAAGTATTTTGAGAATTGCGGGGGCGGCAACTCTTTTATCGTTCATCTGATCGGAAAATGATGTATGGCGGATCGATAGATAATGATGATTTAAATATATGTCTAGAAGGTTTGAACAATCTATTTTCAAAATTGTGGGAGATATGAGGTTTTTTTCATATTGCGGGGGCGGGAGGGGGCGTGGCAAAAATTTGAAACAAACTTGATCTGCGTGCAGACAATACAAGTTTACACTGAAAAAATGGTAGCTCTAGCTCTTATAGTCTCTGAGATCTAGGTGTTCATACGGACGGACGGACAGACGGACGGACGGACGGACGGACAGACGGACAGATCTATATCGACTCGGCTATTGATGCTGATCAAGAATATTTATACTTTATGGGGTCGGAAATGCTTCCTTCTGCCTGTTTCATACATTTGCACGAACTTAGTATACCCTTTTTACTCTACGAGTAACGGGTATAAAAGCTACTTGCGAGTCAATTGCAGCATACATTGCTCACAAATCCTCAGCAAGAGTTTATATTTCAAAGTTTAGTTTTACTGAGCCTCGGGATATAGCTTCGTTTAAAATTAGTGTCTCTTCCGAAGAATTTCCTATTATATGTGACCCAAAATTTTGGCCGCCACTACTTATTGTTAACGAGTACAGGCAAAGAAATGGCAGGATAATGCCTGTCAGCTTGCCCTCTAACAGTTTTGGGGCACAAGTTGCCACTAATAGTGCACCAAAAATCTAGTCCAGTCCTCCTGTATTAGTATCAGTGTTGCCAATTTGTCCTTTTTCCGGATAGATCTGTCCTTTTTAAAACTGGCATTTCCGGAAAAATGTTGATTTGTCCCCTATCCGGAAAAAATGCCTTTTTTATTTCGTTCTATCCCTTTTTCATCCTTTTTTTAGTTTTATAAATTAGCTTTATAAATTCACACCAATTGCCTACTTTTCCTGAAAATCCACAGACTGCGAAACATACTCAATATAGAATTTATATGTTTCGCTAAAAATATGTAGCGAACTCAATTTAATTTGAATTAAATTCTTTTTTGCTTTAAAAAACTCCCAAGCTCATCAGTAATTTCTATCAAGAAGGATACCGCCATAGTAAGGTTCTTTTCAGTTGTTTCAAAAAAGTTCATAGTATCCAGAGAAGAAACTGTTTGAAACAAAACTTTGTGTTTTCTTCAGCCACATATTAATTCATCCTTTATAAAGCTTTTGAGAGCTCTTTTTCGGATCAATTAGTTTATTAGGAGATAAGAAATTTCCTTGCTACATCTAGATGTTTGCCGAATTTATTGTATTAAAAATATGCTTTCCTGCATATGGACTTTTATTTTGCTAAGATTTTGTTATCCATCTGCTGATGAAGAATTTGCTACTTTTCTCCCAAAAGGCTATAAAATGCTATCATTATATATCCTGGATAAAAAATGTATATGATTATGTATAATAAATGTATCTTTTTAGATAAAGTTTATTTATCGAACAATATCTAATTAAATCTTCCATAACATGGTGAAAGCCACGATCAACAATGCATATATAGCCAAACCGATATTAGTCTAATGAGATCTTCAAGAAGTTTTTTAACATTTTGTTTTTTTTTAATTTTACAACTTTAATCATGTTTAATATAAAAGTGGTACCCCAACTAAAAGTCTACAATAATTGAAGTAAAAAATTTCGCAGGATTTTGTAAGTCGAGGATTGCATTTTAAGATTCAGAAAAATTCTTATGGGGGAGTCCTGACATGCCAGCTATTGCCATACAAATTTGGGAATTTTTAGAATGGGTAATTGTTCCGAAAAACGATTGTGTTGGAAATGATAAAAATCTAAAATTCAGGGTTGGTACTAGATGTTTAAAAAAGAATCAATAAATTACTTTCGTTGATGTACTCTAAAACTGCATACTTAAAATATGGATAGAATTGGGGCCGATACGCCTAGTAAGCCCAGCTTTACCTTTATTTTTGAGGAGGCGTTGGCAACACTGATTAGTATCGTCTATCAAAATGTTAGGGATCTTTTGTCCAAACTTACCTCTTTATTTTTGAATAGCGCATCATTTGATTTTGACATTATGGCATTTTCAGAGACCTGGTTAAATCCCTCCGTTTCTGATTGTGAAATATTGTCAAATGATTATATTGTTTACCGTCGTGATCGACAGGCTCGCCGAGGTGGAGGTGTTATGATAGCAGTAAAATCTAACCTTCGGTCGGAATGCATTTCTGCAAATGTGCCTGACGATGTTGAATTTGTTGCCGTTAAGGTAACTTTTAATTCCTTTTCTGTATTCATTTCTTGTTCCTATATCCCTCCTTCTTCCGATATTCAAGTATATATGCACCATATAAACTGCTTAAAATATGTTTTTACTCAATTACGAGACATTGATTATATGGTTGTTGTTGGTGATTTTAACTTGCCAAACATCGCATGGTCAAATCTTAATGGGTCAACTTATCTTGTACCATCTGCACAGCATGATTTTTATACCCGTTACTCGTAGAGTAAAAAGGGTATACTAAGTTCGTGCAAATGTATGTAACAGGCAGAAGGAAGCATCTCCGACCCCATAAAGTATATATATTCTAGTTCAGCATCAATAGCCAAGTCGATATAGACATGTCCGTCTGTCCGTCTGTCTGTCTGTCCGTCTGTCTGTCTGTCCGTCTGTCTGTCTGTCTGTATGAACACCTAGATCTCAGGAACTATAAGAGCTAGAGCTACCATATTTTCAGTGTAGACTTGTATCTTCTGCACGCAGATCAAGTTTGTTTCAAATTTTTGACACGCCCCCTCCCGCCCCCGCAATATGAAAAAACCACATATCTCCCACAATTTTGAAAATTGATTGTTCGACATATATTTTAATCATCATTACCTATCGATCCGCCATACATCATTTTTCGATCAGATGAACGATAGAAGAGTTACCACCCACGCAATTTGAACGAGAGCGTAAGTTGAAGTCGGCCCTGCTCGACTTCGATATACCCGTTACTCAGGGTAAGGTTTATTTCAGAATATTTTATTAGACCACAACATGCCCAAATTGTGTTTTTTTCCCAAATTGCGGTAGTGGCAACTCTACTATAACTCATCTGATCGGGAAACTATGTATGGCGGATCGATAAGTAATGATGATTAAAATACATGTCTAAAAAGTTTGATTAATCTGTTTTCGAAGTTGTGGGAGATATAAGGCTTTTTTAAAATTGCGGGGGCGGGAACTTTTCTATCGTTCATCTGATCAGGAAATGATATATGGCGGATCGATAGGTAATGATAATTGAAATATATGTCTAGAAGGTTCGAACAATCTATGATCAAAATTGTGGGAGACATGAGGTATTTTCCAAATTGCGTGGGTGGTAACTCTTCTATCGTTCATCTGATTAGGAAATGATGTATGACGGATCGATAGGTAATGATGATTAAAATAAATGTCTAGAAGGATTTACTAATGTATTTTCAAAATTGTGGGAGATACGAGGTATTTTTCAAATTGCGGGGGCGGTAACTCTACTATGGTTCATCCGATCGAAAAATGATGTGTGGCGGACCGATAGGCAATGATGATTAAAGTATATGTCTAGAAGGTTTGAACAATCTATTTTCAAAATTGTGGGAGATATGAGGTTTTTTTCATATTACGGGGGCGGGAGGGGGCGTGGCAAAAATTTGAAACAAACTTGATCTGCGTGCAGACAATACAAGTCTACACTGAAAAAATTGTAGCTCTAGCTCTTGTAGTCTCCGAGATCTCTCGAGACAGACGGACATGTCTAAATCGACTCGGCTATTGATGCTGATCAAGAATATTTATACTTTATGGGGTCGGAAATGTTTCCTTCTGCCTGTTACATACATTTGCACGAACTTAGTATACCCTTTTTACTCTACGAGTAACGGGTATAAAAATACCTCATATCTCCCACAATTTGGGCAACCTTACCCTGAGTAACGGGTATATCGAAGTCGAGCAGGGCGGCCTTCAACTTACGCTCTCGTTTAGATTGTTTGCTTGATCTGTCTTTGTTTCATATAAACTCAGTTCCAAATCATTTAAACAAATTGTTAGATCTTGTTTTTGTCACTGACAGTTCTAATGCTGTTGTCTCTAGGTCTTCCCCCCTAACACTACCCGAGGATTCTTACCATCCTACATTAGAAATATCTCAAACAAATCCTGGATTTACCATCTCATCTTCATCTTCAATGACTTCAGTAAAACCTCGTCGTTGCTTCCGTAAAGCTAATTTTACCCTGCTTAATCATCTTATTTTTTCAAAAGATTGGTCTCCTTTATACAATGCAGTTGACATTGACGTCGCTGTTACCTTTTTTATGACTCTATTAACTCTCTCTTTGATATTTCTGTTCCAAATAGTGTCGCTTCTTCTGAGTCTCTTCAACCCCCTTGGTACTGTCCTAAGCTTTCTAATTTAAACGAGAGCTTAAGTTGAAGTCGGCCCTGCTCGACTTCGATATACCCGTTCCTCAGGGTAAGGTTTATTTAAGACTATTTTATTAGATCACAACATGCCCAAATTGTGGGAAATTTGCTTTTTTTTTCAAATTGCGGGGGAGGCAACTCTACTATAGCTCATCTGATCGGGAAATGATATAGGGCGGGTCGATAAGTAATGATGATTAAAATATATGTATAAAAGGTTCAAACAATCTATTTTCAAAATTGTGGGAAATATAAGGCTTTTTCAAATTGCGGGGGCGGGAAATTTTCTATCGTTCATCTGATCAGGAAATGATGTATAGCGGATTAATAGATAATAATTATTAAACTATGTGTCTAGAGGGTTCAAACAATCTATTTTCAAAATTGTGGGAGATATGAGGAATTTTTCAAATTGCGGGGGCGGCAACTCTACTATCGTTCATCTGATCGAGAAATTAAGTATGGCGGTATAAGTATAGGTAATGATGATTTAAATATATGTATAGAAGGTCCGAACAATCTATTTTTAAAATTGTGGGAGATATGAGGTTTTTTTCAAATTGCGGGGGCGGGAGGGGGCGTGGCAATCTGGTAAAATGGTAGCTCTAGCTCTTATTGTCTCTGAGATCTAGGTGTTCATACAGACAGACGGACAGACGGACGGACGGACGGACGGACAGACGGACATGTCTATATCGACTCGGCTATTGATGCTGATCAAGAATATATATACTTTATGGGGTCGGAAATGCTTCCTTCAGCCTGTTACATACATTTGCACGAACTTAGTATACCCTTTTTACTCTACAAGTAACGGGTATAAAAATATTAAGTCTAGATGTTTTAAAAAGTACAAAAAAACTGGTTCTAATCTTGACTTACATATATATTACATATCTTATCCTTATGACATTTCTTCTTCAAACTCTTTTAATGCTCCCATAATTACTGAATCTTCTCTACTTTCATATTTGAAATCTCTAAAGTTGTCATACTCTCCTGGACCTGACAACATCCCTAGTTGTGTCCTCAGAGAGTGTTGTAATTCTTTATGCAAACCTTTACTACAGCTTTTTAATCTATCGCTTGACTCTACTATTTTTCCAAATCTTTGGAAAGAATCCTTTATTATTCCTCTTCACAAAAAGGGTGGAAAATCAGATATTTCCAATTATAGAGGTATCGCCAAATTATCTGCTATTCCTAAGTTGTTTGAAGAAATTATAACCTCTACATTGCAGCATTACTGCAAATCGGTTTTGTCTCCTTTTCAGCATGGATTTGTAAAGAGTCGGTCCACTACGACCAATTTGCTTGAATTCACATCATTAGATAACGATGGATTCCTTATGAAATGCCTAACGATGTCATCTACACTGACTTCAGTAAGGCTTTTGACTCGGTGAACCATGATCTCCTCCTCCTTAAGCTTGATCGTATTGGATTTCCCTCCCCTTTTCTTTTTTGGATCTCTTCATATTTAAAAGATAGAACTCAAAAAGTTCTGCTCAGATCTAAAATTTCAAAACCTGTCTACGTAACTTCCGGTGTACCTCAAGGAAGCCACTTCGGTCCTTTGTTTTTAACTCTTTTTATACACTTGAAAAGTGTATATTAATTTTGCCCAGAAGTTTGTAACGCATAGAAATATTCATTTCCGACCCCATAAACTATATATATTCTTGATCAGGGCGACGAGCTGAGTTCATTTCCGCTTGTCCGTCCGTCCGTCTGTCTGTCTGTCTGTCTGTCTGTCTGTCTGTCCGTCTGTCCGTCTGTCTGTCTGTCTGTTTCTACGCAAACTAGTCCCTCAGTTTTAAAGCTATCGAGCTGAAATTTTGCACAGAGTCTTCTTTTTACTGCACGCAACTAATATGTCGGAACCGGCCGGATCGGATGACTATATCTTATAGCTGCCATAGGAACGATCGGTCGAAAAATAAGTCTTAGTGAGTTAAACTTTTTATTTTCCATCGTAGCGTCACCAATCGTAGTATATATTAGTTTTATATGTTTCCACACAATTCGGAAAAAATTTATCAAAATCGGATGACTATAGCATATAGCTGCCATATAATCGGTCGGACAAAAAACTACTTCTAGTGAGAAAAACTTTTTTGTTTTCCATCGTAGCATCTTCAATCTTGGTATATATTAGTTTTATATGCTTTCACATAATTTTGAAAAAATTTATCAAAATCGGGTGCCATATAAACGGTCGGTCAAAAAACTACTTCTAGTGAGAAAAACTTTTTTGTTTTCTATCGTAGCGTCTCCAATCTCTATATATATAAAAGAGTTTGTCCTGACTGACTGACTGACTGACTGACTGACTGACTGATTGGCAATCAACGTAGAGCCTGAACGGTAAGAGATAGAAAGCTGAAATTTTCACAGAAGTTTCCTTATGAGTTGAAAGTGAGCACTAAGGCGGGGTTTTGGAAAATTCCACCCCTAAGGGGTGGAAAACTCCCGGAAAAGCTACTATGGGGAAAATTTTGTTTTTCATTCGATTGACTTGAAATTCGGTTTGTAAGTAAAGTAAGCGAATTAATTGGACACCTGTTTCCCAGATTTTGGAAAATCCGCCCACAAGGATAATGGCCGGAAAATTATTCATGAAAGAAACTATTTTTCATCCGACTGACTGCAAACTCGGTTTGTGAAGATGTTAAGCAGAATAATTAGACTTGAGATTTTCCGACGATGGAAAATCCGCCCGAAAAGTCGGGAAATTCCCGGGAAATTCCAAAGGGAAAAAACTATTTTTTATCCGATTGGCTTCAAACTCGGTTTGTAAGGATACTATGCTTAGTAATTGGACATGAGATTTTCAAATGTTGGAAAATCCGCCCACAAAGAAAATACCCGGAAAATTCTATATGAAAAACTATTTTTGATCCGATTGACTTCAAACTCGGTTTGTAAGGATAGTATGCAAAATAATTAGACATAAGATTTTCCGATGTTGGAAAATCCGCCCGAAAAGTCGGGAAATTCCCGGAAAATTCCAAAGGGAAAAAACTATTTTTCATCCGATTGGCTTCAAACTCGGTTTGTAAGGGTAGTATGCAAAATAATTAGACATAAGATTTTCCGATGTTGGAAAATGCGCCCGAAAAGTCGGGGAAATTCCCGGAAAATTCCATATGGAAAAAACTATTTTTCATCCGTTTGGCTTCAAACTCGGTTTGTAAGGGTAGTTTGCTAAATAATTAGGCATGTGATTTTTTGTTGGTGGAAAATCCACCCACAAGAAAAACACTATTTTTCATCCGATTGACTTCAAACTCGGTTTGTAAGGATAGTATGCAAAATAATTAGACTTGAGATTTTCCAATGTTGGAAAATGCGCCCGAAAAGTCGGGAAATTCCAGGAAAATTCCAAAGGGAAAAAACTATTTTTCATCCGTTTGGCTTCAAACTCGGTTTGTAAGGGTAGTTTGCTAAATAATTAGGCATGTGATTTTTTGTTGGTGGAAAATCCACCCACAAGGAAAACACTATTTTTCATCCGATTGACTTCAAACTCGGTTTGTAAGGATAGTATGCAAAATAATTAGACTTGAGATTTTCCAATGTTGGAAAATCCGCACGAAAAGTCGGAAAATTCTATATGGTAAAACCTATTTTTAATCCGATTGGCTTCAAAATCGGTTTGCGAACACATTATAGAAAATAATTATACATTTGATTTCTCGGTGGTAGAATTTCTGCCCACCGGCAAGAATAATGGTGGGCGTATTTCGGTTCAGTGACAATGGCTATTTGTGAGCCGATCTGAATAAAATTCGTTTTGTAAGATCTAGGGTCAGAATAAATGGAAACACGTGTTTTTTTATTTCGGGAAGTTCACTGCAAAGGTCGGATTATGGGTGGGGGGGTGTGTTTTTAGCCGACATGTATTAAATTTGGTTTGAAAGCTCTATGGGCCAATTAAATAGGATAAAGTTTTTAGCTTTGCGCTTACTTACCCTCAAGGTAGGATAATGGGTGACGGGGGTGGTTTTAGCGTTTGTACGCCTAACGGGCCAAGTAGGTGGAAAATAATTTTCTCATTTCTGATGGTCGGAAAATGGGGGCGGGGGTGGTATCATTGCCAACGTTTTTTTCATTATTTTGGCGGCTATACTGATGGTGGCGAAGCGAAGCGCGCCGGGTTATATGCTAGTCTTGGTATATATCAGTTTTATATTTTTATACACTTGAAAAGTGTATATTAATTTTGCCCAGAAGTTTGTAACGCATAGAAATATTCATTTCCGACCCCATAAACTATATATATTCTTGATCAGAACGACGAGCTGAGTTCATTTCCGCTTGTCCGTCCGTCCGTCTGTCCGTCTGTCCGTCTGTCCGTCTGTCTGTCTGTCTGTCTGTCTGTCTGTTTCTACGCGAACTAGTCCCTCAGTTTTAAAGCTATCGAGCTGAAATTTTGCACAGAGTCTTCTTTTTACTGCACGCAACTAATATGTCGGAACCGGCCAGATCGGATGACTATATCATATAGCTGCCCTAGGAACGATCGGTCGGAAAATAAGTTTTAGTGAGAAAAACTTTTTTGTTTTCCATCGCAGCGTCACTAATCTTGGTATATGTTAGTTTTATATGCTTCCACATAATACAGGAAAAATTTATCAAAATCGGATGACTATATTATATAGCTGCCATAGAAAGGGTCGGTCAAAAAAATACTTCTAGTGAAAAAAACTTTTTGTTTTCAATCGTAGCGTCCCCAATCTTGGTATATAATGGTTTTATAAGCTTTTACATAATTTCGAAAAAATTTATCAAAATCGGATGACTATAGCATATAGCTGCCATGGGACCGATCGGTCGGAAAATGTGTTTTTCTAAGAAAATTTTTTTATGGTATCAAATTTTTATTATCAATGATTTAAAAATTTTAAATATCTGATATCTATATCTTATATATATTTTACCGGTTAAATCAGTTGGAGTAAAGTTTTTCAAGTGTATTAAAACTTCGGCACAGTCGAAGTTAGCTTTGCCTTCTCGTTCAGTTTAGCTCTCGGATTGAAGAATTTGCTGTACAGGTTTCTTTCCAGGAACTTTTATGTAGTATGTATCCTATAAAAACAATT
Source organism: Lordiphosa mommai (assembly GCA_018904225.1). NCBI lineage: Eukaryota > Metazoa > Arthropoda > Insecta > Diptera > Drosophilidae > Lordiphosa > Lordiphosa mommai. The sequence goes on from JAEIFT010000019.1 coordinate 1,235,699, forward strand.
ATTCAATCATTTGTCAAGGATTTCAGAGTTACTTTTTAATATATTAATTACCTTAATTTCTGAATCAAATAATAACGGAATACCTTCAGCAATTTTTGAAAGCAGATCTTGCTTTGGATGAATATTATTAAATAGAAAATATTCAACGATAATGTTGCTCAACAATTTTCGGTATTCATTGGTAATACTCTTTGTTTCTTTGTAGTATTTAAAGAGTATCGCCGTTTTATTGCTCTGCGCTAAAATTGTTGGCAAGTCAGTCTGGAAAATATGAAAAAAAAGAATATACAAACGACTAAACTGCTCGACTTCGATATACCCGTTACTCAGGGTAAGGTTGCCCAAATTGTGGGAGATATGAGGAATTTTTCAAATTGCGGGGGCGGGAACTTTTGTATCGTTCATCTAATGATGATTAAAATAAATATCTAGAAGGTTCGAACAATCTATTTTCAAAATTGTGGGAGATGTGAGGTTTTTCATATTGCGGGGGCGGGAGGGGCGTGGCAAAAATTTGAAACAAACTTGATCTGCGTGCAGAAGATACAAGTCTACACTGAAAAATTGGTAGCTCTATCTCTTATAGTTCCTGAGATCTAGGTGTTCATACAGACGGACGGACAGACGGACATGTCTATATCGACTCAGCTATTGATGCTGATCAAGAATATATATACCTTATGGGGTCGGAGATGCTTCCTTCTGCTGTTACATACATTTGCACGAACTTAGTACACCCTTTTTACTCTACGAGTAACGGGTATAAAAACTAATTAATGAATAACACTAGGCTACAATTAAAAACGGAAGTGGGGATGCAATTTATGAAACATGCAAAAAAAAAATCGCCATACCATAAAATTTAAATTTTAAAAGTAAATTAAAATTACAACAGAGACATTGGAAAAAAATTGATTTTGTCCCCAAACCAGAAAAGTTATTAATTATATTATATTATGAACCAGAATTGATTTTACTCACCTCACCAAAATTGCTTTCTATATAGGTGCGGTCGTTTTTGCTGCTCTGAGTGTTAAAATTCAATTTAAACTAAATGAAACAAGAAGTAACGAGATCTATAATATTTTTCAGTGTTCATGTGATGTTTAATAAATGCGTAAGGCTTTGATGTGAAACATGTTAGTTATACTGTTTGAAATAGAACATATATATGAATTTTGAAGACTGTTTTGAAACAAATTTAAAAAATTCGTTACAGTACCGAAATTAAAGATGTTTCACATCAAAACACCAAGTCACATACAGTTGGGAAAAATTTTAGGACCACTATGACACCTTGTCGAATTGATCAAAAGCTAACAATAAGTGTTGCGATTTTTATAAGTCTTGTTATCGCAAATAAACTTCAAATTTATTAAATAATTTTAGGCATAATATACAATTATCTTTCCGTAATCATTTAAGTGATTTTTGTAATTTTAAGTGCATATTTGAAAAGTAGTCTTTTTATTTTTTTCGCCTTTCCCTATTTTTTCCCAAAAATTTCATGAATTTATTGAAATCGGTAAATTAACCACGGATTTTTTCTTTTCATAATTTTTAAAAGTCTTCTCATTCTAAAATCATATTCAAAGGGTTATAAATGTTACAAATGTAGTTATGACGTCTTTGGAAAAATTGCTTGTGAGGGTGGTCCTATTATTTTTTTCGCAGCTGTACATGCCCGCTTTCGAACTCTAGTAGTGCGCGCTGCTCCATGGTGGTATTTTACATGGTGTGGTGTTGCGAATTTAGCAAAAGCTTTAAGCTAACACATTTCAATCACCGACACCCCAGGCTAATTCCACGAATCGCTGCACTTCACAAATGAAGGTCACAAATTGTGCGTATACACAAACACATACACACATATGCATATAAGATCTCGCACATATATATGTGAATGTGTATATGTATGCAAGCAAATGTACTTACTTGCTGTTTCCATTCTTGCAAGCGACAGTAAAAGATGACAGCTTGGCCGACCAAAGATTTTGGAATTTCTTGCCTGAGCTGCTGCCAAGAAATGCTTTGTAGAGTCTCTTCCGAAAAGTTGAGTTCTGAAGTTAATTTACACACACACATGTAATGAACACGGCAATTAACCCTTCAGTTCCAGAATTCACTTCTCGTCAAATTCATCACTTATTCACCATTCTGCTTTGACGCCGACGTCGGCAGAAGAGAATTCTGTATGTGTTTTGTTGTTGCAATTTTGCCTACAGCAACCGAAAAAAAACATGTGCAGTCGCAACCGGCAAATTTGACGTCGACGTCGGCAAAGCAAAATTCGATGTGTGTAATTGTTGTTGCATTTTTGCCTACTTGAACCCAAAAAAAAAATAATTTGCAGTTTACTGAAGCCGAATGATGAACTTTGTATACCCTTAAAAAATGTGCGAGCATTGAAACTATAAATTGTGTAAATATTTTTGAATTTTTAAATTAGAGGTTTGGACAGGTAGTTGGATTGATAGTTCTATAATAACTTTTTATTTTTATTACCCCGAAATCCACAATTTATTTATGGGTTATAAATATATTTTACAAATACTTTTGAAAGTCGGATATGCCTTGCAGTACCTTAGGGTATTAAAAACATATTGGGCGCCGAAAGAGAATGACACAAAGAAGAAAAGGATTAACGGCAATCGTTGACTGCCGATGTGTTTTGCGTTTGACGCTTGCCCCTTCCCCCTCCCTCACACAATGCGTTACTTGCATAGAAAAATCTAGAAGTTTGAGCATTTGATTTTGCCGCCGGCGAGTGAAGTTGTGTTGCTTAAAAAAAATATTCATTCTGTAGCATTTTTTGTGTAAAATAATAATTGATTTCAGGTAAGTGAATTTTTTGTCAGCCATCTAAGGTAAGTTTGCATATACATTTTTCTAAAATTAAATTATACTAATACTACTTTATTACAGAAGCAGTTCAGCAGAGCGATTCAACACAGAAAGCGGAGAAGCTGCAGAGCAAGGCAACGTATTGCGTACGATGCAATAGTTAAAAACATAATAAATAAATAACAGTATTAAATTATTTTATATGATTTTTAATCTTGTTATTTATTTATTTTGACATAAATTATTATTATTATTATATGTGTATTTTTAGATATTTAATTATTTTGTTTAAAATTAATTATAATTTATTGAATAAAGTGAAAATAAATGTAATATAAAAAAGTATAGCGTATTTTGAAGTTTGAATAGGGAAAAATTGGAGGTGAATTATTAATGAAAATAACCGAAAAATCTTATATGAATCATCGGTGAATTCATTGCGAAAGTCATCGGTGATTCAACTATGACTTCTTTGCAAAAGTCACCAAGAATCACCCATGACCTTATCAATGAATTCACCATTGATTCACAGATGATTCCTTCATGCGTGACCGCCTAGGACATGCCTGTGTTAAATTCACCACTTCTTTTCATAGCAATTCACCGGTGATTCATAGCTACCCATGAGTGATGCATCGGTGAATCATAAGTGAATCATTAGTGAAGCGAACTGCAGGGAAGCAATTGACAAAAAAACACTTCTTATATACATATATGAACATGTGCTTCCTCTTTATCAAATTTTCGTTAGGAAGTACATATGTGGTCACACTGTATGTACATACATACATACATAAGCATAAATGTCCACAACACGTAAATGCACAAAGTGTACTTACCTGCGAAAATGCTTGCAAAAGCTGTACCGTCTTATTTGCTTAACAAAATCTCCATAGCTCCATCACTGTCAATGCACCACACTCAAATAAAATCAACGCCACTAATCGACCACGCAGGGCAGCTTTGCACCGTTTCCTTTTAGAAGATCCGTTATGTCAAAGCAAACAACGAAAACGAATTGCCTTTCGCGCAGAGCAATACACACACAAATCAGACCTTGCTGACATAGAGAGAGAGAGAAGAGAGCGGTAAACTTAACGTGTTCAGATTCGAGCGAATTTCTATATTTCAGAAAGGACTTTTCTAAAAAATCAGACAATATTTCTAATTAACAGGGCAAGCTTTTTTTTAGAAAGGGCTTGCCAATTTTCTAGAAAACGGCTTTTCATAACATTTTGTATTTGCTTAGCACATCTCCTTTAAGTAAAACCATTTCTACAAAATAAAAATATTTGTACTAAATAATATAAATTTTTTTTAAATTTTAGAGCGATTTGGACTTAAGAAAGATTTTGCAGCTTTTTAGAAAAATGTTCTACTTTTAAATAAAAACATTTCTTATTCTAAGAATTTTTTTTCTGGTATTCAGGAAAATTATTTTTTATACACTTGAAAAGTGTATATTAATTTTGCCCAGAAGTTTGTAACGCATAGAAATATTCATTTCCGACCCCATAAACTATATATATTCTTGATCAGGACGACGAGCTGAGTTCATTTCCGCTTGTCCGTCCGTCCGTCTGTCTGTCCGTCTGTCTGTCTGTCTGTTTCTACGCGAACTAGTCTCTCAGTTTTAAAGCTATCGAGCTGAAATTTTGCACAGAGTCTTCTTTTTACTGCACGCAACTAATATGTCGGAACCGGCTGGATCGGATAACTATATCATATAGCTGCCATAGGAACGATCGGTCTAAGAACTAGTTCTAGTTTGAAAAACTTTTTTGTTTTCCATCGTAGCGTCACTAATCTTGGTATATGTTAGTTTTATATGCTTTATGGAAAATGTATCAAAATCGGATCACATAGAATGACTGCCATAGGAACGATCGGTCGAAAAATAAGTCTTTGTGAAAAACTTTTTGATTTCCATCGTAGCGTCTCCAATCGTAGTATATATTTGTTTTATATGTTTCCACACAATTCTGAAAAAATTTATCAAAATCGGATGACTATAGTATATAGCTGCCATATAAACGGACGGTCAAAAAACTACTTCTAGTGAGAAAAACTTTTTGTTTTTTATCGTAGCGTCCCCAATCTTGGTATATATTAGTTTTATATGCTTTCACATAATTTCGAAAAAAATGATCAAAATCGGATGACTATAGCATATAGCTGCCATAGGAACGATCGGTCGGAAAATGTGTTTTACTAAGAAAAGTTTTTTTTTATGGTATCAAATTTTTATTATCAATGATTTAAAAATTGTAAATATCTGATATCTATATCCTATATTTATTTTTCCAGTTAAATCAGTTGGAGTTAAGTTTTTCAAGTGTATTAAAACTTCGGCACAGTCGAAGTTAGCTTTGCCTTCTCGTTTTACATAAGTTCGAAAAAATGTATCAAAATCGGATGACTATAGCATATAGCTGCCATTAAACGGATCGGTCGGAAAATGTGTTTTACTAAGGCTGGGTTCACACTGTTCGACTCATGAGACATGATAATCCAGTAGGCCCTTGTGTTTTCTTGTTTTCATTGAGAATAATTTGTTATTTGACAATTAAAACAATACAACATGAAGGCTAACTAGATTATCATGTCTCATGCGTCGAACAATGTGAACTCAGCCTTAGAAAAGTTTTTTTTATGGTATCAAATTTGTATACACTTGAAAAGTGTATATTAATTTTGCCCAGAAGTTTGTAACGCATAGAAATATTAATTTCCGACCCCATAAACTATATATATTCTTGATCAGGACGACGAGCCGAGTTCATTTCCGCTTGTCCGTCCGTCCGTCTGTCCGTCTGTCTGTCTGTCCGTCTGTCTGTCTGTCTGTTTCTACGCGAACTAGTCTCTCAGTTTTAAAGCTATCGAGCTGAAATTTTGCACAGAGTCTTATTTTTACTGCACGTAACTAATATGTCGGAACCGGCCGGATCGGATGACTATATCTTATAGCTGCCATAGGAACGATCGGTCGAAAAATAAGTCTTAGTGAGAAAAACTTTTTATTTTCCATTGTAGCGTCACCAATCTTGGTATATATTAGTTTTAGATGATTATACATATTTGTGAAAAAATTTATCAAAATCGAATGAATATAGCATATAGCTGGCATATAAACGGTCGTTCAAAAACTAGTTCTAGTGGTGAAAACTTTTTTATTTTCTATCGTATCGTCACCAATCTTGGTATATATTAGTTTAATATGCGTCAACACAATTCTGGAAGATTTTATCAAAATCGGATGACTTTAGCATATAGCTGCCATAGGACCGATCGGTCGAAAAATGTGTTTTACTAAAAAAGTTTTTTTTTTATGGCATCAAATTTTTATTATCAATTGTTTAAAAATTTTAAATATCTGATATCTATATCCTATATATATTTTACCGGTTAAATCAGTTGGAGTAAAGTTTTTCAAGTGTATTAAAACTTCGGCACAGTCGAAGTTAGCTTTGCCTTCTCGTTATTATTAAATATTAAAAAGTTTAAAATATTTGATATCTATATTCTATATATTTTTTACCGGTTAAATCAGTTGGAGTAAACTTTTTCAAGTGTATTTAAACTTCGGCACAGTCGAAGTTAGCTTTGCCTTCTCGTTATTAATGATCTCCCCTCGACAATATCTCATTCTCGGATACTTATGTATGCCGATGACGTTAAACTCATTATACACTTGAAAAGTGTATATTAATTTTGCCCAGAAGTTTATAACGCATTGAAATATTCATTTCCGACCCCATAAACTATATATATTTTTGATCAGGACGACGAGCTGAGTTCATTTCCGTCTGTCCGTCCGTCCGTCTGTCCGTCTGTCTGTTTCTACGCGAACTAGTCCCTCAGTTTTAAAGCTATCGAGCTGAAATTTTGCACAGAGTCTTCTTTTTAATGCACGCAACTAATATGTCGAAACCGGCCGGATCGGATGACATAGGAACGATCGGTCCAAAAACTAGTTCTAGTGAGAAAAACTTTTTTGTTTTCTATCGTAGCGTCACCTATCCTGGTATTTATTAGTTTTATATATTTTCACACAATTTCGAAAAAATGTATCAAAATCGGATGACTATAGCATATAGCTGCCATATAATGGGTCGGTCAAAAAACTACTTCTAGTGAGAAAAACTTTTTGGTTTTCTATCGTAGCGTCCCCAATCTTGGTATATATAAGTTTAATAAGCTTTCACATAATTTTGAAAAAATTTATCAAGATCGGATGACTATAGCATATAGCTGCCATACGACCTATCGGTCGGAAAATGTGTTTTACTAAGAAAAGTTTTTTTTCTGGTATGAAATTCTTATGTATGTATGTTTATGTCTTTTCATCGTTGCAAACCTTCGCTAGTTTCCTATTCGACTGGCAATGAACCCTTGCAACGAATATCAACTTTCGTTGATCTTGGAGTTATTTTTGATTGCAAATTAAGCTTTAATGATCATATATCCTGTATAGTTAATAAGGCGAATGGTGTACTTGGATTCATTAAGCGTTGGTCGAAGGAATTTAATGATCCCTATACAACAAAAGTTCTTTTTACATCTTTAGTTCGCCCGGTGCTTGAATACTGCTCATCCGTCTGGTGTCCGCAGTAAAAAAGCATATAGATCGTTTTGAGTCTGTCCAAAAGCAATTCTTGCTTTTTGCCCTCCGCGGCTTAAATTGGGATCCCAACCTTCGGTTGTCATCGTTTTCTAGTATGCTTTTGCTTATTGACCTTCCATCGTTGGCTAACCGTAGAACAGTCCTAGGCGTTTCTTTTCTTCATAAGTTAATTATCGGTGATGTAGAATCTTCTGAACTCTTAGGTCGCCTTAACTTCTCTGTTCCCTCTAGACCAACTAGAAATTATTTGCCTTTAATCTTGCCTAGATGCACAACCGATTACGCACAGCACAACCGTTTTCGGGTTTTATGTAAAAATTATAATGATGTTTATCACCTGCTCTCAACAGAACTCTCTCTCTTTTCCATAAAGTTATCTCTTTTTGCACATCTCCGGCAAAATCTCTGACCACATCCAGCAGGAGCAGGGGCCTAGCTTGCCGGACCGGCTAATAAATATTCCCCCACCGGGTCAGAGATTTTCCGGATGATTTAATTCATCTTTATTTTAACTTATATTTATTTTATTTTTATTATATTTAATTTAATTTAATTTTTTCCTTTTTTTAATTCTTTTAATTTTAAATTTTATTTTCATTATTGTTTTATTTTATATTATTTTTGTTCATTCTATAATATTGTTTATTTATTGTTTGTGTTTATGATTTTATAAACATATTTTTAAGCCTTCTCTTTTTCTTTTTCCTCACCCTTCTCTTTTTTTCTTTTTCGACTTTTATACTATTTAAATTTGTGTTAGGTCTAGTAACGTCTCTGGCTTCAATTGGCTGTGAACTGGGGCATAGCTGGCCGGACGGGCAAATAAAATTCCCCCACCGTGTCGGAGTTGTTCCTAGTCGATTTGTAATTTTGTTAGATTTTCCTTGTTAGGCTTTCTTAGTTCATTAATCCTTTTTATAACGTATTCAATGTTTCTTTATTTGGTTGCCAGCCACCATTTGTCGACTTTTTTTTTTCAACAAATAAATAAAGAAAGTCTGTCAAATAACGTTTTACCAGAGCATTCGTAGCGGTTCCCATTAGTCGGGATACAAATATAGATTTAGGAGGTGCAGCCGCTGTTAAATTTATGTTAAGCTCAACTGGTGGAACAGCAGTGAGGGTCAAAAAGGAATCAGGAACATGACGGCGACCGGACGTAGGTTGCGAGATGATGCTAGCCATAGGAACCAGCAACCATAGGAACGGAATTTGTAATTCCAACAGGAACTACAGTAGGAACTGCTGCAGATAGTACAGCAGCAACTGCAGGAGCAACAAAAGCAGGAACTGGAGCAGGAGTATCGGCAGGAACAGCATCTGCAGAAAGTACAGCCGAAACAGCGGCAGGACCGCATGCAGGAACAGCATATGCATATTAGATGCCACACCAGTCGAAGTTAGGAACGATTCCGGTGGAAATGGGTTCGAGGGTGAGCAAAGCATAGGAACACTCAGCATGTTCAAAGTGCTTTGAGAAGCACATTTTTTCCTCTTAGGATATTCACTAAGCAATTTAAGGCCTAGAAACTGGGACTCCAGAGAAAGGAATCTCTCACCAAGCCTAAAAAATTCACTGTGAACCTCCTTAAATTCAGTTCGGGTTTGCCTCATAAGTGTGCGCATCTCGTTCTCTATTTCACGGCATTCAGCACATGACCAGGTCAATCCGATCCGCTTGGAGATGATATCATTTACTTGGCCATTTAGACCAGCACATTTGATATGTGCACTGTTGTTGCAAAGCCAACATATTAGAAATTGGTTACAAACTATATTACCACCAAAGTCGCACTTGTTCATGGAGCATTTTCCGTCCATATTGATTGGTAAATCCTAGTGCAATGGACCACTGTGCACAGTCGAAGAGTTATTCACAGAGCGAATATCCAAACGTACTAGCAAGCTGGGGGAACAAAGCGCAACAGCAATGCACTTGTTACTATTTAAAAACGAAGACCGAACAACAGTCCGCAAGGGCAGGGAAGAGTGCGGGTGTGCGTCGTAGCAGCGTGCGATCAACGATCGCGGTGCAGCAGCAATACGTTGAGCGCGTAGCAATAACAACAATCACAAGCGGGGGAGAGCAGGTCTACTGAGTATTACCGCAAACTTCTATTGCATTCGGTGAGACTAACCAACAATCAAACAAAACCAATGGCTTGAAGCTTGTGTGTCACTTGATTACACTACCCAACGCCAACGGCTGCAGTCTGTGCTCTGAAGAATCTCACCTACTCGTTGTATTACAAATGATTGAAAGCCACGAGCATTCATTTTAAGCCACTCAAGAACAGTTTTTGAATCCGACCAGTAAGTAACGTTGTCAATATGAAGCTTACGAGTCTTAATAATTTTTGGGCCAAGCGAGCGCCTATTACAGCGTCTTGAAGTTACATTTTTGGAATTGATAATGGATTCATTGGTGCTAACTTACTTTTTGCGGCTACTATCGATACGTCGGCGTACTCTCCTTGTGACACTCTCTAGTATGTAGCTGCTAAATATGCGTACTCATATGCGTATGCATCGACAAATGTATGCAGGTTGACATTATACGCTTTGTATAAGCGCCACCTGTGGCAAGAGCCTTTTCCACTGATCCCAATCTTTCAGTAAAGGGCCCGTAAACTCGTGGTCCCATTCGATGTAAGAGTAAAAGGTCAAAATCGACATATGGACTTGAAGAATTTCCCTTTTTGTCCGAATCGTATCCTCCGAAAAAATCTTGAATCATCAATCTTCTGTATGAATGGGTCCATAGACAGGTAATTTTTGCAAGGCTGCTTACTGCCGGCTTCATCCACTGCAGCTCATTCGAAATGGTAGCTATCGCAAACATCGCACTGGACCCATTTTTTTTTTTAATTTCTTTGTTTTTTATTGGAAATTTTGCCCGTTGAATTGTTTATTATTATTGATTCGACGCACAATAATTTTGAACAAAATTTGGAGAATTTCGATGCGCAATAATTTTTAAGAATAATTTTTTAAGAATGTTGTGTCTAGCCTTTGTCCTTAAAAAAAAGTTTTTCTAACTCCGACTGTATCATCTCGACATATTTTAGCAATTATTGTTTGGCAGTCATTTCCGAGCTCATCCAAAAAGTCTGCTTTGATTCAGTTCTTATTTTTATTTAATGTTTGCGGATCAAACCAGCGATGGGCAAACCCTTGCTCCCAACTGCTCCCATTGCTCCGACTTATTTTTTGACAAATGCCGCCAAATTGGCGGGATCGCAATTGCGACGTTCGCGAAAGAATAAAACAAAACAAGATGCATGTTATTCATGGCGTCAAGACACCAAAACAGACGGAAACAAGAAAAAAATATTAGCAGTGTGTGTGCGACCGAGACTTGGGCAGCAGACGGCTTCTGGAGTCGAGGCTCGTTGTTGGAATGCTCCGAAACTGAAACATCGCGCCCACCGCTGACGTAAACAGTTAGGTTATGGGAAAAAGCTATGCCGCAGTTGTCCAGGCAAGCCGAGCAATAAAGAGAAACAGGCAGCCAATAGATTAGGTGAGATCCAGAGGTTTTAATTCTTTTCACATGTCTTATTAGATATATTGAAAAATTAGAGATGAACCTAAATACTTAAACAGAAAAGGAAGAGATCGCTGGAATTACTCGACTGGCTAGAAAGCCCTTAGCACTAAGAGTCGACTGTTGACCAGTGGGACTAGTTCGCAGAGTAGTAACCTAGGTTAGCTATAATCACGGTTGCCACTTGAGAAAATTTTTTAGCACCAAATAAAATTAAAACAAGTAAGAAAGTCGGTCAAGCCCGACTGTAATATACTCTGTACCTGTTTGTATGTAACTGATAACTTTAAAGTGTGAGGTTTTTTCAAAATCTGGGGGTGGCAACTCATTCGACTATCGTTCATCTGGTTGAAAAACAATGTACGGGCTCGATAAGTAATGTTGGGTAGAATTACACTAGTACTTAACTCGTAAAATTATAAAATTTGTATATAATTTCCTATTAACATAAACATATCTATATTAGTCACGCGGGAATCTCGCGTGATTTCTGACCGCAGGCCATCTCAATTGCATCGCTCCTCCCATACTCGGTCTTTGCCTACTTACACAAATATCTATTGGAAAGAAGGGAGGGGGCAACTGAAAGCGGCGCAGTCCAGTAAGCTATTGCCCTCTCGCTCTCTCTTTCTCGTAAGTGGCTGCGGGTGTTGTTGTTGTCGTTGCATTAAATTTTCTTTTACACATAGCGCCACTATTGTTCATCTGATCGGAAAACGATGTATGGGGGCTTGATAAGAAATGATGAGTAGAATATATGTCTAAAAGGTTCGAACAACCTAACTCCAAAATTGTGGAAGATATTTAGTTTTTTTTAATTTGCGGGGGAGGCAGGGGGCGTGGCAAAAATCAAAACTAAACTTGATCTGCCTGCAAGTAGAAGAAATATATGTTCCATACACTTCAAACCTCTATCTCTTACCATCTCTGAGATCTCTTCGTTCATACGGACAGACGGACAGACAGACGGACAGACGGACATGGCTATATCAACTCGGCTGTTGATGCTGATCAAGAATATATATACTTTATGGGGTCGTAGATGCTTCCTTCTGGCTGTTACATACATTTGCACAAACCCAATATACTCTGTGTACCTTCGGTACAGAGTATAAAAAGAGCCAAATTCGTTAAAAAGAGCCAAAATAGTTTTTTTCGGTTGTTTACGGTATATTTTTATTTTATTATTTAAAAAATATTTCTTTCTGAAAATTAGCCACGTACAGAGTTGATATCAAGCGTTAATTACGTATTTTTGAATTATAAATTCAAATCAATCGTCTGTTTTGCCCTGGTTCTTTTTGTCTGATGTCCATTTTATATAACCTTTTCAAACCTCATTGGTTTTTATGTAAACTAAGATAAATAACTATACATGTTTGGTTTTGTTCTAAAGATACCAATTTTTTTTACAGAAAAAAAATCAAATTTTCCATATTTAAATAAAACGAGAAGGCAAAGCTAACTTCGACTGTGCCGAAGTTTTAATACACTTGAAAAACATTACTCCAACTGATTTAACCGGTAAAATATATACAGGATATAGATATCAGATATTTAAAATTTTAAAATGATTGATAATAAAAATTTGATACCATAAAAAAAACTTTTCTTAGTAAAACACATTTTCCGACCGATCGGTCCAATGGCAGCTATATATTATAGTCATCCGATTTTGATAAAATCTTCCAGAATTGTGTTGACGCATATCACAGTAATATATACCATACTACGATGGAAAATAAAAAAAGTTTTTCCCACTAGAACTCGTTTTTTGACCCACCATTTATATGGCAGCTATATGCTATATTCATCCGATTTTGATAATTTTTTTCACAAATATGTGAAATCATCTAAAACTAATATATACCAAGATTGGTGAAGCTACAATAGAAAATAAAAAAGTTTTTCTCACTATGACTAATTTTCCGACCGATCGTTCCTATGGCAGCTATAAGATATAGTCATCCGATCCGGCCGGTTCCGACATATTAGTTGCGTGCAGTAAAAAGAAGACTCTTTGCAAAATTTCAGCTCGATAGCTTTAAAACTGAGAGACTAGTTCGCGTAGAAACAGACAGACGGACAGACGGACGGACGGACGGACGGACAAGCGGAAACGAACTCGGCTCGTCGTCCTGATCAAGAATATATATAGTTTATGGGGTCGGAAATGAATATTTCTATGCGGTACAAACTTCTGGGCAAAATTAATATACACTTTTCAAGTGTATAAAAATGTGTATCTTAAGAACAAAATCCAAACCTTCTGGTTGTTTTTCTGTATCATTCATTTTAGTTAACATTTGTGATTTGAAAAGGTTATGTGATATGGCCATTAGACTTGGAAGTATAAGCTTTAATGATTTATAAGAAAAACCATGTGGCTGCTTTAAATGGAAAACAATATTCTTATTATTAGCGACGAGCTTAGGCTCCGATAAATTATATTACGCTGTGGTTTTGATCATTTTCAGTGTGAACAGCGAAAAAAATCCAGATTTAAATTAGATTTATTATTAGATTAATTAAAATGATTAATGTTCTAACTTTTTTCTGCTTATGCCAATCATAAGCAAAAAGAGCCAGTTCCAAAAAAAAGTGCCAATGCGCCAACCGCAAAAAAAAAACACCAGTTTTGGCGCAAAAACGCCAACTGTGGCATCCGTGGCTATAATGTGTATTGTCGTCTCAACAATAAGCATTATGTTGGCACACCCCTGATCTAAATGATGTTCTAAAATCATAACCAAATGTTAAAGATTTTATTCTCTTTTTCCGCACATAAGACATCAACTTAACTCAACCACCATAGACAAATTAAGCAAATTTCGTTTTTTATACCCGTTACTCGTAGAGTAAAAAGGGTATACTAAGTTCGTGCAAATGTATGTAACAGGCAGAAGGAAGCTTTTCCGACCCCATAAAGTATATATATTCTTGATCAGCATCAATAGCCGAGTCGATGTCCGTCTGTCCGTCTGTATGAATACCTAGATCTCAGAGACTATAAGAGCTAGAGCTACCATTTTTTCAGTGTAGACTTGTATTGTCTGCACGCAGATCAAGTTTGTTTCAAATTTTTGCCACGCCCCCTCCCGCTCCCCTCCCCAATATGAAAAACCTCATATCTCCCACAATTTTGAAAATTGATTGTTCGAACCTTCTAGACATATATTTTAATCATCATTACCTATCGATCCGCCATACATCATTTTTCGATCAGATGAGTTATAGTAGAGTTGACACCTCCGCAATTTGGAAAAAAATCATATCTCTCACATTTTGGGCATGTTGTTATCTAATAAAATATTCTAAAATAAACCTTACCCTGAGTAACGGGTATATCGAAGTCGAGCAAGGCCGACTTCAACTTGAGCTCTCGTTTTTAATACACTTGCAAGTTTATATTAATTTTGTGCAGAAGTTTTCAACGCATAGAAATATTCAATTCCGACCGCATAAACTCAATATGTATATTGATCAGGACGACGAGCTGAGTCGATGAAGCTTTGTCCAACTAGTTTCTCAGGGTTGCAAACCAAAATCGACTTTCGGAGGTCTGGTTCGCAGGTTCGAACTAAAATTTACCAATGGTTAGGCTTCAGAAATTTAAGGTTCACGGTTTTTGTGCTAAGGTTTTGGTTTGATGCTTGGTTCGTCCCACGTTTTACCAAATTTTTATAGAAAAGAATTTTATTTGGAAGAAATAAAAATATATACAGAATTTCAGTATTTTTGAATACTTGAACCCACGATTTCCATCATTGTCAACTTTAATGTATAAGTAGTATTTCTTTGAGCGATTGGTAGTCTATGCTACTTTTTCATCAGTAAATACCCGCTAAACTAAGACTTGTAAGTTTTTTTGAACCGAACCGAAAGATTTGGTTCGTAACAGGTTCTTGTATAGCTATTTTTTCCACAAGAGGTTCGGTTCACATTAAATGAAAAGTCGTTATTCCGGGTTCGAACCAGTTCTATTCAAAACCGGTTTGCAGACCCGGTTTTAAAGCCATCGTGCTAATAGCCTTGTTCCACTGGCATATTCTCGACAACATTCTCTGAATATTATAAATGTTAACATTCGTTCAGTGTATTTTGAATGGTAATTCGTCACGAATTTTGCCATCACTGACACACTGATAAATATTGACATCACTGTTACAACATTCGTTATTGCCCCGGGTACGTTTACATTTTTTCCGAAATCGACATGCCACAGAGGAAGAGAGATAGAGGGGAAGTTTGAGACGGCACTCGATTTGTGGCGCTGTTAAGTAACAGCCCGAGTTGAGATACTTTTAAAATGTTGCCAGCGATTTCAACATATTGCTAAGATCTTATAACACAGATAGGAAAACACGGTGGTAAGAGCGAGACGGACATTGTCTTGACTGTACTCAGAGAGCGATAATAACAAAAAACAGCTGATTATTTCGCTGTTAAGTTTGTTGCGAGAGCGACAATAACAAAGAACAGCTGATTATTTCGCTGTTAAGTTTGTGGCGGCAGAGCAATCTTCACCTCTAGAAATACTGCTCTGTGGACATGCTATCAATGAGTCAAGTGTCAATACTTGTAAAAAAAATCAAGAAAACTTCCGAAAAGGGGACTACCAAGATCGCCAATAACATCGCTATCAATAACAAGAGGAATCTATTGCAGTCGGACTCCGACCGCATCATCAGCGAGGCCAAACAGTATGCCAAGGAGGATGACATGCATCGAAAGAGAATTGCAGCCCAAAACCAGTTTAAAGGCTACGTGCTCGAGGTAAAGAAAGCTGCCGAGCATGGCGGCTAAAGTATCAGACAGTTGGATAAATGCAGTGGGCCGGTCGAAAGTAACACAATGGCCGACAAGGAAGAACAAGAGTACAAGCCAAGATGCATCAGCAGGGAGCGGGAACGCAGGCTGGAGAAGGATGTAGTCAGCAAATGGGTGGCTTTAGCAGCGGCGGTCAAAATCTTTTTATTGTAGTTTATTTAATTCAATAATAAATTCAAGAATTCAACACAAAGTAAAGAGTTTTTCTTTTGGTTACGATGTGCAAATGGGATTGGGTCTTGGAAGACTTGGGCAAGCCTTCGCGCTCGGCCCAGTTCAGCTAGGAGCTTTGATACTTGTAGATACATTAACGTATATAGCGGCGGCTGCTTCAGAAGCTTTCAGTCTTCGCTTGCCAATCTTGCAGTGGGAAATGATCACAGCAACGGCATACGGCTTCTCATGTCCGTATTTTCGTTCAACTGGGGAGGATCTGTCCGCCACCTGCTGACTGTCTCCAAGAAAGGGAGTGTTAATACTAACTATACATGTTTGGTTTTGTTCTAAAGATACCAATTTTTTTTTACAGAAAAAAAAATCAAATTTTCCATATTTAAATAAAACGAGAAGGCAAAGCTAACTTCGACTGTGCCGAAGTTTTAATACACTTGAAAAACATTACTCCAACTGATTTAACCGGTAAAATATATACAGGATATAGATATCAGATATTTAAAATTTTAAAATGATTGATAATAAAAATTTGATACCATAAAAAAAACTTTTCTTAGTAAAACACATTTTCCGACCGATCGGTCCAATGGCAGCTATATATTATAGTCATCCGATTTTGATAAAATCTTCCAGAATTGTGTTGACGCATATCACAGTAATATATACCATACTACGATGGAAAATAAAAAAGTTTTTCCCACTAGAACTCGTTTTTTGACCCACCATTTATATGGCAGCTATATGCTATATTCATCCGATTTTGATAATTTTTTTCACAAATATGTGAAATCATCTAAAACTAATATATACCAAGATTGGTGAAGCTACAATAGAAAATAAAAAAGTTTTTCTCACTATGACTAATTTTCCGACCGATCGTTCCTATGGCAGCTATAAGATATAGTCATCCGATCCGGCCGGTTCCGACATATTAGTTGCGTGCAGTAAAAAGAAGACTCTTTGCAAAATTTCAGCTCGATAGCTTTAAAACTGAGAGACTAGTTCGCGTAGAAACAGACAGACGGACAGACGGACGGACGGACGGACGGACAAGCGGAAACGAACTCGGCTCGTCGTCCTGATCAAGAATATATATAGTTTATGGGGTCGGAAATGAATATTTCTATGCGGTACAAACTTCTGGGCAAAATTAATATACACTTTTCAAGTGTATAAAAATGTGTATCTTAAGAACAAAATCCAAACCTTCTGGTTGTTTTTCTGTATCATTCATTTTAGTTAACATTTGTGATTTGAAAGGTTATGTGATATGGCCATTAGACTTGGAAGTATAAGCTTTAATGATTTATAAGAAAAACCATGTGGCTGCTTTAAATGGAAAACAATATTCTTATTATTAGCGACGAGCTTAGGCTCCGATAAATTATATTACGCTGTGGTTTTGATCATTTTCAGTGTGAACAGCGAAAAAAATCCAGATTTAAATTAGATTTATTATTAGATTAATTAAAATGATTAATGTTCTAACTTTTTTCTGCTTATGCCAATCATAAGCAAAAAGAGCCAGTTCCAAAAAAAAAGTGCCAATGCGCCAACCGCAAAAAAAAAAAACACCAGTTTTGGCGCAAAAACGCCAACTGTGGCAACCGTGGCTATAATGTGTATTGTCGTCTCAACAATAAGCATTATGTTGGCACACCCCTGATCTAAATGATGTTCTAAAATCATAACCAAATGTTAAAGATTTTATTCTCTTTTTCCGCACATAAGACATCAACTTAACTCAACCACCATAGACAAATTAAGCAAATTTCGTTTTTTATACCCGTTACTCGTAGAGTAAAAAGGGTATACTAAGTTCGTGCAAATGTATGTAACAGGCAGAAGGAAGCTTTTCCGACCCCATAAAGTATATATATTCTTGATCAGCATCAATAGCCGAGTCGATGTCCGTCTGTCCGTCTGTATGAATACCTAGATCTCAGAGACTATAAGAGCTAGAGCTACCATTTTTTCAGTGTAGACTTGTATTGTCTGCACGCAGATCAAGTTTGTTTCAAATTTTTGCCACGCCCCCTCCCGCTCCCGCAATATGAAAAAACCTCATATCTCCCACAATTTTGAAAATTGATTGTTCGAACCTTCTAGACATATATTTTAATCATCATTACCTATCGATCCGCCATACATCATTTTTCGATCAGATGAGTTATAGTAGAGTTGACACCTCCGCAATTTGGAAAAAAATCATATCTCTCACATTTTGGGCATGTTGTTATCTAATAAAATATTCTAAAATAAACCTTACCCTGAGTAACGGGTATATCGAAGTCGAGCAAGTCGAGAAATATTCAATTCCGACCGCATAAACTCAATATGTATATTGATCAGGACGACGAGCTGAGTCGATGAAGCTTTGTCCAACTAGTTTCTCAGGGTTGCAAACCAAAATCGACTTTCGGAGGTCTGGTTCGCAGGTTCGAACTAAAATTTACCAATGGTTAGGCTTCAGAAATTTAAGGTTCACGGTTTTTGTGCTAAGGTTTTGGTTTGATGCTTGGTTCGTCCCACGTTTTACCAAATTTTTATAGAAAAGAATTTTATTTGGAAGAAATAAAAATATATACAGAATTTCAGTATTTTTGAATACTTGAACCCACGATTTCCATCATTGTCAACTTTAATGTATAAGTAGTATTTCTTTGAGCGATTGGTAGTCTATGCTACTTTTTCATCAGTAAATACCCGCTAAACTAAGACTTGTAAGTTTTTTTGAACCGAACCGAAAGATTTGGTTCGTAACAGGTTCTTGTATAGCTATTTTTTCCACAAGAGGTTCGGTTCACATTAAATGAAAAGTCGTTATTCCGGGTTCGAACCAGTTCTATTCAAAACCGGTTTGCAGACCCGGTTTTAAAGCCATCGTGCTAATAGCCTTGTTCCACTGGCATATTCTCGACAACATTCTCTGAATATTATAAATGTTAACATTCGTTCAGTGTATTTTGAATGGTAATTCGTCACGAATTTTGCCATCACTGACACACTGATAAATATTGACATCACTGTTACAACATTCGTTATTGCCCCGGGTACGTTTACATTTTTTCCGAAATCGACATGCCACAGAGGAAGAGAGATAGAGGGGAAGTTTGAGACGGCACTCGATTTGTGGCGCTGTTAAGTAACAGCCCGAGTTGAGATACTTTTAAAATGTTGCCAGCGATTTCAACATATTGCTAAGATCTTATAACACAGATAGGAAAACACGGTGGTAAGAGCGAGACGGACATTGTCTTGACTGTACTCAGAGAGCGATAATAACAAAAAACAGCTGATTATTTCGCTGTTAAGTTTGTTGCGAGAGCGACAATAACAAAGAACAGCTGATTATTTCGCTGTTAAGTTTGTGGCGGCAGAGCAATCTTCACCTCTAGAAATACTGCTCTGTGGACATGCTATCAATGAGTCAAGTGTCAAAACTTGTAAAATAATCAATAAAGAAATTCCGAAAACTGGCCATTACGTTGGGGGACTACCAAGATCGCCAATAACACCACTATCAAGAACAAGAGGAGTCTCTCGCTGGCGGACTCCGACCGCATCATCAGCGAGGCCAAACAGTATGCCAAGGAGGATGACATGCATGGAAAGTGAATTGCAGCCCAAAACCAGCCTAAAAGCTTCGTGCTCGAGGTAAAGGAAGCTGCCGAGCATGGCGGCTAAAGTATCAGACAGTTGGATAAATGCAGTGGGCCGGTCGAAAGTAACACAATGGCCGACAAGGAAGAACAAGAGTACAAGCCAAGATGCATCAGCAGGGAGCGGGAACGCAGGCTGGAGAAGGATGTAGTCAGCAAATGGGTGGCTTTAGCAGCGGCGGTCAAAATCTTTTTATTGTAGTTTATTTAATTCAATAATAAATTCAAGAATTCAACACAAAGTAAAGAGTTTTTCTTTTGGTTACGATGTGCAAATGGGATTGGGTCTTGGAAGACTTGGGCAAGCCTTCGCGCTCGGCCCAGTTCAGCTAGGAGCTTTGATACTTGTAGATACATTAACGTATATAGCGGCGGCTGCTTCAGAAGCTTTCAGTCTTCGCTTGCCAATCTTGCAGTGGGAAATGATCACAGCAACGGCATACGGCTTCTCATGTCCGTATTTTCGTTCAACTGGGGAGGATCTGTCCGCCACCTGCTGACTGTCTCCAAGAAAGGGAGTGTTAATAGAGTAAAGTATTTTCCAGTTTTTCTCTGTTTCTTTTCAACCAACTCTTTGAAATGGTCTTCGCGCAATAGAATCCGGCATATGTATATGCAGTCTTAATTTTTGTCACAAATCAACAGCAAGGCAGAAAAGTATATTTCAAATAATATTTTTGTAGTTTATTTACTTGGTTGTCAATTTGAACATTCACTTGTAACCGAGATGAACATTCGTCTGTGGAACAAGAAAACATTTACATTCGAGAATGTGAATGTTTATCAGTGGAAAAAGGCTATAAAATGAAATAAATATGTCAGAACCGGATCGGATAATAGGAACGATCTTTCGGAAAGTGGGTCTTAATGAAGCATTTTTTTAATGGAACTGTGGTCAAATTTAGATTTTAAATCCCTTTCTATCATTTATGTCCTACATATATGCTATCTGTAAGATCAGTTGAAGCGAGCTATTCCAAGTGTACACTGAAAATAAAATGCCGGGATATTTTAAAGCGTGATCTGAACCCGACGGAAAGATTGAAATTTTAAGCCCGATTAGGATTGATAAACCGTGATTGATCCTTATTTGGATTGTTTTTGATCCGATTTCGACTTAAGTGTCGAGTGAGAGAGCGAACGAGCTGAGAGCAATAGCAAATTCACTCTCTTGGCTTCTCTCTTTTGTCGACTGGAGCAAACGCTCTTGTATGTCATTGGGCGCCTAGTCTGGCAAGCAATTTATAAAATAAATTTTTTTTTAATCTCTCGGGCATTCTAAATTGTTTGAACTTTTATCGGGATAGTCGGACACAGTTTGAGCCATTCCGAGATCAACCCATTATTGAGCCCGTTTGTTATTGAGTTGAGCCTTAATGGCGAAGTTTTTTTTTCTATGTAATTAAATTTCAGCACAGACGCTTGTCATCTCATTTTCAACAAAGTATTTCACTTGAAATAAATTATAAAAATGTTATCTGTTTTAAAAGGTATTTATTCTCTGTATCACAGGTACAAAGAGTATATTGAGTTTGTGCAAATGTATATAACAGACAGAAGGAAGCATCTCCGACCCTATAAAATATTTTTATTATTGATGATCATCAACAGCCGAGTCGAGTCAACAGCAAAGTCCGTCTTTCTGGGCGTCTGCCCGTATGAACAAAGATATCTCAGAGATGGTACAACAACAACCACGCTCGCATCTTAGCAGCGATAAATTTAAAGTTTTCTATTATATACAAACCTTGGCTGTTCCAAAATATATTAAAGTCAGGCTTGACTGACTTTCCTACTTGTTTAAATTGTTGTAAATTTCACTTAAATTTATCACAAAATTTTCATCCATCAGGAAAAGTCAAGTCAAGAAATTCTGAAGGTCGTGTAGGTCGAAAAAATGCAGATTTTGTTGCCTTGTGATAATTTATTGTTAAGAAGGGCAATCCTTTACATCAACAAGTGTTATAATAATTGTTTCGTATTTTCAATTTAATATGCTTATAGTCATGGTATGATTACAAATTGCGTTGGGAACCAAAAGAATATGGAGGAGTTCACATGTTGCATGTTCCTTCCGATCATATTTGGAGGCCGGATATTGTGCTTTATAACAAGTAAGTAAAACAATAACTATCGTTCGTAAATATTGAGTTTTTCTCTGCTGCGTTTATTCATAATTAATTTTCTTCCTCCTTCAATGTTACAATAAATGTGGTGCTTGTATGTGAAATATGGCTTATGTGCTGTATAACAAATATGACATTATTTCAAATTCTCCCAAACATACACATATACAAAGATAGCATCACTATGAAGTTGATAAGCTTAGTCTGAAATTGAAACTAAAAACACTATCTTTGTTTGTTTTGGTTTCAGTATAATACTAGAGAGTATCAGATTAGCATTTTCGATAGTAGTAACCCAATGAAAAAATCATTTCGAACCTATTTAAAACCGATTAAAACATTAACTTGATACTTTTAGTATCAAGGCAAAAATGAATCACAAAAGTTTAAAATTGCTCATTTTATTAATTTTCTGTTGATTGTATTCTTAAGTATACATATATTTTTTGGGGGTGTTTTTATTATTGCTCAAAAATAACTCATTCATATAAATACACTGCAGTAACTTTATACTCGGATTTTATTAAAATAACTTGATGTGAGATTATGGCAAGGTATTAATTTGGCTGTGATTTTGAAAATTACTTGATATTTGATGTATCAAATTGCTCCATTTCAATGTTATCACATGCCAGTTGTATATTTTTGAACAGCCAACACTCTGTCTACAAATTAATTAAAAAGGACAACCTTCATAGCACCGACTTACTTATGTGCATAGGAACAGAAGGAGAGTAAGATAGGACTATATGAATGTGATCAATGTTTCAGTAATGCTATAATTTAAAACATTTTTCTATGGTATTATCACAGCGGAAAAAATTATACTCCAAGTCAAGCTATAAAAATATTTACCTTTTCATAGACAGGCATACAAATTAACAACTGTTCACAACGAGTCAACCAATGAAACAAACGATATGGCTTTTAAAATGTTCCAAAATTCTCTTCACTGGACTGAATTAAAATTAAAAAGTTCAAATAAACTTCTGTTTAAAGAAAGGAATACAATCGATAAATTGTGAAACTATAAAGCTCAGTTCGCTGTTTTTAGGTAATTTTTATTACAACATTTTAACATTGTTATGGAAAATTTTAAAACTTATGATGGGAATGTAGTCTCATCTTAAATATAAGTGAAGCATTTATAAAAATTTTTATTTATAACGAAGTTTTTTCTTTAGTTACAATCACAGTTTTTTTGAAAATTTATTTTCAATCCGTTTTAAGATCGATCGTGTCAAATTATAATCGGTTACGTAAGAGAACAAAACGTATGTATCTTAGGAAATAAAGTGGCTGGGAATTCTATCCGTTGTTAAGTTTACAAATGATTCACATAATGATGCGAAAAGCTAGACAGTATTCAGATAACGGAGCTAACAATAAGTAGGTATTAGAATAAAAAATTAAAATTTGTTTACACCTGTTAGTTTTCAACCGCCCTACGTAATAGCCCCTTTCTCCAGCTATAACTTCTTAGTTAAGCGTCCAGCTCACTAAAGCAGCTGCTAAAACCAAAAACTCGAAAAAACGCACAAATCTTTTTGTGCCAAAAGGTCAGTCGAAGTTAGCTTTACTTTCTCGTTTTTTGTTAAATTTTGTTAGATATTATAATATATACCCAGCGCCGCTTGGGTCCCTAAAAATTGTGTTGAACCGGTTTAGCGGGTTCGGAGCTGGCCTTGAACCAGTGAAATGTCTATCTCCATGAACTAACCTCCTTACCAAATTTCAATTCATAGCTTTAATAATTTCTGAGATATGGCTTCGAATCACTTGTCAACCCGTTAAAACCGCTTCAGAACCGGTTCATAGACTTGGATCGACATGAACATACTGACAAAATTTTAGGGCTTGTAAATTTGCTGCAAAAAGCTTTTCTAGGTTCAGAGAAGTTTGTTATACATACAATAGGGTCATTCTTTTTCAAACCGAACGGTATCGGGACTAAAGTTGGGCGCGTGTCGACGATTGGACCTAACAGAATAAAATATACTAAATTTATATCGACAAACCAAGGTTGGATCAAAGCGCAGTTGACGTTGAAACTGCAAATTACTATAGAAGCTCAAATGAGCATGAGAATAATGTTTTACTGTTTTGGAAAAATTGCAAATAATTCAAAACTGCTGCAAAAGCTTCCTGGACAAATATTAAATATTCCGACTAGCTTTGCAACCAGTGAGAGAGTCCTTTCCACTTCGGACCTAGTCTTAAGCCAGCGGCGATTGTAAAGCGCAAATCTTGATAAACCTATTATTCTAAAAATATGTAAAAATTAAAATAGACTGAAAGACGAAAAATATAAATATAATTTTAGATATGTTCTATGTATAAATATATGTATATAAATTAACTTCTTAAGCTATTTTTACTTTCAATAAAGTCGTGCGTGTCGTGTTTTCAAAATTTTTGGCAGTGCGTGTTTGAAATATGCCGTTCGTGTCGTGTCCTATTGAAAATATTCGACACGCACCCATCTCTAATCTCACCATTTTTTTATTTTAATGCAATTTTCGTAAGTTCGACCTCGCCACCAACATTTGTACACCTGTACACCAACATTGAAATAAATAGCTAAATTAATTCCTTATATATTACTCTAAGCCACCATTAAACCGGTTGCAAACCTACACACCGAATTTCTCGTTAATTGCCAATTTTGAAACTGCTAAAACTAGTTCGGAACCAGATTTGAACTGCGAAATATCAGACCTCAAAACTTCTAAGATAAGACTCTTGTGGTATGCACACATATTGAGTACTCACTGTACTTAAACTGTAACACTTTGTTGCGACGGACAGACGGACGGACGGACAGACGGAATTGAACTCAGCTCGTCGTCCTGATCAAGAATATATATAGTTTATGTGGTCGGAAATTAATATTTCTATGCGTTACAAACTTCTGGGCAAAATTAATATACACTTTTCAAGTGTATAAATATTAAAAATAGAAGGCTAACATCGGCTACGCCGATGTTTTAAATACCCTTGCAGTTTTTGAGAGACATACCATTGATAACAAAAAAGTTTTTCTCACTAGAACTAGTTTTTTGACCGACCGTTTATATGGCAGCTATATGCTATAGTCATCCGATTTTGATACATTTTTTTGGAATTGTGTGAAAGCATACAGAACTAATAAATACCACGATTAGTGATGCTACGATGGAAAACAAAGAAGTTTTTCTCACTAGAACTTATTTTTGAACAACCGTTTATATGGCAGCTATATGCTATAGTTATCCGATTTTCATAAATTTTTGCAGAATTGTGTAAATTTAAAGACTTTTTGCAAAGTTTGGTCAAGATAGCTTTAAAACTGAGGGAGGAGATAGCACAGAAACAGACGGACGGACAGACTGACCGACGGACAGACGGGCATTGCTATATAGACTCAGCTCATCATGCTGATCAAGAATATATATAGTTTATGGGGTCGGAGATGCTTCCTTCTATGCGTTACAAACATCGTGACAATTTTAATATACCCTCTGCAAGGGTATAAAAATTGACTTTTTCTCTTTAACAAGATTAAACATTTGAAATTAAGTGGCATTAAAGAAATTAAGGCTTTTGGGATCTCCCTTTATAATTTTTTTTTGTTATAATGGTGTTGATGCCAACAACCTAGTTTTGAATAAAGATATTCAAAATCTAAATATAATTGCTTTCACTCCAAAAAGTTTCACGGAAACTTATGGAGTCATTAAAGGTATACCAGATGATATGACTAATGAGGACATTCTTAATAATCTGGAATCGGATGTTGCATTTAAATCAGTTGAAAGAATCTTAAGAAAGACCAAAGTTATAAGTAACGTGGAGAAGTCAAGTGTTTTTGAACCCACTCTGACAGTTTGATTGGCTTTGCAAATGGTGAGATTCCAGAATCTGTACGGATTCATAGTGTTTGCTCCATCAAAGTAAGTCAATACATACCCTTTGTGATGCAGTGTTATACTATGGGTAGGTGCAAGGTCTACAAAAGGTGCCTGAGCTGTGGTAAAATTATTGGTTGCGAGACTGAATGTAAGTCCAACAGGTGCATCTTTTGCAAGGAACAAGGACACCATGCTTGGAACAAAAAAGACTGTGCTGTATGGAAGAAAGAATCTGAAATTGTTAAAATAATGACTATTAAAAAGATGTTTAGAAGAGAAGTCATTGAACAATATTATGGTCAAAAGACGTTTAATCTTGTGTCTGAGGAACAAGATTTTCCGCCTCTGCCAAAAAAGAGTCCTCAAACAATTGATAAGGAAGATAGTGTTAACAAGATTTTGACCAGCTCAAATTGGTACAGCAAAATTGTACAGAGAGTTGTGGCTGCTCCTGTGCAGAAACCTCATTTCCATCTGGAGTCATATGTACACTAATGACTTAAGTGATTGGAAATATAAATTTCCAAATAGAGTGGAGAAGTTTCCGAAATTTGCAGTGAGCTGTTCAAGATCTTTGCAAGTTTCCAGTTAAACAATCGAAATGTGGGTCGTGCTCTGCTTATGTTGAAAAATAAATTTGACAGTTCCAAAGAAAAAGAATTTTTATAAACAATTGAACTATAAAGATTTATATTTATTCAAACAGAAAGATTAAGTGTTTACAATACAACATTCAATCATTGAAAACAAACAAAACGAGAGCGTAAATTAAAGTCGGCCCTGCTCGACTTCGATATACCCGTTACTCAGGGTAAGGTTTTTTTTAAGAATATTTTATTAGATCACAAATTGTGGAAGATATGAGTTTTTTTACAAATTGCGGGGGTGGCAACTCTACTATAGCTCATCTGATCGGGAAATGAAGTATGGCGGATCGATAGGTAATGATGATTGATATATATGTCTGGAAGGTTCGAACAATCCATTTTCGAAATTGTGGGAGATTTGAGGTATTTTTCAAATTGCGGGGGCGGGAACTTTTCTATCGTTCATCTGATCAAGAAATGATGTATTGCGGATCGATAGGTAATGATGATTTAAATATATGTCTGGAAGGTTCAAACAATCTATCTTCAAAATTGTGGGAGATATGAGTTTTTTTACAAATTGCGGGGGAGGCAACTCTACTATAACTCATCTGATCGGAAAATGATGTATGGCGGATCGATATGAAATGATGATTAAAATATATATCTGGAAGGTTCAAACAATCCATTTTCAAAATTGTGGAAGATTTGACGTATTTTTCAAATTGCGGGGGCGCGAACTTTTCTATCGTTCATCTGATCAGAAAATGATGGCGGATCTGTAGGTAATGATGATTAAAATATATGTCTAGAAGGTTTTAACAATGTATTTTCAAAATTGTAAGAGATTTGTGGTATTTTTCAAATTGCGGGGGCGGCAACTCTACTATCGTTCGTCTGATCGGAAAATGATGTATGGCGGATCAATAGGTAATGATGATTAGAATATATGTCTAGAAAGTCCGAACACTCTATTTTTAAAATTGTGGGAGATATGAGGTTTTTTCATATTGCGGGGGCGGGAGCGGGCGTGGCAAAAATTTGAAACAAACTTGATCTGCGTGCAGACAATACAAGTCTACACTGAAAAAATGGTAGCTCTAGCTCTTATAGTCTCTGAGATCTAGGTGTTCATACAGACAGACGGACAGACGGACGGACGGACAGACGGACAGACGAACAGACGGACAGGTCTATATCGACTCGGCTATTGATGCTGATCAAGAATATATATACTTTATGGGGTCGGAAATGCTTCCTTCTGCCTGTTACATACATTTGCACGAACTTAGTATACCCTTTTTACTCTACGAGTAACGGATATAAATAGCATCGAATTGATACTCAACAATGAATTCTATGATGATGCTTTGTTGTCTGAGGATTTCTCTCATGATGACGACCCAAATCATAGGAAAATACTAAATTTTAATATTATTGAAAAGAGAAGAGAAGATGGCTATGGTGGTGTTGCCATAGTGTTTAATAAATATATAAACCAGGGACCGAAAATAACAGTTATGGAAGTGAAAAAAATTATCACGAAATATGAATCCCCTGATAAAATGGAGTACATGAATCTTCATCATTTTGAATGGCAAGTCCTTAGATGGGATAAATTTTTTTTGCAATTTTTATCACAAAAAAATTTTGAAATTGTTATATTATAATTTTTAAATAAAAATTTCGTTTTAACAGTTAAATGGTAATTTTTATATAAAAATTTTTCAATAACAGTTAAAACAAATTTTTATTATAAAAATTTTAATTAATTTTTATTTTGTAATTTTTATAATAAAAACGAGAGCGTAAGTTGAAGTCGGCCCTGCTCGACTTCGATATACCCGTTACTCAGGGTAAGGTTACCCAAATTGTGGGAGATATGAGGAATTTTTTGAAATTGCGGGGGCGGGAACTTTTCTATCGTTCATCTGATCGAAAAATGATGTATGGCGGATCGATAGGTAATGATGATTAAAATATATGTCTAGAAGGTTCGAACAATCTATTTTCAAAATTGTGGAAGATATGAGGTTTTTTCATATTGCGGGGGCGGCAGGGGGCGTGGCAAAAATTTGAAATAAACTTGATCTGCGTGCAGAAGATACAAGTCTACACTGAAAAAATGGTAGCTCTAGCTCTTATAGTTCCTGAGATCTAGGTGTTCATACAGACGGACAGACAGACGGACAGACAGACAGACAGACAGACAGACAGACAGACAGACGGACAGACGGACATGTCTATATCGACTCGACTGTTGATGCTGATCAAGAATATATATACTTTATGGGGTCGGAGATGCTTCCTTCTGCCTGTTACATACATTTGCACGAACTTAGTATACCCTTTTTACTCTACGAGTAACGGGTATAATTAATTTTTAATTGTTATAAAAAATTTTTTATTATACAAATTTGTATAAAAATTACTAATCTAGTAGGTTTAAGTAAATCTTGTATCCTTCTATCAAAGATATTCTATAATTTACAAACGCCTACTAGATAAGTAATTTTTATAAAAATTTTTATAAAAAATTTTTCATAACAATTAAAAAGTATTTTTTATTATAAAAATTAATTTAAATTTTTATAATAAAAATTAGTTTTAACTGTTATTCAAAAATTTTTATATAAAAATTACCATTTAACTGTTAAGACAAAATTTTTATTTTAAAATCATAGAATAACGATTATTTTTAAATTTTTATGTAAAAATTAGAAAATAATTGTTATTACAAAATTTTTATCCAAAAAAGTTATAACAGTTACGGTCCCTGATATAAACTTCTAAAAATTGTCATATTTTTCTGACCATGATGTTATAATTGCTAAAACCAGGGTGTCAAACCGGAACCCGAACCGGAACCGTATACCGAAAAGAACCGATTAAAACTCAGAACCAGAACCGTAACCGGAACCGTTATTATTTATTTTTTGCGTACCGGTATTTCGGAACCTTTATTTTTGGAACCGAAATGACCGAAAAGAACCGAAACATTGTACCGGTACTGTTTCGGTTCTGAGTTTTTTTTTGTTATTTAATTTTTATTGCTTCAATCAGGGATTTCTTCAGGGTAAAGCTCAGGGTAAACGTAAGCAAAAACTTACAAATGTAAAGTTAGGGGACCACCTGGTATATACTGAAATTTTTAATAAAAATAACAATTTCATCTTATTTCGTTGCATATATTTTGGTTCAATAAATTCCAAATATTATTAATTTATCCTTAATTTTTGCATTTACAAAGGAAATGAATTAATAATTGGCCCAAATGGACTTAACCTAATAGCAGCGTTAAATTGTGATCGGTAACGTTATCTGAAAACAGTGTATTTAACATTTCATCAGATATCAAAAGATCTTCTTGCTCTTCTATTATTAGGACATTTTTAGGGCATTTTTTTCTGAGGTAAAGTTTATTATGTTTAATTTTCCTTCTTAATAACTACTTTTTCATGTGTAGGTTGCTACCATTTCTATTATATCTTCGGATTAAAGGATTTTTAAATTATACCGGTTCATACCGGTACAAACCGGTACGTACCGGTATACCGAAATAAAAACCAAGGTACCGGTACGGAACCGAAAACCGAAATAAACAAGAACCTAAACAGAACCTTTTACCGAAACATTAGTTTCGGTACGTACCAGAACCGGAACCGGAACCGAAATTCGATTCGGTTTGATTCCCTGGCTAAAACTCTTAATCTTTAGTTGGAACTCACTTTTGTATCTGTTTATTTAGAGCCCAGCATGCCCACTGAAATGTTTAAAAGTGAAATTGCAAGGATTCCGTCCTTTCTTGAACATTCAATGCAAGGGCCACCGCTTTTGGTGACAGTATTAACCAGGGCTGCAAACCGGTCCGGAACCGAACCCTTCAGAACCGGTTCGGTTCAGGTTCTGGTGATGCCTGAACCGAACCGAGAACCGAACCCCATTGAAAATAATCACGAGAACCAGAACCCGAACCTAACCCTGTTTTCTTATCGATGGGGTTCGGTTCTAAACATAAATTGGCAAACATAGAATTTATTTTTGCACTTTGATGGTTTAAAATATTTCATTATTATGAAGAAAAATGTATCCATTCATATGCCCATGTACGGATGGCGACACTTTTTCCCATCCGCAACAAAAGACTGGACTGTGTTATTTTACCGTATTTCTGTGTACAATTTTGTTCGTATGCAGATACAATGGCACTGTGAATACAAGGGAAAGTTGCACTTTATTTAAATTTCTTCATTTTTTTTAACCAAATCACAAATAAAGTTCTTTTAACATTTCACTCTCACAATATGCCAGGCAAAGCCGTGCTGTGGCGGTCCCTTTTGTAGAAAAAATTATTTGACTG
The DNA here is from genome assembly GCA_018904225.1 of Lordiphosa mommai. Classification (NCBI taxonomy): domain Eukaryota; kingdom Metazoa; phylum Arthropoda; class Insecta; order Diptera; family Drosophilidae; genus Lordiphosa; species Lordiphosa mommai. The sequence continues at coordinate 1,266,343 of JAEIFT010000019.1, forward strand.
AATTCTCGGAAATGTATGTACGTGTGTGTGTGGCTGAACACTTTAAGTTAGGGATGAGACAACCCGGCATGTCTGTGATTAAGTCACGGTCACTGGCAATCATTAAATCACACAGTGACTGCATATTTGAAGTAACAGTGTGATTTGATGACTGCCAGTCACTGTGACTTAATCACAGTTACGTCGATATGGTCAATCACAGTTACTAAATCACGGGTACGCAGATAAAGCTCATCTTTTATTTTTAGGCCAAAAGTGGCCGTGTTTTTTGCAGGTTTCATAGCCACAAAAATCACATCAGATTCAGCAATCCCACTACTGTGAAGGAGAAATGACTTTCGCTGTGAGTGCAAGTTGGCAGAATCGCTTAACTCTTCTAAACATACATACAATCAATCAATCAAGACAGATCACTTATGTGCTTGACGTCCAAGCCATCAAGAGGCAGATTATATGGCATCTCGTCTTCAAATTCTATTAAATTACTTATTATGTACATAAATATATAAAATGCTATCTGGAACCCGAACCCGAACCGGAACCCCGGTTCTCAATTTGAAGGGAACCGGTTGTGGAAGCGAACCCCCAGAGTAGGGTAAGGGTTCGAACCCCGAACCGAACCCCAGTCAAAATTAGAGGGGTTTGCAGCCCTGGTATTAACACCTCAAAGGGCAGATTTCTTAAAGAATATATGGAAGAGGCAGGTTTTATATGCTTAAACTCAGGAAATATCACTTTTCAACCTTTTTTCGATTCTTTGTCTGGATCAGTCTTGGACTTAACCTTCACAAATATGAACGAGAGCGTAAGTTGAAGTCGGCACTGCTCGACTTCGATATACCCGTTACTCAGGGTTTATTTAAAAATATTTTATTAGATTACAACATGACCAAATTGTGGGAGATATGAGAATTTTTACAAATTGCGGGGACGGCAACTCTACTAAGGCTCATCTGATCGGAAAATTATGTATTACGGATCGATAAGTATTGATGATTAAAATATATGTCTAAAAGGTTCGGACAATCTATTTTCAAAATTGTGGGAGATTTGAGGTATTTTACAAGTTGCCGGGGGTGGGAACTTTTCTATCGTTTATCTGATCAGGATATGATGTATGGCAGATCGATAGGTAATGATGATTTAAATATATGTATAGAAGGTCCGAACAATCTATTTTTAAAATTGTGGGAGATATGAGGTTTTTTCAAATTGCGGAGGTGGCAACTCTATTTTTTCATATTGCGGGGGCGGGAGGGGGTGTGACAAAAATTTTAAACAAACTTGATCTGCGTGCAGACAAAACAAGTCAAAAAATGGTAGCTCTAGCTCTTATAGTCTCTGAGATCTAGGTGTTCATACAGACGGACGGACGGACGGACAGACGGACATGTCTATATCAACTCGGCTGTTGATGCTGATCAAGAATATATATACTTTATGGGGTCGGAGATGCTTCCTTCTGCCTGTTACATACATTTGCACGAACTTAGTATACCCTTTTTACTCTACGAGTAACGGGTATAAAAATGAGTGTAGTTGGCAGGTTAGGAATATGACTCTTGGAGGGAGTCATCATTTCCCGATAACTCTGAAGATAAAAGACACTAAAATCAAGCCAAGAAGGTTTTTAGCCAAAAATAAATAAATCTCAAATATAAGCAGGATTAATAGTTTCAGTGATATTTGTGAATTAAAGGTGAGACTTGATAGTGAGATAAAAAATTCAACATTTTTCCTTCAAGGTATGAAATCTCCAAAGTATTGGTGGAACAGTGATTTGAAAAAATAATATAACATCCTTAAAGCTGCTCTTCAGAAAGCAAATAGGTACCGTAGGATTGAGCACCATTTACAGGCCGCAAAATTCAAGGAAGAATGGGTTCTTGCTATAAGAAAAGCTAAAAGGGATAGCTATGCTAAGAGAATTGAGGAACATAATGAAGATCCTAACACAAGAAAGGCTTGGAAGTTTCTGGGAAGCCTTAAGGGCGATGCCAGGAAAGAAAAGTGTTGCATTGAAGATGAGAACCATCAGTCGTTTCTTGCGTATATAAAGAGTCAGTTTCAGGAAGAATGTCTAAACTCCATTGAGAATCAAAATTTTACAGGAAGTTGGGAACCTTTCACACTGACTGAATTTGATTTGGCAGTCAAAAGGAAACGATCATCTGCAGGTGGCCATAATGGCATTACCTATCAAATGCTTAATGCGCTAAACGGCATCACAAGATCGAAACTGCTGGTTGAGTTTAATAATCTTTTTATTAACTGCACCTTTCCAGAGGATTGGCGCATAATTAAAATAACTCCAATTCCCAAAAACAAAAGATCTTTCGGACTTTAAAATTTTAGGCCCATTTCGTTAATTTCAGTTTTGGCAAAAACGATAAATGCAATGTTAAAAAATAGATTAGCAGACTTCCTTGAGAAAAACGACATTTTGCCTCTGGGTTCCTATGCGTACAGGCAGAAAAGGTCAGCTGCAATGTGCATAAATGTTCTTTTAATGCATGTTAGCATGGAGAAACGAGGGGAAATTCTGTTGTTTTAGCTTTTTTGGATATAAACAGTGCCTACAGATGTGTTTCATTAAGGTTTTTAGACTTTATCTTAAAAAGTGAAGGTATAGACTGCCACATTTCCAGCTGGATACTTAATTTTCTAAAAAAAAAGAATACTAAAACTAGGAAATGAGCAGGTTGAGGTAAATAGGGGACTTCCTCAAGGAAGCTGTCTTTCTCCTCTTTTGTTTAATATATATTCAAAGAAACTGCATATGATTCAGGATGTGAGTACAAAAGTATACCAATTTGCGGATGATTTTGTCTTAGCTGTTAGTCACAGGCAGTTCAATTGTGCTGCTGAGCTTTTACAAAAAAAAAAATTACTGATATCAACCTGCTCGCCAATGACATCAATCTTACTTTCAATCCTAGCAAAACAACAGTAATGTCAATGAGTCAAAGTGTAAGAAGGAAACTTGAAATTAAGATGGATAGTATTGTGATTAAACAGGTTAAAAGTGTTAAGTTTCTTGGTCGCTTAATAAAATCAAACCTTTCAAACTTAGACCATGTCAGGAAGGTGAAGGCCGATTCTAAGGCTGGATGTAAGCTTTTGCAAATGGCCACACCAATTAAAGATGGGTTAACGCCAAAAATTGGAGTGAATATATACAAAAGTTTCATCAGGTCCAAGCAGGAATATGCTTTGTCGACTTTTGCGAACATGAATGTTGGTACACGTCGAGCGGTGACGATTGCACAGGCTATGGCCTTGCGAAGGTGTGTTAGAGTCACACCTGTCACACCTAAGCATCTTATTTTTGCATTGGCGGGGGAATTACCACCTGAATTCAGAGCATCATGGATTACTGCTAAGGAAATCTTATCTACAATGAGTTCAAACCCCCAAATACTTCGAAAAACGAGAGCGTAAGTTGAAGTCGGCCCTGATCGACCTCGATATACCCGTTACTCAGGGTAAGATTGCCCAAATTGTGGAAGATATGACGAATTTTTCAAATTGCGGGGGCGGGAACTTTTCTATCGTTCATCTGATCGACAAATGAAGTATGGCGGATCGATAGGTAATGATGATTAAAATATATGTCTAGAAGGTTCGAACAATCTATTTTCAAAATTGTGGAAGATATGAGGTTTTTTCATATTGCGGGGGCGGCAGGGGGCGTGGCAAAAATTTGAAATAAACTTGATCTGCGTGCAGAAGATACAAGTCTACACTGAAAAAATGGTAGCTCTAGCTCTTATAGTTCCTGAGATCTAGGTGTTCATTCAGACGGACTCGGCTATTGATGCTGATCAAGAATATATATACTTTATGGGGTCGGAGATGCTTCCTTCTGCCTGTTACATACATTTGCACGAACTTAGTATACCCTTTGTACTCTACGAGTAACGGGTATAATTATAGTAGCTAGCTATAGTAGGGTGTATAATGAGTTCAGAGACATTTTTGATGCCACAGCAGCTGCGCACAATTTTAACCCAAACACAAAGCTTAAACTTATAGTTAACACTTTGTCACAGAGCAAGGAAAACACGTCTATTGAGGAGATAAATGCTTCTTTTGCTCAAATTATTAATCAAAACAGGGAAAGTGGGTTTCTTTTTTTTGCAACAGATGCTTCCATCATGGATGGAAAAACTGGTCTAGGCATTGCTGATATAGATAATGAACAGGATTTCTTGTATAAGACTGACAAGGATATCTCAACGGTTTTAGCTGAATTGCTAGCCAGTAGGTTGGCCTGCAAATTGGCGCAGGAAAAAAAGATGTCTTTGTTTGTAATTTTGACTGATAGTTTAGGTGCATTAAATCTTCTCAAGAAAAAAGAGTCAAACTCGTATATATTTAACCAAATATATAATATGCTCAGACCAGCTGAGTTTATGGAAGCTAGATTTATTTGGACTCGAATTCATAAGGGTATTAAATATAATGAAAGAGCTGACACGTTAGCGAAAAAAGCGGTAGATAAAGGAAAAAAGTTAGTTTTCACCATTAGTGTTAAGAATCGTTAAGACTAATTAAGAAAAGAATTTATAGTAGTTAAAAGACCGGATTTTCTGGAAATTTTTCCAAACGTTTTTGACAAGCCTTGGCACCACAGTGTAAATTATAAGGCGTACGATATAAAAGTGTTAAATCGCCTTTTAACAGGTTTTACATATGATAACGTTTATCTGCATACCATTTAAACCCGTCCTTCGAATATCTGTCAGGATTGCAATACCTTAGATACTGCTGAACACTGTATTTTTAAATGCCGGAGACTTTCTGTGTTAAGGAAAAAATATAAAATTTTTAATCGTTTCAATAACCTAAAATCTTGACTACTGTCAAAAGAGCTCCTTTTTTACAGGGAACTTACACGTTTTATAAGAGAAAAAAATTCTATTTATATCCATTGAAAATCCACAAGAGTTTTTGTGGCAGGAAAATTATTTTGAGACGCGTTTGATTTATTGGTTTTAATAATTTTTTATTTGGCACGTAACTTGGGCGAAAACGATAATAAAGCTGCGCTCGGGATCAATGATATACGACAACTAAACTTTAATATTTCAACAATTTTCTCTAAGCCTAACTTAAGCTAGGGTGGCGAAACGGGGCGAATTCGCTCAGAGCGACGAAAAGAGAGTTTTATTGCGCTCCCGCTCCGCCCTAAACTAACTTACACTAGACTTCAAATTTGACCTTTCAACTAACTTAAACTAATAAAATAGAACATGCCATCTGCATCAACACCGCCCCCCTTGAACGGCTGTACAGGCTTCAACACGCTGGAAGAGGGGCCAGCTTATGAATGGCCCTCTTGTACATACTGCCATTGGTCGTCCTAACGTCGACGACCCTGACCATGCCGTCCTGCCCGGCGTGTATTGCCACGACTCTGCCCAGGAGCCACTGCTGGGGAGGCATGTTGTCCTCGGCGACGACGACGAGATCTCCCTAGGCGAGATTCGGCTGCTGCTAGTGCCACTTGGCCCGGGTCTGCAATCCCAGCACGTATTCCCGGGACCAACGCTGCCAAAACGTGCGCCTGAGAGACGAGACAAGTCGCCATCTCTTCAAGCAGCTAAGACCCTGCTGGTCCGGGATCCCGACTGCCGGTGGAGCGATCAACGACCCGCCTATCAGCAGATGCGCTGGGGTGAGAGCCTCTCCATCGCTTGGGTCTTGGCTCAGCGGTCCCAGAGGTCGAGAGTTCATCACGGCCTCGACTCCCACCAGCACCGTCTGAAGCTCCTCTGCGCTTAGTAGCACGCTGCCCACCGTACGTTGGAGTAGGTTCTTGGCAGTTTTTACACCTGCCTCCCATAGACCCCCGAAGTGAGGCGCTCTTGGAGGTATGAACGCAAACGTGCATCCGCTCCTTGACGCGAATGCCCGAATTGCGCTCTCCTCTGCCTCGATCTTCCTTCGCAGCTCCTCAAAGTGGCGACTTGCTCCGACGAAGTTCGTCGCATTGTCGCAATGGACGACTTGGGGAACGGTGCGGCGACCAACGAACCTTTGAAAAGCCAATAAAAAAGAGTCAGTTGATAAGTCTGATACAAGTTCTAAGTGTACCGCCTTGGATGCAAAACACACGAATAGAGCAATATAAGACTTATACGGAGGCTTTCCACGAATCTTTAGGGACGTATTTATTGGGCCACAAAAATCAACGCCACATGTCGAAAATGGGCGAAGAGCACGAAGCCGATCTGCTGGCAAATTTCCCATAATTTGCGTCATCAGTTGAGGTTTGCAGTTAAAGCAACGGATACATGACCGCACTGTCTGACGACAGACCTCTTGATCGTTAACTAGCCACAGTCGCTCTCTGAGATGGCTTACGAGTGCTCGAGGGCCTGAGTGGAAGTTGGTCTGGTGAAGGTGGCGGACATAGCTCTGCACAAACTGCGAGCGTTTTGTCAACAAGAGTGGAAACTTGGCATCGTACGAAATAGGAGCATTTACTAGTCGCCCCCCAACTCGCAACAACGAAAAGGCACACCAAGTACCCCGGAACTCATTAATAAAAGGATTTAACCGCTGAAGACTTGGGCCTACACGCGCGCTCTTTCTAACCCTTTCGTTCTCATCTTCGAACTCGTGTTTTTGGACAATTTCGACTATTTTTTCAAATGCTTCTTTGAGCTCAAGTGCAGACGGAATATTTTCAAATTTGATTGTTTTTTCTTTGCATTTTCGAATAAAGCGGAACATATAAGCGAACACTCTCAGTAGTTTAAGGTGTGACGAGTATCCTTCGATGATTTCCAACAAATCTAAATTTTTTCTTGCAACTGTCAGCCCGACAGCTGATTTCCGAGATTCCATTTCAAGAATTTCTTTCGACAACGAAAAGTGGGGGTTTATAGGCCAATCTTCTTCCGGTTCCAGTAAGAATGATGGACCAGTCAACCATATTGACTCCATCAACTCGTCAACGTCACAACCTCTCGATACAATATCTGCTGGGTTCTGCTTTGTTGGTACATGCCTCCAAGTTGCATTCTCTGTCCACTCTTGAATCTCGGCCACTCTATTCGACACGAAAGTCGACAACGACGAGGGATGTGACGGAATCCAATGGAGCGTTATTTCTGAGACCGACCAGAACGTAATGCGTTCGATCGGAGCCTTAATCCAAGACTTGACTCTATGACAAAGTTCTGCTAGAAGGTGAGCTGCACATAACTCAAGCCTTGGGAGCGTTTTGGTCTTGAGCGGAGCTACTTTAGATTTAGAGGTCAACAACGACACTTTAAAACCTTCTGCAGTCCAACAACGTACTTAAATACACGCACCATATGCTCTCATGGAAGCATCGGCGAAGGCATGAATTTGAATCGGTGACGAAGGCTCTACTTGTACAAATCGTGGAACAGCCACCTTTTGTATATCCGAAAAAGTTTGTTTTAGAGCTTCCCACTCGGTTTCCAACTTCATTGGAATCGATTCATCCCTGTCCAGTTTTAATAACCAAAGTTCTTGCAGTAATATCTTTCCTTTTATAATAAGGGGACTAAGCAAACCGAGGGGATCAAATAATTTAGACGTCACCGACAAAATGTTCCGTTTTGTCCCTCGTACACTCATGAAAGATTCGTCTAGTTTAAATTTGAAGACGTCTTCATGTGGTAGCCATAGAATTCCTAACGCTTTTGTTGAGTCTGAGTCTGAGATCGATATTGGTTTGACTGTGCTCTCAGATGCGGAAATCTCAGCGGAATCCGAAAACCATTTTGATAGCTCGAACCCTGCCTCATGCAATACCTGAGACACTTCAGACTTAATTGTCTTTAGTTCTTCAACGCATGCAGCACCAGTCAACATAACATCGACGTAAAAGTCGGTCCGAATAACGCTTGCTGCCTTTGGGTCGCCGGATCGCAAGAAAGGGAGCTGGCGCAGTGCCATATGTCACGGTGTTTAATGCAAAAATTCTCAAAGGCTCAGTTGGATCTCTCCTCCAAACTATGAGCTGAAACTGTCTATCCGATTCATTCACCATTACTTGGCGATACATCCTTTTAATATCCGCTGTTAACGCATACTTATTTAATCTGAAGCGGAGTAGAGTAGTATATAGCTCCTCCTGAATCGTGGGACCAACCATCAGGATGTCATTCAACGCTATCTGAGTAGACGACTTGCAAGACGCATCAAGACGTGTGGACGTACTTTGTGGCCTTAAGACGCATTGATGCGGAATGAAATAGTGAGGTGCGTTAGGAATTTTGTTTTCAAGTTCTGTCATATGTCCCAGTGAAAGGTACTCTTCCATAAAATCAATATACATTTCCTTTACAACATTATCTCGGGACAACCTTCTTTCGAGCGACAAAAACCGCCGTTTTGCAACTTCAAATGAGTTGCCCAAAACCTTAGGATCGGATTTAAACGGCAGCCTGACATCGAATCGGCCTGATGACAGAACTTGCATGTTACTGGCAAAATGTTTCTCACACAACTGTTGTTCTGGGGACATAACCTTATTTGGAGATGGGAGGCTTTCCAGTGACCAAAATTTTTGTAACGTGTTATCTATAAAAACTATCGAGTCCTCTTGATAACTTAGGTTGACCACTTTCTCTTGGCTGTTCAACGAATTCAACGTATATCGTCCAGATACAATCCAGCCAAGCAGGGTTTTTTGTAAGATCGGACAATTTGGACCTTGTTTTATCTGACCGATAGCTAACAGTTCAAAAAATGTTTCAGCTCCAATCAACATGTCTATTTTTTGTGGCTTATAAAAATAGGGATCCGCTAATTGCAGGTTTTCAGGAATTTTCCAGCCGCTCACTTTCACGGTGTGGTCAGGCTGATAGCTCGAAATCGATTTTAATATCCAAAAATCTGCTGAAAATTCACTGCAATTAACTCGCGACTTCACCACTGTATGTATCTTTTTCTTGACTTGAGAATTGGCTTCTCCAATTCCTAGCAAGCTGATACATGAATCTTCTCTACGTATCTGCAATCGTTGTGCAAGCTCTTCAGTTACGAAGTTGGTTTGCGAACCAGAATCGAGCAGCGCTCGAGCTAATATATGTTCGCCGCTTTTAGTTCGAACACTTACGATGGACGTAGCCAAAATCACCTTCTCTAATGCAGTCGCATGCATTGCATGTGATGTGGAAGGATGATCTGAAGTGAAAGTTTGGTCATTGGGTGGTGGTGGTAACGCTAAACTGTTACTAACAGCTGTATACCTGTGGAGGAGCGTATGATGAGAACGGCTACAAACTCGACACTTAGCTGTTCTGCACCTTGCAACAGTATGACCCCTTTGTAGACAGTTTATACATAAGGGAGCTGACTTTGCGAACTCAAACCTCTGTGCGACTGATAATGACGAGAATGAAGAGCAATTGCCAATTGAATGCCGTTCTGAATTACAGTACACACATTTTTGTACCCTTGAAGGGGCTTGAGCCGCAGAACACGAAAATGAGGTACGATTATGTTTGCCTTGGATTGGCTTCGCTTCTGACGTTAGTTTGGTAGACTCTTCAGCTGACATATGCTGGTTTCTGCGATTTAAGACCTTCTCGCAGTCTGCCCATATTGGAAGCTTATCATAATCTAGTTGCTCTTCCCATTTTCGCTTGGTCACTGGATCAACTTTGTTCATAACGAGATGAATAAGCATAGCATTTGCGATCTTTTTATCATCGCCAATTGATAGCAATGACCCATACACAGCTGAAACTGTGTCGATAAGGCTTCGTTAAGCCGATGCTGAGGGTGATGCAATTTTGGGAAGACCGAACAACGCTGAGATGTGATCCTTGAAGATAAGGCAGTCGTTGTCATAAACATTTTTCAAACTTGCTAATGCTTTTTCGTAATTGCTCTCGGTGACTTAAAATGCTCTGACAGTTCCTAGAGCTTCACCAGAGAGACAAGATATCAAGTGATTAAATTTTTCTATCGATGGAATTGAATCATCGTTATGAACTAAAGTCTCGAAAAGGCTAATAAAATTTTTATACTCCGCATATTTTCCACTAACCTTCGGTAATGATAAATTCGGGAGACGAGAACGTATGTGTCCAGTAGAAGTAGAGGCAACTACTGTCGTATTATTAGCATTTGCCGTTTTGAGAGCAGTAATTAGGGATATAAGACCGGCCTTTGTCAAAATACATGTTTCTTCTAATTCTGCACCATCCTCATCTCCAACATCAAACTCGTCTATTTTTGCTTGTAATTGCGTTGCCTTATCGATATATTTATTTAAGGCTTCTAGTCTGCACTCCAATTCTACTAATTGAAGCGCCAAGCTTCCTAAATCCAATTGTTTTTTCATCCTTAAAATATTTTTAATCGGACCTTTAATTTTAATTCTTAGCTCCTCTAGAGCAGCTTTTGATCTCTTCTGATCCTCATTATCCATTTTCAACTTTTCTTTTAAAAAACTTAAATGCTCGAATAAGTGTAGGGTAGCAGTATATATGTGGCAACACTAATTGAGAATAAATTTAATAAAATTAATTGGTAGCAAACGATTTGCAAAAATTCATATGCCTGACCAATTGTAGGGGAGCGCGCGTCACTTGATCTACAGCTGCACAGGCGCGCGCCAATATCTAAGCGTCAGCAACAACAACAATACCGGTGGGCGACAACGAAAACGAAAGAAAGGTACCGTTGCAGTTGCTAACACGTATGTATGTATGTGTGTGACGCGCTGCGCTGGAGCTGGCTAAGCAGAAAAAACGGTTCAAGTGTTTGTTTGTTGGTATGCGAGAGGGGTGAAGGGGCGACAGAACAGTTATTTTATCAAAGCGAATTTGCATCCAAGTTGGTTTAATATTAATAAATAACTCATGCAACTTAATAACAATAATGCCAAGCTCTACTATTAGTACTAATGTGCCAAGAATTGAAAGGGACGTACTTAAGTTTCAGCACCGACTTTAATAGAAATTAACTTATTCTTTTGACCTTTCAATTTTTAGCACAATACCTCTGGGATGTAGTTTGAGCTCTTAAGTCCAGCAGCCACTTTCCTTTTGCAGTCCAAGCAATCACAGGGCTTTTGATTTTGCTTTGGCATTACACGGCCGACGCGGATAATTGTGTTGTTTTGTTGTTGTTAATTGTATTAACCGTCGCGGGCCAATTTGGTGTATTTGTGTATGTGTAAATTTGTTTTCCTGTGGTTGCACTTTTATTTGATTTGTTTCAAATTCCACTTTTTCACTTAAACTTTTTTATGTGTCACTGTCACTTCGATTTGATTGCCAAACAAAAAAATTAAATCAAACTTGTCCCTGCTCGGGCGCCATGAAAATCCACAAGAGTTTTTGTGGCAGGAAAATTCTTGTGGATTTTCATGGCGCCCGAGCAGGGACAAGTTTGATTTAATTTTTTTAAATATCAAATGTTAATAGTTTATTAAATATTTAAAATAAAGGAACTACTGCTACTACTACTATAAGAGAAGCCGCCTTGGATTTTTGAATTTAAATTTAAAAGCGTCTTTTGTTGATATCGCGCGAAATACCAACCAGCTGTCTGCTTTCCTTGTGGGGTGATTCCGAATCACCACGGAATTTGAGTTGTTTGAAACAGTCCTAAGGGCTGTAACTAAAAGAGAATTCATCGATATATTGTATTTGGACAATGTTTATACGTCCAATCACGCTGTCAGTTTGACAGCTAAGCCCAAAAAAAATCCAACCACTTCTGTTGTCTTTCTGAATCCTACATACATGGGTATACGATATCCACAAATCGCTTTCGACCCAAAAACGACCGAAATTGGCTCGTTTTTGATTCGAAAACGATTTGTAGAACACCTGGGATGGGTAAACACACTTTTGGACTGATTTGATGTTCATCATTATACAGAAACATCTCCTTAATTCATTGTATTTTCTTTTTGTTTACATTGTGATAAGTAAGTTATCTTATTTCTTATAAAGAAGTCCAACAGCAGCTATTTAATGTAAGCAAAAATGTGTCCAATGAGGACACTTTATTGCATCTCTTCGATAAATCGTGTTATCGATGACAAAATCACGGCGGTGAGAACCTAGCATAAGATTTCTATTAAAGCTCTTTCGTCCAACGCCAGCAATAGCAATCTAGGCAACGAGGGAGCGGACGAGTGCCCAAAGAACGGATCAGAGCATCCTGCTGGAATTTAGAAAACCAGAATAAAGGCAGATATTAAAATTGGCATTCGTACCTATCTTGTCGTAGTAATAGAAATGAGGAGGAGATAGAAAGTATTCGAAACCATTCGTCGAAGATCTTGATTGTATGCGAAATTTGCCGCTATGCAAATCGGTTCTTAATAATGTTTTTTATAGAAATACTGCGTACTTTTAGCTTTTCCCCATCCAACAACCAACTCTCATCTCTTGACCTAAGCCCTCTCATATTTTTTACTATCAGTATCTTGAACTTAATACTTATTATTTGGAGACTTTAGCTTTGACAGAAGCTAGGGTGGTTTTAATCTTGCTCTAAAGTTGAGTGCTGTCTTTCGCGAAGTGTACTAAATTCTTAGCATACATCTGTACTTTACTGTACTGTAACCGCTCTGCGCCAAAGTGCACTCCTACACAGAAAAAAAAGGATATTTTTTGATGATCCATTGGATATTTTTCATATCCATTTGGACTGGATATGTCCATATCCATTTTTATCATCCATTTGAGCTTAAATAATGTTAAATTGATCTTAGTTATACATCCAATGGAGCTGAAAAATATCAAAAGGATGTGTAAATTTGAAAAGGATATGCATTTCAATATCCAAAAAAAAGGATATGTCCATATCCATTCCAAATGGATCTGTAGGTGATGTGAATATTTTCAAAGCCAAATTTAGAAAGGCAACTGCCGAAAACCAATTGATAGCTAGGTTGAGAAGCTAGGGACTCTGCGACAATTAATTTTATAAAGTACGCCTCTAACTTTTTCGATTCTGCTGATATTGATCTGTTCCTATTTTATCCATTTAACTTCCTCACCAGCTCCCCGAAAGTTTTGCCATCCCTAATGGCACTAATATGTTGCATTTTTTCGGCAGTGTATTTTATATAAGGCATTTACTCATTGATAATAATCATTAATAATAATTTTTAGAAGTTTTCAGGCATTCGTGAGCGCCGCATTTTAGGTCAAACCATTGCAGACTGTGTACTCTACATGAATTTTGCATGCGAAGAGCTGCAGAAACTATGCTTTGCGTGATTTCCTCGATTGTCGCGCTTGGGTATAATTCGAGTTTTTAGTAGAGAGTCTGCCTTTAACTTTGCTCGTTAAGAAACTTCTTCCGTGATGTAAACATAAATTTTAACAGTTAGAGGCTTATGAACTGAGAAAAATTCGCACCCACCTCCAAATTCCCTAAATGATCATTCCATTTCCCGCGTATGAGGCAGTAGTCTATGGTTGATGCTGATTGCGCCATTAAAAATGTGTAGCTTTTTATACACTTGAAAAGTGTATATTAATTTTGCCCAGAAGTTTGTAACGCATAGAAATATTCATTTCCGACCACATAAACTATATATATTCTTGATCAGGACGACGAGCTGAGTTCAATTCCGCTTGTCCGTCCGTCCGTCTGTCTGTTTCTACTCAAACTAGTCCCTCAGTTTTAAAGCTATCGAGCTGAAATTTTGCACAGAGTCTTCATTTCACTGCACGCAACTAATATGTCGGAAGCCGGATCGGATGACTATATCATATAGCTGCCATAGAAACAGTCGGCCAAAAAACTAGTTCTAGTAAGAAAATCTTTTTTGTTTTCTATTGTAGCGCCACTAAACTTGGTATATGTTGGTTTTATGTGCTTCCACACTTTTATGGAAAAATTTATCAAAGTCGGATCACTATAGCATATAGCTGCTATAGAAACGGTCGGTCAAATAACTAGTTCTAGTGAGAAAAACTTTTTTGTTTTTCATCGAAGCGTCACTAATCATGGTATATGTTAACTTTATATGCTTTCACATAATACAGGAAAAATTTATCAAAATCGGTTGACTATATTATATAGCTCCCATAGAAACAGTCGGTCAAAAAACTACTTCTAGTCAAAAAAAACTTTTTTGTTTTCTTGATATATATTGGTTTTATATGCTTTCACATAATTTTGAAAAAATTGATCAAATTCGGATGACTATAGCAATTAGCTGCCATAGGACCGATCGGTCGGAAAATGTGTTTTACTAAGAAAAGTTTTTTTTTATGTTATCAAATTGTTATTATCAATGATTTAAACATTTTAAATATCTGATATCTATATCCTATATATATTTTACTGGTTAAATCAGTTGGAGTAAAGTTTTCAAGTGTATTAAAACTTCGGCACAGTCGAAGTTAGCTTTGCCTTCTCGTTATTGCTGTCACTGATTGTTCGACCGTTTATCTCTTGTACGGTTGAGGGACTCTCTTAGTTCGATCAATCATTTTCCGTTCGATGCAGCTTTGTGAGCTGTAAAGCTATTTTTTATACCCGTTACTCGTAGAGTAAAAAGGGTATACTAAGTTCGTGCAAATGTAAGTAACAGGCAGAAGGAAGCATCTCCGACCCCATAAAGTATATATATTCTTGATCAGCATCAATAGCCGAGTCGATATAGACATGTCCGTCTGTCTGTCTGTCCGTCTGTATGAACACCTAGATCTCAGGAACTATAAGAGCTAGAGCTACCATTTGTTCAGTGTAGACTTGAATCTTCTGCACGCAGATCAAGTTTGTTTCAAATTTTTGCCACGCCCCCTCCCGCCCCCGCAATATGAAAAAACCTCATATCTTCCACAATTTTGAAAATAGATTGTTCGAACCTTCTAGACATATATTTTAATCATCATTACCTATCGATCCGCCCTACATCATTTTTCGATCAGATGAACGATAGAAAAGTTCCCGCCCCCGTAATTTGAAAAATTCCTTATATCTCCCACAATTTGGGCAAAATTACCCTGAGTAACGGGTATATCGAAGTCGAGCAGGGCCGACTTCAACTTACGCTCTCGCTTTGCATATCTTGAAGATATATATACAATATATATTATACATATACATATAAACAGCAGGGCTGGTCGTTTTTTTATAACCGCTACTCGTGGAGTAAAAAGGGTATGCTAACTTCGTGCGGTATGTCCGTCATTAACACCTACTCTCAAGACTATAGCTATACTACATTTATACACTTCAGCAAAGTTTGTAACGCGTGATTTCTCCTACCCTAAACATATTCTGATCGTACGGCTGAGTTCAATCCACTGCCCGCGAACTAGTCCCTCAGTTTTAAAGCTATCAATCGAATTTTGCACGAGTCTTTTTTTACTGCACGCAAATATGCGGACCGCATCGGATGACTTATCTTAAGTGCCTTAGGAACGATCGGTCGGAAAATAAGTCTTAGTGAGAAAAACTTTTTGGTTTTCCATCGTAGCGGGACCAATCTTGGTTTGTATTAGTTTCAGATGCTTTCAAATAATTCGGAAACAATGTATCAAAATCGGATGACTATAGCATATAGCTGCCATAGAATCGGTCTGTCAAAAAACTAGTTGTAGTGAGAAAACCTTTTTTATTTTCCATCGTAGCGTCACCAATCTTGGTATATATTAATTTTATATGTTTCCACATAATTCTGGAAAAAATTTGATCAAAATCTGTTGACTATAGCATATAGCAGCCATAGTACCGATAGGTCGTTGAAGTTGAGTTGTGAAGAGGACGTGTTTTGTTTGAGCTCAGCTGGCAACCTGCAAGAAAGGCAAATTAAAGCACCTGCAAGCCTGAGACTGTGTCACACACCTGGCAGAACAGCACGCTGGTACATTGGAGGCACAGGCAAGGAGGAACAGCACCAACAGCGAAAGAAAGGAGAAAGGCAAGGAAAGCAGAAGTAACAACAAAATTACTCAAATTTCGCTGACCCTTTCTTTTACTTAATTGGAGGAACCGCTGACTCCCTTACACACGAGCATGGCAATAAGTATCGAATACACCATTCGATATCGATTCCAAGTAGTTATCAAGAGCGGTTGAATTTGAACTACATTTAGACACGAACCTTGCTTAATTGCTTCTTCCCATTTAAAATATATATATATATATAATACAAAACGGATATGGCAGGCACAGGGAAAATGATGCATACACCCCCAAAGATGCCCGTACCTTGAGTTAGTGTAGCTTCGGGAACAGGCAAGCGACTGCTTAAGGAGACTTCGCCAGAGCATCGGGAAGATGATATTGCAGTGGGTGGAATGAAGCGATCGGACCTGTTAAGTGTTCTGTCGACATTATTGGATGAAAAGTTCGCCAATGTCGCAACTAAGAGTGATCTTGAGGGGATTAATTCCAAGGTCATCGAACTGACAGCAAAAGTGGATGTCTTAACAGAAGAAGCGCTTAAGATGGAACTACAGGAAGTGAAATCTAAAATGGAGATAGACTCGCAGCGCTTATTAAATGTAGAAAGCGATACCAAGAGGCGCAATCTAATTTTTAGAGGTATGGAGGCGCATAAAAATACTTTCGAGGCAGTAAGACACGTATGCAAAGATAAACTGCACCTTTCTGAACCAGCAGTTGAAACGACTCGAAAACTGAGCGAACACGGTGGCAAAATGAGTGTTTTGGTCGCCTTCAACACAATGGATGCCGTGCAAGGAAAGGAACAACAATCTACATAGAACGAGATCTTAACAGTAAACGGAAGAATCAGAAACATGCCATGCTGATGATGCGCAGGGAGCTACTGGCAGTTAATAAGGAGAAACGAGTTTATGTGAGAGATGATAGGATATGTGTGGAGGACACTTGGTTCTACTGGAGCAACAAACAGGATCTACTTAGCGAAGGAAAACCGGCAGAGCCTGTGTTAAAGGAAATTTATGGTAAAGATCTGCAAACTAATTTAAATTATAAAGATTTAGAAGCTAAAGCTGCAATAAAAAACTATTGATTAATTTAAAAAGCCAAGAATCACTTAGCATACAAATACTAGCATATAATGTAGCAGGATTAAGGAGCAAACTATTATTTAAGCACTTTATAAATTATGTAACGTCAGGATATATTTTTTTTATTCGAAACTTTTATTGAACGTGGATTTGAAGAACTGGAGACTTATTTCCCAGATCACCAATTAATTTGGATTTCGACAGAGCGTGTGCATACAAAGGGACGTGCAAGTGGAGGCTGTTTATATGGTATAAAAAGGAGCATACGGCACATGTGCAGTTGGGAGCAACTCGAAACGACAACAGTGGTACAACTCAGACAGCACAACCAAGTATATACGATTGTTCCAGCGTACTTAAATTGCAACAAGTGGAGTAAAGACTACAATAACTTGTATGACATTTTACTGGAGGGCGCAATAGAAAATATAATGGTAATAGGTGACCTAAATGGAAGGATTGGCGACCAGCAGGTATACACGGAAGCTCCAGATACCGCCCAAGGTTATAAAGGGACAGAAAGAAAATCACGTGACAAAAAGTTGAATGCGCACGGAGGCAGCATCATTGAAATGTGTGAGTGGGTCAATTTGACGGTACTAAATGGCAGAACGATGGGAGATAAAGATGGTAGCTATACCTTTTTTAGAAATGATGAGGCATCCACGATAGACTATTGTCTAATCAACGGAAATTGGCATGGAACAGTGCAGGATTTTAGTGTGGAAAATGAGACGTTCTCAGATCACTTACCCATAGTAGCCCGGTGCACATTTAAAACACCAAAAAGGAGCGAAAGCAACATAAAAAATCATCAAATTCCGCAGCTAAGATGGAATACACATAGGGGCGAACTATACAGGGAAGCACTAAACAGGCAACTTGCGGAACAAAGAGCTGAGTATGAAATAAGCCAGAATGGTATACTAGTGTTAGAAAACTGCGTCAGAGTGGCAGCAAAATGTATGGGAACTCCAAAAATTGGCAACACACAAAAAAACCCATGGTTTGATATGCAATGTGAGCTTGCACGAAAAAAATCACTTAACGCTCTAAAGAGAGCGAAAGCAACTGACTCCAGCGAATCAAAGGTGGAATATCAGCAAGAAAACTCTGCCTACAAAAAACTATGTAATGAAAAGAAATATGTGTACCAAAGAAGGATGCAGGAAGCGATTTCAAGCGTAAGAACGAGTAAAGACTTCTGGTCATTGGCAAGACGCATAAACGGAAGCAAGACACGTAAAGCCATTCAAATCGACCCAAATTTGCTGTCAAATTATTTTCATTCCCTTCTATACACCGCGAACCCGACAAATCATATTAGCTACGCCTCGCCATGGATTTTAATTACTGAGTTGGACACAGAAATAACGAGCACAGAGGTCAGATCGGCATTAAAAGATTGCAAGGATCAAAAAGCCCCAGGCATAGATAGGATTCCAGCAGAATTTTTAAAGAACGCAAGCCCTCAATTCATGGAAGACCTTACGAGGGAATATAACAAAATTTTCGAAAAGGGCCATGCTCCAGACTCTTTCAGGGAAAATATAATATTCCCAATACATAAGAATGGAGATCCACTGCAGCCGGGTAACTACAGGGGAATATCATTTCAGAATGCTGCGTTAAAAATCTTCGCATCGGTACTTCAAAAGCGCCTAACAAACTGGATAGAGAGAAATGGGGTACTAAATGAATGCCAGGCCGGATTTCGTAAAGGGTATTCTACAGTGGATAGTATATTTGTGCTGACGAGCGAGGCCAAGAAATATTTGGAACAAAAAAGAAAACTTTTCCTATTTTTTGTGGACACTGTCGATAGAAAGGCATTAATGTCCGATAGGGCATCCAGTTTTGGAATCAATGCGGAAATTGTATTAAATATATATTATATATATATATAAAACATATAGATATATTTATCCGATTTTGATCAAACACGGCAATATTGTTTTAAAGCAGATAATATTTACGATTAACAAGTATAAATACGCTACCATTAAAAATAAAAAAGTTTTTCTTACTAAAACTATTCTAATGGCAGCTATATGCTATAGCCGTCCGATTTTGATCAATATTTTCAGAATTATGCGGAAGCATATAAAACTAATATATACCAAGATTGGTGACGCTTTTCTCACAAGAACTAGTTTTTTGACTATATCAGTTTAGAAACAGACTGACGGACAGACGGCGAGAGGGCCAGACAGACATGGCAATATCGACTCAGATCGTCATATATGAAGTATATATATACTTTATGCACAATTTAAATATACCCTCTGCAAGGGTCGAAAAAACAAGGTACATGACAAAACTAATTATTCAAAACCCACATAGATGCAAAATCTAGATGGAGTTCGAAATCCACCTGGATATGCAAAAACAGGAACATGAATATCGCCACTAAGTGAGTTCCTGCAAAATAATATTAGAGGAAAGCTAACTCTGGCTCTGCCGAAGTTTTTGTACCCTTTCTGTTTCTTATTTATAAGCAAAGGTTTTCCTAATTTTCTTACTGATTCGTTTAGATCAAAGCTATTTGGGTGGTTTCCTAAGCTGACCAACTGACATTTTTCAACACGATTGTTTGTATGGCAGCTTGACTATAAAGTCCTACGTCGGCCGTGCCAGAGATTATGAAGAAGATAACATTAACGGAATAATATTAATACACTTGCAAAAGCTCGCTGCAACTGATCTTACAGATAGGAAATATGACATGTTAGATTTTTATTAATTCAAAATCGGAATAAATCTGCTTGTTTACTTTAATATATGCAATAATCTTTGGAATAATAAACAATAAAGTTTGAACAGCAAACCTTGAGAACAATTATTAATTAATAAATAATTTGATTAATAAAAACATATATGTATACTGATGGCTGAGTTTCACAAATTATCGAACATATTCCTGGGTGTACCAAAATATAAATTCACTTTCACTTTCAGGTAAATCTTTGTATCAACCCGCATAAAATACATTGTGACCATTTCACATATAGCTAGGATATTAATTAGTCTTAATAAACAAATAATAAAAACATCTCCCTTAACAAATAACCTGTGCATAGGCCGAAGCATTTTTCGAATATTTTTCGTGTTTGTGTGAGAAGGTTTTTGTATTTATCATTTATTAGTGCGACTGCTTTTAAATATATCTACTTACATCATATTCATTTAACAGAAAACATGTTTACATATGTAAACTATTTGCGAAATTAATCAAATTTGTACACCTCTGGAATTACAAACTGCAATTTTTCATCACTTCAAAAAACTTTTACTTTTGAATAGATCATTTACTGTCGTCAATGAGTCTTCAGTAGTAGTCGACATCTAATCAACATTCAAATTCACGCCCATCTCTTTCGACATTCCAATCTGAAAAACTATAAAAACAAATTATACAAAAAAAAACACGTTTTATTTAAGGCCATTAGCTGCAGCTACCTTACGAAGAGGATCTAATGTATTTATTTTATATTTTTCGTTATACTTCTATATTTATAACTTGACTATTATCTCTGATTCCATTACATTACATAAAATGAACTGATATGCATACAGTCGTAATTGTCTTAAACATATTGTACTTTAAAAATAAAATTATAATTTGTACGGATATTAAAAAACATATTGTGTAGTGCCGATGGTAACTTCGAAGTGACTCTTGCGACAAAAGCCACAATATACTCTGAAGGATTAGTTGAATGGAAACCGCCAGCTATATACAAGTCATCCTGTGAGATAGATGTAGAATATTTCCCATTCGACGAACAAACATGTGTTCTAAAGTTTGGCAGTTGGACTTATGACGGGTTCAAGGTAGGTCTGTCCAAATCTTCGTACAATCTTTATAATGACTGGCTCTTTTATCACCTAAAATCATTTATTTATTTGATTTTTAGTTTAGAGTTATTAATTATTTAAAAGATCGAGATCAGACTCGTGTATGAGGCTCGAAAAAAAAAAACTTTTCTGAAATGAGGATAGCCACTTTGAAATTACCACGATCAATGAACATAAATTCTTTTTTAATATACTGCCACAAAATGTCAAAAAATTGGTATATATAATTTTCCTGAATTTTAACCGATCCACAAACTTATAATTAAAAACCTTTCTTAACTTTTCTCTTGTGAGAGACATGAAGAACTGACCACATTTTCCAAAATAAATTTACTCATAACGTTTGCTTTTTTTGATGTAAGTTACAAAAAAAAAAAAATGAAGTAAAATAAATGGCGAATGCGCTGGAGACAATTCGTGATGTCATTCGCATTTATAGCAGCTCCTTCGTTACGTTTTGGTTACTTGATAATTTTCTAGCAACAACGCATAATTGCTTTAAGTTACACATAATTAATAAATATATTTTGTACATAATTTTGATGTATGTTATGTACTATTTATTACGCATTTATACTGACTCAAAATAATAAAAAAATTATTATTATTATAACGTAGACTTGGATTTTATTATTATTTCTGAAACTGAATGTGCAGTTGTTATCGATTTTGTTCCTTCCTAACAGATGTATAAATTCTTCATATACCAACATAACGTTATCTCAATATTTAAATAACAATTCATCCTATGTATGTACACTGTGATGGTACATTACATGATCCTTAGTTCCGCCCATTTAATTTTTTTTACATAAATACATTACTGTTTAATATGCACCGATTAACCGACATTTACATATATAAGTATAAATAACACGTGTCCCAGTAATGTACACAATACTACAAGTACAACAATATACCTAACACATACTAATTGATTCATTTATACACTTTCATTCATAAGATTTCAATCAATGATCCTTCGTTATACTACATCCATACATGATACGATAAAGGTTTAAGGGGTTGACTTATAAATGGGGTTGGGATTATTTAAGCAATTGAAAAACGTTTATTTACATGTTTTCTTACAGCATTTGGAGATACAATACAAAATTTTTCTGAGTCTCCATCCACCATATATTCATAGTACATATATTCATAATAAAATACCCGAAAACTTTTGAAGCGCTATCAACTTTAAAAAAGGATATAAATATGTTACATTACAATAAAATCATTTACATTGTGCAGATGCGATACACATATACTCTATAATCACATAAAAGCCTGCAAAAGAATTTATTGGCTAGTAACAGGAGTGTGTTCAAAATATATATTTTTCAGTGCTGATGGTCATTATGAAGTGACACTTATGACAAAAGCAATAGTCTATAGTAATGGACTGGTGATTTGGCAACCACCTGCCGTCTATAAATCGTCTTGTTCAATCGATGTTGAATATTTTCCATATGACGTGCAGACGTGCATCTTAAAATTAGGAAGTTGGACCTATGATGGTTTTAAGGTGCTACTCAAATCTTATTTATTCCTAAGCCATTTGAAAACTGTTTATTTTTTATTATTATTACTTAAACGTCAAAATGTAACTACCAATCAGTAAACCGTTTGAACTATTTACAAACGTACATATGTATTTGTTTTATCAATTGGAATGATAGAATATTAAGTATTGCCTTAGATAGTTTCCCGTTAATAAAAATACAACTACACATTTTAAATTTTATGGATATAAGCTTCAATAATCCAAATTTATTTTGCCATGGAATTGATACGACAAGCCTTTAAGAATATCCATAAAAATGAATGTGGAGAAAGTGAGATGTTAATAGTTAATTTGAAATTGAATATTCAATGATGTTTTGCATGCTTAGCTTGTAAGACAAACTGTGTTTAAAACAAATGTGCCCAGCTTCAGCATGCAGATGATCTTTTATACTTAAGAGTGCATGCAATACATTTAGGTCTAACATTTTGTGTGATGCATGTACAATTATTATTAATTTATGTCGGAGACTTCAATTTGGATTGCATCTGGCATAGACATTTAAAACGATTTAGATTTTCAATGAGTTTTTTTGTTCGAGCTCGCGCATGCGCATTTTTAAGTGAAAGGCACGTGCACTGTTTTATTTCTCTATAAAATAACTTGCTACACAATTATTATAGTCTGATTGACATTATAAGAGACTTTTTATATATACCGCCTGAATTGTTTAGTATTGTTTAGTATTCAGATATGGAACAAGGAATTGTTAAACTATTGCAATGTAAGTATAAAACAATTAAGAAAGGCGGTAAAGCCCCACTGCTATATTCCCTAAATCAATACAGGTATCCACTCGAACTTGCTCCCGAATTAAAGATTATGAACACCTCGAGGAGGTCATTGCAACTGCAATGGGGTAAAACAAATACACTTACAATTCGGCACGTCATTTTGTTTTGCGTCATTTAACATTCTTAAACTGAATTCAGTTATTGGGTATTTGTACTGAGCACATCTTAAATCTAATATTATTATTATTCTACATTTTAACTTATTACGTTAATATGTTAGAAGCGCTTACTGTAAAAAGTCTACAACCAAACCCGAGAGCTTAAGTTAAAGTAGGCCCCATTGCGATAACCTTGTTACTCAATCATATACAACAGTTAACAGTTATTTGACTTACTTTGACCATATCGCCAATTATTATTATTCGATTATTATATAAAGCGTTAGACAATAGACTTTAATTTCCGTCCCATAATTTTTAATTGTAATATAATTTTTTTATTTTTTTTATCTTAAAATTTTGACAATCAACCTGCGAAGTCGGGAAATGAGTTCTTAACATGAACACGAATAACAAATTAAAATTTTCCAAGTTCCGTTGTCAGCTTCTATTCAATTTCCTCCCTCAGCTTTATAGCTATCTGGATGAAACTTGGCACATGTTCTTCATTTCTATATACGCCGAACCCAACCGAATCCGACCGCTAAATCAGTGGTCTAGATGGGATAACTCCTAAACCACTGCACCGATCGAACTGAAATTTGTACTGTCGATTAGGAGGACCTGGCTGCGGATAATTTATAAAGAAAAGTTAGTGATTTATCGTATCTGCTTATAAAATAAACTCCATATTCATAAAATTTCATTAATCCTTTTCCTCGATGATTTTAAGTGAATTTGAAATAGTCGTGCATTAAATTTTTAGAAATAAAAAAATAAAAATACATATACACGGACCAAAAACACAAATTAAAATAAATTAAAGTGAACTCTGACATATCTCTTAGATTTAATATGGGATTAAAGTCCGCATTTATTTTGGACATAATCCCAGTCGACTTAGAACCGCTTCTGAGGTACATATTCTGTGCTTCATTTTCACAAAAGAAGGCATGAAAAAGTCTGAAAACTTGGCTTCCTTTTGCTAAAGAAACGCCGAAAATCTGAGGTTTGGTTTTAGGAACCGATTCAGTTTGGGTGACGTCACTTGACAGCTTTTTCACTCTCTCCCTACTAACTCAGTACTCCAGATGTACTGACTTTGTAAGCTGCAGATAAGTCTCCATGAGACTTAGTAAGATGTAGATACGTCTCAATGAGACGTTCCCTTACGAAATCAGGCATTATTCACCTGTGACTTTCTCGGCTTTTTTCATGACATGTCAGTAATATTTTAAATTATAATGATATCACCTGCTCTCAACAGAACTCTCTCTTCTCTATAAAGTCATATCTTTTTACTTATCTCTGTCAAAATCTCTAACCACATCCAGCAGGAGCAGGGGCCTAGCTTGCAGGACCGGCTAATAAATATTCCTCCAATGGGTCAGAGATTTTCCAGATGATTAAAATCATCTTTATTTAATATTATTTTCATTACAAATATTTAATTAAATTGAATTTCAAATAATAAGCTATTTAGCTATGAAAACAAGACAACAAAAGGGCCTACTAGATTGTCATGTCTCATGTGTCGAACAGTGTGAACTCAGCCATATGTTGGTATTTTTGATTTTGTAATCATATTTTTAAGGTTTTTCATTCGTTTTTTCTTCTATCCTTTTTTCCGACTACTATATTATCTAAATTTGTGTCAGGTCTTGTGAAGTGTCTGGCTGTGAATTTTGGGGCATAGCTGGCCGGACCGGCAAATAAAATTCCCCCACCGTGTCGGAGTCGTTACTTGTCTTGTTGTAATTTTGCTAGATTTTCCTTGTTAGGCTTTCTTAGTCCATTTAGCCTTTTTATAACGTATTTACTTTTTTATTTTCTTGTTTGGTTGACAGCCCCCTTTTGTCGACTTTTTTTCAACAAAGAAACAAATAAACATAATTTCTCGATCAGATGAACGATAGTAGAGTTGCTGCCCTATCAGTTTGGAAAAAAACTAATTTCTCCCACAATTTTGAAAATGGATTTTTCGAACCTTCTAGAAATATATTTAAACCATTATTACTTATCGATACACCATACACTGTTTTACGATCAGATGAACTATAGTCTAGTTCTAAGCAAATCAAATAATAATGCTGGGCATATAATAATAGATTCCCTGAGTAACGGGTATATCGAAGTCGATCAGGGCCGACTTCAACTCACGCTCTCGTTTCCTCAAGCCTCGAGGCAAGCAGTTCGCCCGCTTTCTTGGAGAGACTGGGTTCCCGAATTAGGTAATATAATTTCATTTGATAAAACAATGAATGTATTTTAAATACTTTTTTTTTTCAATTCTTCTGTTACTCGTATAAAAATGTATACTTGCATAGATTTATTTTACACTATTAAAATAATGAGCTTTCGATTAACGATCGCATGATAACGTTGCCACCTTTTGAAAAAGCTTCCAGCGAAAATCGTGGAAAATCATTTGTGTACCCGTTAAGCGTAGAGCAGTGTAGGGCGCGTCCGTATAGCGTGTGCATATAAAAGGCCTCAGTCGCAGCGACGTCGCTCACATACAGCATACGAACGTTTCGCTGCTGTCGACTTCGTATCGGCCGCCACGCACACATACATAGCTAAAATATGATAGTATTGTGTGCCCTGCACTGGCGTAGAGTAAAGTATAAGTTTGTGCAAACGTATATGACAGGCAGAAATGAAATCTTTGAATAAAGGAAATTTATTGAACACGAAGATCTCAAAATCTGTAATAGCTAGAGCTAAAGTTTAACAGATATAAAACTTTCTTTTGCATTTATATGTATACGCTCAATATCTATTATTAGCAGAGATCGCATTTAACAGTCAACAATTATTTTTGTTCTGCTCTTCTCATAACAGAAACAACAATATGTTAGCCCCAACCTGTTTTGCTCAGAGCAAAAACAGTTCTGTTACTGCGATCGCGCTCAGTAGCTCTGGGTTAAACAAAAGCACTGATTTGTCTAACAGAGTGCACTTAACAGGTGCGCTTTGATCAACAGCACAACGGAAAGTGTTTTTTGAGCGATCTAAATGAATGAAGGGTCTCGATCAAGTGTCTTTGTTTTTGTTGTTGATCTGCGATTACAGAGGCAGCCAGTTAGAGAGAGAAAGAGAGAGCACGTTTAATTTCCTATATATGTATGTGTGTGTACAATACACTGTACATATACACGTATATACGAAATTCTGTTTTGCACACATACGCAAAAAACACTTTGGGCGTCTGCTCTCGACAAAGTGTGCTTTTCAAAAACAGTTCCATAGACAAAACGACTAAACTGGTTTCTGCTCAGAGCGGTGATCGCTTGAAAAAGAACAAAACGAAGTGTTTTTGGCTTCCAGCTTTTAAAAGTTTTCGGCAAAGACTGTTTTCTTGCAGACACCCTGAAAGTGTTGAGCGATTTTTGCGAGCTACGATTATTAGTGAAGTTCCGAAAAATCATATAATTTATAGCGGAGACTCTGTCCTTGGATATGGCAAACAAATTATAGATCTTTTTGAGTCCTATAATATAACCGTACTGAACAGAACAAAAAACAGTGATAGCGAAGGAAACCTAACCTTTGTTAGATCTCAAGCTACGTCCTAAATAGATTGCTGCTTCATTGGCGGTGATTGGCATCAATATGTGGAAGATATGGAAATGAAAAGCGGGATCTACTCAGACCACATGCCGATAGTAGTTAGTCTCGAGTATTTAAAGACTCTGGAACCGCTTGAGGAAAAAGGACACCTGCTGCCAAAGCTTTGCTGTTCCGAAAATAGGGCTAATCAGTAAAAGGCGAATCTGGAGGCAAATCTAGTACAGGCAGTTAGACCAGGAACTACAGCATCGATAAAAAACGTTACAGAATGTATTGTACGATCACCAAGATTTATGCAGATTTCATCCAGAACAAAATACACAAAAATACAACCGTGATAAAGTTGGGAATGCGAAAAGGCAAGGAGGGATGTCACGAAAATACTAAGAGAGGTCCAAAGAAATGCATTAAGTGAATCAAAAAAATAGTTATCAAACTGCAAATGTGAAATATCAGCTATTATGCAAGGATACGCAATGGGTATATAACAGAAACCTAGAAACTGTACTAAACCATTTCCAAAATAGCAAGGAACTCTTGGCACTTCTGAGAGATATTAACAGAACGAACAATAGTAAAGCTATTGAAATCGACGCGCACAGCCTGGCGTTACATTTCAAGAGCCTTATATTTAAAGATACTCCAATTACACAGCACAGTTTCGCCCTGCCGTATGTGTCAATACCAGAAATGGACCGATTAATAGTACCCACAGAGGTATAGCAAGCAATAGCACGCTATAAGAACAAAAAAGCACCTGGTGTGGATAGAGTCTCTGCGGAATTTTTAAATTATGCTTATCACAGCCTATGGGGAAGTACAACCACAAAAGAACGGGCGAGTTACTTTTTGATTACATCCTGTCCACTAAGTTGGTCATCTGCAACAGAGGCAATGAACCGATTCATTACCAGAAATAGGAAGGAGGTCCTGGACCACGTCCTTCAAGATCAGATGGTATCTTGGAGGGTACTTGAAGATCATTCCTTCCCCGACCACCGATACATTGAAACGTTTATAAATTTCTCTAAACCTACACCAGTTCAGTTCCGAAACTTTAGGCGAACCAACTGGGCAAAATATTCAGACATCCTACATCGAACACTACCCGAGACCCCTCCGACTGGAGCAAACAGTCCAGAGCGTACGATGTCCCTCATCAGCACTTTTACACTTCTCTCAAAAGTACCTATCCCTTTAGCACCTCAAAGGGGAAGGGCAAAAAAACCCAACAGTAGGAGACCTAATGAAAAACGCTAGGCGTTTACTTAATTGTGCAAAAACGAGTGGAGACGAGCAGGCCTGTCAGCACAGCAAAGTTGGTCTATCCACCTATAAGAAAGAGCTAAGGAAAGCCAAAAGATCATCCTGGCAAAAGTTCTGCTATGAAATAGAAGACACTTTGGATGCTGCAAGGCTTCGAAAGATTCTATTCAAGACAACCCCCACCTTAGGCTATCTAAAAAAACATGATAAGGAATCTTTAGACTCCTCATGAACACTCACTTTTCGGGATGTACGCTCACAAAGCAGGACTACGATACCCAATCGACCATTGACCCCCCATCAATTCCTAACCTGCTCTTAAGTAGCAACATAAATTGGGCTATTAGAAGCAGTGTTGCCAACGCATCCTTAAAAATAAAGGACAGATGACCCTTGAAAAAAATATAAAAAACGGACAGATTTTTTTTAAAAGGATAAATGGCATAGCCGGGCTTACATGGCGTATCGACCCCAATTCTATCCATATTTTAAGTATGCAGTTTTAGAGTACATCAAGGAAAGTAATTTATCGATTCTTTTTTATACATCTAGTCACAACCCTGAATTTTAAATATAGATTTGTATCATTTTCAACACAAGCGTTTTTCGGACCAATTACCCATTCTAAAAATTCCAAATTTTTTATGCCAATAACATTTTTTACATTTTTTACCGTACTAAGGCGGTATCCCTCTTGATAGAAATTACTGATGAGCTTGGGAGTTTTTCAATGCAAAAAAGAATTTAATTCAAATTAAATTGAGTTCGCTACATATTTTTAGCGAAACATATAAATTCTATATTGAGTACGTTCCGCAGTCTGTGGATATTCAGGAAAGTGGTGTGAATTTATAAAGCTAATTTATAAAACTAAGAAAAGGATGAAAAAAGGATAGAACAAAATAAAAAAGGAATTTTTTCCGGATAGGGGACAAATCAACATTTTTCCGGAAATGCCAGTTTTAAAAAGGACAGATCTATCCGGAAAAAGGACAAATTGGCAACACTGATTAGAAAATTCAAGCCCTACAAATCCCCTGGACCGGACGGAATTATTCCGGCCCAGCTCATCCATGCAGGAAAACAGCCATCAGATGGCTTCAATATATTTTAGAGGGTGTACTCTCGGATGGCATAATACCAGAACCTTGGCAACAAACTAAGGTGGTCTTCATACCCAAGGCGGGAAAGCCTCGCACGATTCCCCAATGACTTTAGGCTCATCAGTCTATCATCCTTCATGCTCAAGACTATGGAACGACTTCTAGGTCTTCATCTCAGAGCAACCATACCGCTCTCACACCTGTCAGAATCGCAGCACGCCTACCGGAAAGGCAGGTCTACCGAAGCAGCTCTGCACTCAAATGTTACGATTATAGATCCCTTAAAACCCTAACCAACTGGGCAATAATAAGCGTGCTGAGCGTTAACCCATTCAAAACGGAGATTGTACTCTTCAAAAGGAAGTACATAATTCCCTGCTGTCCCTCCAAGCTCAATGGACAAACCTTAAACTAATTAAAAGAGCCAGTTTGACTTTAAAGCTGCATTTGAAACGGTCCACAGTGGTCGGTCTTGTATGGAGTCAGCGGCCAAAAATACTTTCAGTAGAGATATCAAACTGAAATTTTTATTAACAGCTTAATATTTATAAGTATAATAATTAGGAAATCGTAGAATGGTCATGGTTAAACAGCTGAAAACCCCTCCTCACACCACCCACTTTCACCACTTTCAGAAAAATTATATAAAAACGAGAAGCTAACTAACAAAGCTAACTTCGACTGTGCCGAAGTTTTAATACACTTGAAAAACATTACTCCAACTGATTTAACCGGTAAAATATATATAGGATATAGATATCAGATATTTAAAATTTTTAAATCATTGATAATAAAAATTTGATACCATAAAAAAAACTTTTCTTAGTAAAACACATTTTTCGACCGATCGGTCTAATGGCAGCTATATGCAATAGTCATCCGATTTTGATACATTTTTCTAGAATTATGTGAAATCATATAAAACTATCATATACCAAGATTAGTGACGCTACGATGGAAAACCAAAAAGTTTTTCTCACTAAAACTTATTTTCCGACCGATCGTTCCTATGGCAGCTATATGATATAGTCATCCGATTTTGATAAATTTTTTCGAAATTGTGTGGAAGCATATAAAACTAATATATACTACGATTGGTGACGCTACGATGAAAAACAAAAAAGTTTTTCCCACTAGAACTAGTTTTTTGACCGACCCTTTATATGGCAGCTATATGATATAGTCATCCGATTTTATTAAATTTTTTTACAATTATGTGGAAGCATATAAAACTAACATACACCAAGATTTGTGCCGCTACGATGGAAAACAACAAAGTTTTTCTAACTAGAACTAGTTCTTAGACCGATCGTTCCTATGGCAGCTATATGATATAGTCATCCGATCCGGCCGGTTCCGACATATTAGTTCCGTGCAGTAAAAAGAAGACTCTCTCTAAAACTGAGAGACTAGTTCGCGTAGAAACAGACAGACGGACGGACGGACGGACAGACGGAATTGAACTCAGCTCGTCGTCCTGATCAAGAATATATGTATATACATATATACATATACAAAGCACAAATAAAGAAGAAACGAGAAGGCAAAGCTAACTTCGACTGTGCCGAAGTTTTAATACACTTGAAAAACTTTTCTCCAACTGATTTAACCGGTAAAAAATATATAGAATATAGACATCAGATATTTAAAATTTTTAAATCATTGATAATAAAAATTTGATACCATAAAAAAAACTTTTCTTAGTAAAACACATTTTCCGATCGATCGGTCCTATGGCAGCTATATGCTATAGTCATCCGATTTTGATCAATTTTTCCTGTATTATATGAAAGCATATAAAACTAACATGTACCAAGATTAGTGACGCTACAATAGAAAACAAAAAAGTTTTTCTCACTAGAACTAGTTTTTTAACCGACCGTTTGTACAGCAGCTATATGCTATAGTGATCCGATTTTGATAAATTTTTCCGGTATTATATGAAAGTATATAAAACTAACATATACCAAGATTAGTAACGCTACGATAAAAAACAAAAAAGTTTTTCTCACTAGAACTAGTTTTTTAACCGACCGTTTGTATAGCAGCTATATGCTATAGTGATCCGATTTTGATAAATTTTTCTAGAATTATGTGAAAACATATAAAACTAACATATACCAAGATTAGTGATACTACGATGGAAAACAAAAAAGTTTTTCTCACTAGAACTAGTTCTTAGACCGATCGTTCCTATAGCAGCTATATGATATAGTCATCCGATCCGACCGGTTCCGACATATTAGTTGTGTGCAGTAAAAAGAGGACTCTGTGCAAAATTTCAGCTTGATAGCTTTAAAACTGAGGGACTAGTTCGCGTAGAAACAGACAGACAGACGGACAGACGGACGGACGGACAGACGGAAATAAACTCGGCTCGTCGTCCTGATCAAGAATATATATAGTTTATGGGGTCGGAAATGAATATTTCTATGCGTTACAAACTTCTGGGCAATATTAATATACACTTTTCAAGTGTATAAAAAGCACAAAAATTCCCACAACAAAGCTGCCAAAAATCCACAAGAACGCTTTGTGTTATTGAAGACAACTCCAAGGGGCGCAATGGCGCGTAGCTAAAATAAACAGTTTTAGAATCTTATAACATTAACTAATATTATAAAAAAAGTTTCATTCCAGGGAATGACGGGCAACACAACTTTTACTTTAGGTGAAATTTAACTATTTGGCTGGGTAAAACACTCACAATGGCACTGAGAAAAAATAGAAGGCTAACATCGGCTACGCCGATGTTTTAAATCCCCTTGCAGTTTTTGAAAGACGCTACCATTGATAAAAAAAAAGTTTTTCTCACTAGAATTAGTTTTTTGACCGACCGTTTATATGGCAGCTATTTGCTATAGTGATCCGATTTAGATAAATTTTTCCAGAATTATGTGAAAGCATATAAAACTAATATATACCAAGATTGGGGACGCTACGATGGAATACAAAAAAGTTTTTCTCATTAGAATTAGTTTTTGGACCGATCGTTCCTATGGCAGCTATATGATATAGTCATCCGATCCGGCCGATTCCGACAAATGTGCAGCGTATTTGTATTTAAAGACTTTTTGCAAAGTTTGATCAAGATAGCTTCAAAACTGAGGGAGGAGATAGCATAGAAACAGACGGACAGACGGACGGACGGACGGACAGCCGGAAATGAACTCAGCTCGTCATGCTGATCAAGAATATATATACGTTATGTGGTCGGAAATGCTTCCTTCTATTCGTTACAAACATCGTGACAATTTTAATATACCCTCTGCAAGGGTATTAAAACACATTTTATTACAAAACCACAAGATGTTATAACATGATAACAACTCAAATTTATAGTTAATACCTCCTTTTTCAATATTCATTTTAATGCGCGGCGATACCAAATGGTTTAGTATTATAATTAAATTTTTCCAGAAAGAACTCACTTTTTCTCAAACAGCAAAGACGACGTGTTTTTATTCTCTCTCTTTTGTATGTATTCGTAAAGGATACGATTGAAATAGAATAAAAGCAACTTTACAATTAAATTTCATGTTGTTTTAAGAAATAGTGATGACACATTTGGAGACAAATTTTTTACTTTGACTTTTTGATGTGAAACATCTTTAATTTCGGTACGATGATTTTAATAAAATCATTTTATAGTAGGGGTAAAATTCAATTTGGAAATAACGCATAACGCATATTGCATATGGCATATTGCTCACTGGTATACACCAAGCAATTGCCTGGAAAACCGTGGCTACTTGCCCATGGCTACTTGACCATGGCCATTTGTCAATGGACACTTGACCATGGCCAATTGACCAATCTGGAAAAGCAATGTTGGAGCGCAAGCAATCGCCTGGCCGACTGTGCCATTTCAATTAAATTTGGTAGTAGTAGTAGTTTAGCACAGAAGAGGAATCTGGGATCAGGGATCTCGGAGTAGGGATTTGGGATCAGGGATCTGTGCATAGGGATCTGGGATGAGGGATCTGGGATGAGGGATCTGGGATTAGGGATTTGGAATGGGGGATCAGGGGTCTGGGATCAGGGATGGGGGATCTGGGCTCACGGATCTGGGATCGGGGGTCTGGGATTAGGGATCAGAGATGTGGGATCAGGGATTTGGGATTAGGGATCTGGGACCAGGGATCATGTACCAGGGATGGGGCAACTGGAATTTGGGATAGGGGATCAGGGATCTGGGATCAAGGAATAGGGATGAGGGATCTGGGATTCGGGATGGGGGGTCAGGGGTCTGGGATCAGGGATGGGGGATCTGGGACCAGGGATGAGGCAACTGGGATTTGGGATCTGGGATCAAGGATTAGGGATTGGGGATTAGGGATTTGGGATGGGGGATCAGGGGTCTGGGTTGGGGGATCTGGGATCTGGGCTCACGGATCTAGGATCAGGGATCTGGGCTCACGGATCTGGGATCGGGGGTTTGGAATTAGGGATCAGAGATGTGGGATTTAGGATCTGGGACCAGGAATCTGGGACGAGGGATCGGTGATCTGGGACCAGGGATGGGGCAACTGGGATTTGGGATTTGGGATGGGGGATCAGGGATCAAGGATTAGGGATCCGGGATTTGGGATGGGGGATCAGGGGTCTGGGATGTGGGTTTTGGAATGTGGGATCTGGAATCTGGGATCAGGAAACTGGGCACACGGATCTGGGACCGGGGGATTAGAGATGTGGGATCAGGGATTTGGGATCTGGGACCAGGGATCAGGGACCAGGGATTTGGGATCTGGGATCTGGGACCAGGGAGGGGGTAACTGGGATTTGGGATGGGGGATCTGGGATCAAGGATTAAGGATTAGTAATTTGGGATGGGGGATCAGGGGTCTGAGTTGGGGGATCTGGGCTCTGGGATTGGGGGTCTGGGATTAGGGATCAGAGATGTGGGATTTAGGATCTGGGACGAGGGATCGGGGATCTGGGACCAGGGACCAGAGATGGGGCAACTGGGATTTGGGATGGGGGATCAGGGATCAAGGATTAGGGATCTGGGATTTGGGATGGGGGATCAGGGGTCTGGGATCAGGGATGTGGGATCTGGAATCTGGGCTCACGGATCTGGAATCAGGGATCTGGGCACACGGATCTGGGATCGGGGGATCAGAGATGTGGGATCAGGGATTTGGGATCAGGGATCTGGGACCAGGGATCAGGGACCAGGGATGGGGCAACTGGGATTTGGGATGGGGGTTCGGGGATCTGGGATCAAGGAATAGGGATGAGGGATCTGGGATTAGGGATTCGGGATGTGGGATCAGGGGTCTGGAGTTTGGGATGAGGGATGGGGGATCTGGGCTCACGGATCTGGGACCGGGTGTCTGGGAATAGGGATCAGAGATGTGAGATCAGGGATTTGGGATCTAGGACCAGGGAGGGGGTAACTGGGATTTGGGATGGGGGATCTGGGATCAAGGATTAGGGATTAGGAATTTGGGATGGAGGATCAGGGGTCTGGGATCAGGGATGTGGGATCTGGGCTCACGGATCTAAGATCAGGGATCTCGGCGCAAGGATCTAGGATCGGGGGTCTGGGATTAGGGATCAGAGATGTGGGATCTGGGATTAGGGATCTGGGACCAGAGATCAGGGATCTGGTATCTGGGATTTCGTATGGGGGCTCAAGGATCGGGCGTCTGGTATTTGGGGTCAGGGATCTGGGACACTGCTTCCAACTCTGTTTTCCAAGCCAGCCGTGGCGTTTCCAACGGTATATATAAACTATTTCAATAAACATGTTTCACATCAAAGCCTCGTGAGTGTTAACCACACTCACACCTTTTTTTTTATTTTTGACCTATGAGATCGACCACTGTGCGGTCGACAGTCGTAGCCTTATCCTGAAATTAAGCAACCTTGGAGTATCAACAAAGCTCATTGATGTAATACACAGCCTCTATAGCCTTAACAAAACCTCCTTATGGAAAGGCAAAGTGTTGTCCGAATGGTTTGACACGAATTTAGGAGTTCATCAGGGGTGCGTGCTTAGTCCATTTTAATTTGCACTATATGTGGATGACATTGATGCAAACCTGCCTGGAGGTGTAGAACTGGGAACACGGCGTATCAGGGTATTGATGAATGCGGACGATATGGTGCTGTTGGCTGATAGTCCCATTAATATGCAACAAATGATTAGCATATAATGTAAAAGATGGAGTTCGGAGATAAACATTGAGAAGTCCAAAACGAAGGATAAAAGAAACAGCAGTGGCCGCAGAGCAAGATTATATGCATGGAAATTAAATGGTGCTGAACTAGAAACAGTGAGCGAGCATCAATAATTAGGCGTGTTACTAACACCCAACATGTCTTTTGCAAAACACATGGCAAATAAACTGACAGACTCTAAAGTCGCTTCAAATAGTATATAAAAAGAGATCCGTCAATAACAGTACAAAGTACAAATTGTTATTACTATAATGTGTTATGCCTCAAATAATTATTTCAATGACGAGTTTGAACCATACGATATTTCTTTCATATTTCGGGCAAGAACAGAATCGATCTGGCTCAGCTATGTACCACATGTCACAACAAAATGCTGTTGCACCCATCATAATACTAGTGTACGATAGGATGTATCCCATTTTGTTGCACGGTGTCCGATTCTAGGACTTCGCTTTGAACAATGGAGCATGATAACACAAAAATTGCACGAATTGCTAACTGGCCCCAATTGGCACACACTTATTGGATACCCTAAAGATACTACAACATATCGGCGAGAAATTATAATAGACGTCTAAATTCGACTTTTAAATCGAACCCTGGTGGAGAACGGCGTAGTATCTCGCGACGAACGTAGCAGCTGCGGGTAGTACCTGCCGTGGTGCGTTGGTATGGACAGTTGAAGACCAGCTATATATATCAGGCGAACGGCATTCTTCCAAGCCTTTATTTATTCTTATTTATGTCATTACATAGGTCAAGAGTCAACCATTTTTCATAAACTTTCTATTAGCAAATTTGTATGTAGATGATAGGGAAATAAGAATAATAAATAATATTACTACTTATAATACTACTATACAGCGGAGATTCATATTTTTTCATATACTTATTAGGGGTCACAATGCGCTTAGTCAGCTAACTTAATCTAATGTAATGGGCCGAATTTAACTTACGCTCTCGTTTTTTGTGTTTTTTTTGTATTTCGCGACCATTTTTAATGTAAATTCTTCGAAACTGGCGCCAACAGCTGTTAAGTTGACCTTATGTTCAAAAGTTTCAAAGCAAAAACTATTAATTAGATGTTCCGAGGCGGGATCGAGCCTACAACCTTCTGCACAGTTGGGTCACACGCTTCCCACCGAGCCACACAAAGTCACGAGTATTTCGTAGTTACTCAATAACTCAACCATTGTCGTTTTAGTATCACACAGCTCACGGCAGTTATATTGATTCATTTTGATTTGTCAGACATCGCAAATAATTTCTGCCTGTGTGTGACTGTTATTCTTTTATTCGTCACTGCCACAAAAAATCACTCGGACACATACTGAAATCACAATCAAAATACATATGACAAAAACAAATAAATTTTCTCAGTAAGACACATTTTTCAACCCATCGGCTCTATGGCAGCTATAGAATAGAGTCATTAATGATTTTGAATTTATAAATATAAGTCATCTAGTCATCTGAACCGGGCGGTTCAGTTTCATGTTCGATAGCTTCAAAACTGAGAGATTAGTTTGCGTAAAAACAGACAGATAGACAGACGAACAGACAAAGCTCAATTGACTTAGCTCGTCCTCCTGAAATCGGAAATTAATATTTCTACGAGTTGCAACTTTTGGGCAAAATTAATATACACTTTGCAAATGTATAAAAACACATAGATGCAGTTTGGGCAATAGGGCTGCACTTACAAATTAGTTGCTCATTGTTAGCTATTACACTGTGCAACACAAAAAATGTGATCACATCGGGACCAAAAAAATCTGAAAGGGTATGATGGTAGTATGAAAACCCTGGCTGGGTTTGGCCTGGTTAGCTGCCGTTTTTTTTTTAAGTGTAATTTAAGTTTTCAGCATATGATATGGCTTAACAACTCCATATCTCGGAAACTATTTGCAATTTCGCTTAACAGTCTTCGGCAATGTTGTAGCTCTTTGTTTGACCTACAAAACATTCTTAAGTATCAAATCAAAAAAATTACATCTTCATACTCAAAATTACCAAAACTTCATCAATTTTCAATTTTTTTTAAGTTTTTCATCATTACCTTGACAATCGTTACGAATTTGACTAAATAGCTTACTACAAATTTGTAGCTTGGACTTAAATAAACAAATCAGTAAAACAAGCCAACATGATTCGACAACGCCTTCACATTGTTTTTGACCCTACAAATACGTACGTAAGCTCAAATGACGAATACCAAAAATGAAGCGGACAATGAAATGTAGGCAGAAAGAACTAGAATATTAATGCCTATGGAATTGAATTAATACATTAGAATTTCTTTTTTTTTTTTTATATTAGTTAAAATTATTATAATTTTATTTTAAAATTGATTTAATGAATAAATGGGTACTTTTTACTTTAAGACCCAACAACTACCAAAAAGTACAATTTGTATAAGTTTAAAATTTTTTTTTACGTATTTGTGGGGTCAAAAACTATGTGAAGGCGTTGTCGAATCATGTTGGCTTGTTTTAATGATTGGTTAATTTAAGTCCAAGCTACAAATTTGTTGTAAGCTATTTAGTCAAATTCGTAACGGTTGTCAAGATAAAGATGAAAAACTTAAAAAAAATTGAAAATTGATCAAGTTTTGGTAATTTTGAGAATGAAGATGTAATTTTTTTGATTTGATACTTAAGAATGTCTTGTAGGTCAAACAAAGAGCTACAACATTGCCGAAGACTGTTAAGCGAAATTGCAAATAGTTTTCGAGATATGGAGTTGTTAAGCCATATCATATGCTGAAAACTTAAAGTACACTTAAAAAAAAACGGCAGCTAACCAGGCCAAACCCAGCCAGGGTTTTCATACTACCATCAAACCCCATCAGATTTTTCTGGTCCCGATGGAATCACATTTCATGAGTCTAAAAATGTGTCACAGTGTTATTTGTTTAATCATGAAAAATGACACCTTCTACTATATATTCCCATAGAAATTTCGTTGGCACATTTCATGACGTGGTATTCGGTGCTCACTACGGAAAGTTAGCAGAACCGCTAGTGCAATGTAATTAACGGTAAAGGATATTAAATACTTCTTCCTCTGAGAAATGGGTATATTGATATTGAGCCGGCCGACTGTACCTTACGCTCTCGGTTTTAAATAACATGTAAATCCACTTTTCTTAAATTACAAAGGTCATAACAAGTTTGTCTGAATGTATGCATCTCAGACCGTCATAAGTCATAGTAGCAGCGAAAAAAGATAGAAATATACACTTTGCCGATATCATCTTTAAGACTTAGTGGGCAAACATTTAGGGTATTCACGATAACTTGCTTAATAGATAACCTGTTAAAAAATGAAATCTCCAACAACAAAATGTACTACCGAAAAATAAGCTGACATCAACAGCCTAGAGCTGGGTCATGTGGTTGCCTGGTTAAAATTCAATTTCAGTGTTGGTAAACACTTCAAACAGTGTGTACCCATTAGGTGCCAGAATTTTAATAATTTGATGATAAAGCGCCACTATTTTATAAAGCTCACTAAGCTGCTACTTCAACCTTGGTGGCAATGGTGTAGAGGTTAAGGTGTGAGACTGAAAGTCAACAAAACCTGAGTTCAAATTACGGTAAGGTCGGTCTATAACTAATTTCTTTTTTTTTTTTTGTTCTTCAAGAACCTTTTTACGATTGCAATTACATAAAATGCAATCACATATTATTTTAAGCCTTTATCTTTTAGTATATTTTAAATTTACGTAACATAAATTTTTTCAATATAGTTGGCTCTGATTTATTGAGTTTTAATAATCAAGAAATTTACTCAAAAGTGTGTTCACGACAGATGAAGATTAAATATTATTTTTCAATAGGTTATCAAATAAGCAAGTTGTCGTGAATACACTAATTGAAATGTCAAAATAAAAATTAAAAAGAAGGCAAAGCTAGCTTCGTCTGTCCTAAATTTTTTATAAACTTGCAAAAGATCCCTCCAAATGATCTTGCAAATAGGATATTTAGAGTATACATGGATGTCAGATTTTGGTCAATTCAATATCAAAAAGAACCTGATTGATTACTTCTAAATTTTAGCTGGCGCTGCTTATAGGAAGTGTGTGTGTACATATACATTTAAACAATGCTACCGGTAGTGCTATTGCTTCAAACTTTCATTTACTTATAGCTTGACTGTGGCTCAACTGTTCATTTCCATGCTTTTTGGATCAACATGTACAAAAGGATGTATACGGCAGTTTAGTTTTCAACTCACCTCCTGCAAAAATGTCAGGATTTTCTTAAGGACTAAGTTCCTAATGCTTCCAGGGCGCAGCGTGTGCTTCCCAAAGCTCCTAAATCTGCGCCTCGCTAGAGCGTCACAGTATGCTAGTATGTGCACTGAGGACTCCTCCTTCTTTTCGCAGTATCTACATAGTTGAGTGTTTTTTATTCCCAGTTTATACAAGTGGCTCTGCAGTCTTCAGTGTCCTGTGTAGAGCCGTGTTAGGATTCTTAGGGTACTCTTCCCATGGTGGATTAGTTTCTGAAACCTTTTGTTGTTGTGGTTACCTATCAATACCTCGCTTATAAAGGTTTTGCTCAAAAAATGGCTTGAAAAAAAAATGCTGAAAAAATATGATCGCGGTGCTTCAAAAGACGTTGTTGAGATTGTCACAGGTGACGAATCATGAATATATGCGTTTGAGCCGAAAACCGTGTGAGTGTTCTAAGACGAGCCAAATCCCACATAAGTTGTTCGCGCACGTAGCAGTGCGAAGAAAATGATCGCCTGTTTGATCGGCCGCTAGAGCAACGTTGGAGTCAATTCTGCATTTGTTTGACGGAAGTATTATACCGGAGTTACACAGGGCGCATCATTGTCGAAGATGCGAAAAAATGATGCAGGCGTTTAGACCGCAGTCGCATCATTGAAACAGCTGTTGCGCCCTGCCAAACGTAAACAACCCGAAGTAGTAAGAAGAAGAGAACAAATGTATCTTATTCAAATAGAGACAATTATGAGCGATAATATGTTAAATGTGACACGCGGTGTATTTGGCAAAGGTACTCCGTTCACCAAAAGGGAAATGGGGCTTGCTTTTGCGGATCATTTTTTTTTTTAATTACGCGGTCCAATTATGTTGTAGTTGCTTATCGAAATTCGATGGCAAAATCAGCTGTTCGCAATCGACGCCGTGAGACAATACTCGATACTCGGCAATATACGGTCACTCTTTCCGCATCATTTAACATGCGGCTCTTCTTCTATCCACAGGTTTCTTATGGGAAACAATTCCGCATCTTCCGTTTAACGGAAAATTTCAATGACGCGGCCGGTCTAAACAGCGTATTAGGAGAAATTCGCAAAAGCCACCGCCGATGACGAATCCTTCGTGAAATCGTAAATCGAGACAATGCGAGCTCTCACACATTACGACAATCAAGCGACTTTTTGACTAGCCAAAACGTCGAATTGATGGGTCATCCGCCGTACAGCCCTGATTTAGCACCCAATGATTTCTTTTTATTCCCAAATATCAAAAACAGACTGGTTTGAGCGAATGCAAAAGTGCATTTTCATGAAGAATATTTTGAAAACAATAAAGCCATTTTTATGAACATTTGCCAGAACTCATTGTACTTTCAGTACCTTCGGTACAGAGTATTTTAACGAAACTTTTGATGTCGCCGGCTTACGCTAAGGGCAGTTGCAGGTCGCTCCAACAAATTTATATTTGTATAGTTAGAAGTGAAAAAAGAAAATTGTGTTCTTTACGTTTTCTTGCCTGTTTATTGGCCTTAAGCCGATTTTTCACAGAAGCTTACTGGCCAGGTCTTAGCTAGTGCTTAGGGATTATGAACTTAGCTACTCCCTGCTCCGCTGGCTCGATTTCTTTGCCCAAAACCCGACAACGCCGGCACCACAGTATTCGCAAAGCTCGCTTGCTCTCGCTTTTCCCTCTCAGCTACTGTGTCACTCTCCTTTCCGCCAAATCTTCCAACGGTGCATATTCTCTCTCGTTTGGCTCCAACTGTGTCTTGATCTTGAGTCCTCACACTATAAAAAATTAATTAAAGGACTGGCCTTACCGAGATTTGAACTAAGGTCTTGTT
Source organism: Lordiphosa mommai (assembly GCA_018904225.1). NCBI lineage: Eukaryota > Metazoa > Arthropoda > Insecta > Diptera > Drosophilidae > Lordiphosa > Lordiphosa mommai. Next base: position 1,307,841 of record JAEIFT010000019.1, read on the forward strand.
GAGAGCGCTGCAGTCGAGTGCCCCTACCACCCTTGAATTTTTGTGTTTACGCAATTGTACACTCACACAGGGGTAAATCATTGATTCCTGACATAACGTTTGTAAATAAAAATAGTTTAAAGTACCCAATAAAATAAACACACACACGGTCGCGACGTTGGCTCCCCGCTGCCTGTTGGATGGCTGAAAAGCATTTTAATTCCAAAACTTCAGTGTTTATACCCGTTACTCGTAGAGTAAAAAAGGTATACTAAGTTCGTGCTAATGCATGTAACATGCAGAAGCAAGCTTTTTCGACCCCATAAAGTATATATATTCTTGATCAGCATGAATAGCCGTGTCGATATAGACATGTCCGTACGTCCGTCGGTCTGTTCGTCCGTCTGTCCGTCCGTCCGTCTGTATGAACACGCGAACGAACGAACATCGTTTCCCAATCAGATAAACGATAGTAGAGCTGCCACCCGAGCAATTTGGAAAAATTGCATATCACCCACGATTTTAAAGATTAATTGTTTACACATATATATTAAAATCATCATTACCTATCGACCCACAATACATAATTTCTCGATCAGACGAACAATAGTAGAGTGGACGCTCCAGCAATTTGGAAAAAAACTCAAATCTCGCACAATTTTTTTTAATTAGATTGTTCGAACCATACACTTTTTCACGATCAGATGAAATATAGTCGAGTTCTTAGCAAATCAAATAATTACACTTGGCATTTTGTGATTTATTAATATATTTTTAAATAAACCTTTCCTTGAATAACTGGTATATCGAAGTCCAGCAGGGCCGACTTCAACTTACGCTCTCGTTTTTGACAGATCTTATTGTGCGTTTTAATTAATGTGTTTAAAATCACTAGGTTCTAAGTTCAAAATTGTGGCTGTGACAGTTTTCTACAGTTTGTAGGGGAAGGGGGGAATTTTCCAAATTTGAAACTAACTTGTAAAAGCACGTAGCTCTGTCTCTTAAAGTCTCTGAGATCGACAAGTTCATACAGGCAGGCGGACATGGCTATATCGATTCGGCTGATGACGCTGATTAAGCATATATGGGATATTCCATATAAACCACCCCAATTTTTTTGTTGTCTCCAAAAAATTATTAATCGCTATAATTTAGAAGGACTATATATACATGAGAATACCTTAAAATGGTTGCGAAAAAGACTTGAAATTTTCAAAAAATCATAACTTTTGAACGGAACATCGGATTAAAACGATCCACAGACAAATTTTTTTCATTTTCGCGTAAACTTCTCGAAAAAAAATATGGGACAACTCTAAGAGTTATCTAAACACGGTTTTTTGAAGAAAAATCCGCTTTTATTCTCTTTCTTGGAAGGGGCCATTCGATATCCGATCCAAAAATATGTATGTAACTTGAAAAATTTGTTCCAGGAAGGAAGAAAGCGCGAGTCCACGAGAATAATTTATTTATTATGCAACTGCCCACGGTAAAGGAGCGTGTTTGAAAACAGAAACCAGACGTAAAAGCCTCCAAATCACCAATGCTGAACCTATTCTCACACCAGATGCTTTGTTTCGATGGTCAAAAGATAATTTTCAATGCATTGATATTTTTTTTTCTTTACAAAAGAAGAGGAAGAGATTGTCAAAGGAAATTTAAAGACAAGATTTGATAATGCTAAATCCATTCATGGTATTCAGAAGCAACATTGCTTTATTCACAGGAATGGAAAATCAATTGCGATTCAAACGATTTTCGGCAGCAGTTGATGAGAAAGTGTTTCCGAAAAAACCAAAAATCAGCAGAAGCTACGAAAGATTTCTGGACACTAATTGGGTACAGTGCTGCCACAGAAAACAAAACCGAGAATGGCAAAGCTAACTTCGACTGTGCCGAAGTTTTAATACACTTGAAAAACTTTACTCCAACTGATTTATCCAGTAAAATATATATAGGATATAGATATTAGATATTTAAAATTTTTAGATCATTGATAATTACAATTTGATAACATAAAAAAACTTTTCTTAGTAAAACACATTTTCCAAGCGATCCTATGGCAGCTATATGCTATAGTCATCCGATTTTTCAAAATTATGTGAAAGCATATAAAACTAATATATATCAAGAAAACAAAAAAGTTTTTCTCATTAGAAGTAGTTTTTTGACCGACCGTTTCTATGGGAGCTATATAATATAGTCATCCGATTTTGATAAATTTTTCCTGTATTATGTAAGATCATATAAAATTAACATATACCATGATTAGTGACGCTACGATGGAAAACAAAAAAGTTTTTCTTACTAGAACTAGTTTTTTGACCGACCGTTTCTATGGCAGCTATATGCTATAGTGATCCGATTTTGATAAATTTTTCCAAAAATGTGTGGATGCATATAAAACTCACATATACCAAGATAAGTAACGCTACGATGGAAAACAAAAAAGTTTTTCTTACTACAACTAGTTTTTCAACCGACCGTTTCTATGGCAGCTATATGCTATACTCATCCAATTTTGATAAATTTTTCCATAAATGTGTGGAAGCATATAAAACTAACATATTCTAAGATTAGTAACGCTACGATGGATAAAAAAAAAGTTTTTCTTTCTAGAACTAGTTTTTCAACCGACCGTTTCTATGGCAGCTATATGCTATAGTGATCCGATTTTGATAAATTTTTCCATAAAAGTGTGGAAGCACATAAAACCAACATATACCAAGTTTAGTGACTCTACAATGGAAAACAAAAAAGTTTTTCTAACTAGAACTAGTTTTTTGACCGACTGTTTCTATGGCAGCTATATGATATAGTCATCCGATCCGGCCGGTTCCGACATATTAGTTGCGTGCAGTGAAAAGAATACTCTGTGCTCTTTCAGCTCGATAGGATTAAAACTGAGGGACTAGTTTAAGTAGAAACAGACAGACGACGGACGGAATTGAACTCAGGTCGTCGTCCTGATCAAGAATATATATAGTTTATGTGGTCGGAAATGAATATTTCTATGCGTTACAAACTTCTGGCAAAATTAATATACACTTTTCATCCTTTAAATAATATACAGTAATATTTTATCAATATCAATAGCAATTTTATAATTTCTTTTTCGTCTTTGCCTTTATGTATATTTTACCTTGGGTAATACAAATTTAATAAATAATATTTTAATTATGAATTTTCTAGAATAACTCTAATACATTATATTTGAATAAATCAGCGAAAACGCAACGTTTCAAACAAAAATAAATTATTCCCGTCGACTCGCGCTGTCTTCCATCTTGGAACAAATTTTTCAAGTAACAAAAATATATTCTAAGCCTGAAAAAAAATATTTGGATCGGATATCGAATGGCCCAAGAAAATGAATAAAACTTTTTTTTTTTTAAAACCGGCTTAAGATAACTCCAAAAACTATCTAATATTTTTTTTAAAAGCGCATGTGAAGTTGTTTGAAAAAACAGCGAAAACGCAAAATTTAAAACAAAAAAATTATTCTCGTGGACTCGCGTTGTCTTCCATCTTGAAACAATTTTTTTTAGTTACATACATATATGCTGAATCTGAAAAAAAATATTCGGATCAAATATCGATTGGCCCTTTCCAAGAAAAAAAAATTTAAAAAAATGTTCTAAAAGTTTACTCGAAAATTGGATCGTAATTGGGGTGGCTGAGTTGATATGAAATATCCCATATATACTATATAGGGTCGGAAATGTTTCCTTCTGTCTGTTAAAAAAATTAATGGAATACAAAAACCCTAAGACACAACCTGCGCCATCTGGAAAAAAGTTTTTCAACGGCTTAGCTGTTCCCACTAGCATTTATCACAAAGATAGATAAACAGAACAGAAGGATATGTTTGTCGCCACACCCCCTATGATTACGATTTGGGAAATCCAATTCATGAAATTTTAATAAGTTTATTAATCTAATATATTATAATTAGACAGCGGATTTTAGGTTTTTTAAGGTTGAGTCGGATTAACCGATTGGAAAAAGGTTCTCAAATAAAACATTCACACTCGCCTACAAGGTTTAATTTCAATCTGAAAAAAACTTAAAATCCGCTGTCATATTATAATTATAAGTAATACAGGACTCAATTTTTTCGAGATATGTACATTAGAGTGTCCCCCAATTGTATGAAAAATGTAACGCTATATTCTCACCTCCTTAAAAGTTGCATTTTGGTGTATAAATGGCATATCAAAAGAAAAAAGTAAAAAAAAAGTTAGTTTTAGGGGTTGCGCAATGGATTCAAAGTTTTTACTAACACCTTGCTCGATTATTTAATTTATTTGAAGTTGGCGTAGACTACGATTCAAAATATGACCCTTCACAAAAAGGGATCCTTGTTTCCAACTCGAACAATTTGGTATGCGGACCTCTGGTGCATATCTATAAACGCACCCACTTTATTTTAGCATACAGCATTAAAGTCAGAATATCATAAAAGTGTTAATGAGAAGTGAAAAGGAATAAAAAAATAGTTCATAAGATATGCAAGACAATTACACAAATATTATCTCTGTTTGACTTATATGTAAATAATTGATTTCCCGCTGATGCATTACTATAAATGCATTGAGCTATTTTCCGTTAAGGGAATCTTTAAGTCCTTCTCGCAACGTTTAAAACTTGAAATACAATTTTTTCGTTTTTATGTAAATTTTTTGCAAGCCAAAACCTACCATTTCAGATGGTGAGAGTTAGGTTTTCCGATTTTACCTTATGGAGGGACACTCTAATGTACATACGAGATTGCTTTTTAACTGTGAAATAAGTTTTCATTGGAGGACATGGCTAGGTCCACTCATCTCGGCATTTTGCTAAATAATATTTATAACTTATGGGGTCAGAAATATAAACTGGTTGGACTTGCTTTTATTAAGGGCAGATCAACAACAATATCAAATAAATCGAGAGCGAAAGCAAAAGTCGGCCCTGCTCGACTTCGATATACCCGTTACTCAGGAAAATAATCAATTAAAAATCTTTAAATACTTCACAAAATGTTTATATTAACAATAAATATTAGTGTTAACATAAAACAAGATTTATTATCCGATCATCCGAAAATTTCACAGATTTAAGATGTTGCGCATAGACATATAAATGCACAAGGAGAGTTTGATATCTGTAAAGTTGTAGGAGATGTTCAACATTTTCTATTGCGGGGGCAGGTGGGGGCGTGCCAAAAATTTGAAACAAACTTGAGAAGTGCAGGAAATACAAGTCTTCACTGAAAAAATTGTGGCTTTAGCTCTTATAGTCTCGGAGAACTAGGTGTTCATACAGACGGAAGGTCAGATGGACATGTCTATATCGACTTCATTCTGATCAAGAATATCTATACTTTATATGGTCGGAGAAGCTTTCTTCTGCCCTTAAGATATATTTGCACGAACTTAGTATATCCTTTTTACTCTACAAGTAACTGATTAAAAATATTATTGTGGTTGCGAAATGTATTTTAAATATTTGTAATAAGCATGCTATTGTCTTTGGTATTTATGTTATGGCATATCTCCATTTCTTCGTTAATAATTCCATGTATTATTAGTTATGTTTTGAAGACCAAACGCTAACATGTTCAGGTTTGTATAAAAAACTTGATAACATTATTTAAAATAATTGCAGAATGTATACATATTGTTAATTTTAAGAATACTTTCTTTAGTTGTGACAATTCGCACTTACATATAGATACATGGAGAAGTTTCCGAGGGTGATGTGCATTGCATGAGCATGATTTTATTTCATTCTGAATGAATATACTCCGTATCAATTTTGATATTCATTGAATATTCAACAAATGGCGTATACTCCATTTTTATGCATTTAGTTTGGAGTTGGGTATTATCTGTATGTGTTAATATCATAATACATATCTAAAAATAAAAAAGGGATTTGTCCAAATCGACTTTATTGACCCGGTTTTCTCATCTTCTAGATGATCTATCTGTCACATAATCTCACTCACAAACTAGCATCTATCTAAAAGATGAGAAATCGACCCTTAGTAAAATAAATAAATAAGACACGCTATAATTATATTTTTTTAAGTACTCTTAAAATCATTTTTATAAACACGAACTGACGTACATAACTATGTCGACTCGCCTGTAGATGCTGATACCTTTAGTACAGTGTAAAACAATGAAGTTAATACGAAAATTACAGAAGCTGCTATTGAATTTTCGCAATTATTCTTTGGCGTTATAACTAAAATTTATTTGAGGGCAAACAAGACTTTATAATGCGGCGAGGAATTAATGCGTAATGCTGAAAAGTTGCACTTATTGTAATGGAAACTAATCCATAAATGTCAAACAAGTTTTTTAAACCAGTATTTACTACTATTTATGTTATACAGAAGACTACCAAAAGATCGATTAGTTCATACTTTTATACATTTAAAATTTTAAATAAAATGTCTTAGAATGGTAAACTTATAGTAAATATTTTATAATATACTGTTTTGAATTTCAGAACAATGGATTGAATTGGAGATTAGAAAATTTAAACCATCGAAGGCATTTATATCGCGCCCCTATAAAAACCCCCGCCTACTTTGTATAACAAATCAACTTCTGAAAACAAATTCTTATTGGGATTAATATTCTTTATTTTCAAACAAAAAATCCCTAATAATTTGTATGCTTTGATTAGAAACGAAAAACAATCGAGAATAATCGTTTGTTATAAAAAAATCAATGATTTTTCAAATAAAACTCGACAAGTAACTAATTATTGTTGATTTTTATAAATAAAATCAGTCAAAATTATTGTAAACGATGAAACATAATAAAAATCTTTAATAACTATTACTTCGAGAGGAAAAAAATGTAAAATCAAAAATAATTTTTATTTTCTGATTTTTATATAAAAAGGAGTGATTTGGTCGGTCCCTGGATAGAAGTTTGAAACTTGGACAGCAGTTTCCTATATATGGTGAAAGTGGGAATTGGGGGTGGATTTTGGAAAATTGCATCCCAAAAGGAGGGGGAATGCTCGGATGTCTATGAATGTTTTATCTGATCGTCTTCAAACTCGGTTTGTAACTAAAATATCTGAAATAACAAGACATGTGTCGGGCCGATTTAAGAAAATTCAACCACTAGGAAAATTTACGTAAAATTCTCTATTGGAATACTTATTTTTTATCCGATTCTCTGCAAATTCATATTGTGGGCAGGTATGCAAAATGTTTAGACAAGTGTTTTTACAATTGTAAATTGGAATTATAGAAATGTCAGACAATGGGGCGGTAGGGCGGTACCTACTATAGAAATAAGCATTGCTAATGAAAGTGCATTACGATGTTTCACAGGATTTGTGTTACGTAAATCGCAACAAAAGTTTAACTGTAATTCCTGTAAAGATCTAATGAAAGAAGAAATTGTAAATTGCCAACAATCAAAATTATTTTTGTTTAATAATAATTTCTCTAATTTGAATAATAATATTTTACTTAAATCACTACTGGACAACTTTTTTAATCTTATAAATTTTCATTATACGATTTTTCATGAATTTTTCCAAAAAAGTCCACATTCTTGAAAAATCAGAGAAAATATTTATAACAGGTGTATATGGCAAACTAAAAGCAAAAACGAGAAGGCAAAGCTAACTTCGACTGTGCCGAAGTTTTAATACACTTGAAAACGTTTACTCCAACTGATTTCACCGGTAAAATATATAAAGGATATAGATATCAAATATTACAAATTTTTAAATCATTGATAATAAAAATTTGATACTAAAAAAAGCTTTTCTTTGTAAACCACATTTTCCGACCGATCGGTCCTATGGCAGCTATATGCTATAATCATCCGATTTTAATAAATTTTTTCAAAATTATGTGAAAGCATATAATACTAATATATACCAAGTTTGGGGACGCTACGATAGAAAACAAAAAAGTTTTTTTCACTAGAAGTAGTTTTTGGACCGACCGTTTCTAAGGGAGCTATATAATACAGTCCTCTGATTTTAATAAATTTTTCCTGTATTATATGAAAGCATATAAAACTAACATATACCAATATTAGTGACGCTACGATGAAAAACAAAAAAGTTTTTCTCACTAGAACTAGTTTTTTAACCGACCGTTTCTATGGCAGTTATATGCTATAGTGATCCGATTTCGATACATTTTTTCAAAATTATGCGGAAACATATAAAACTAACATATTCCAAGATAAGTGACGATACGATGGAAAACAAAAAAGTTTTTCTCACTAGAACTAGTTCTTAGACCGATCGTTCCTATGACAGCTATATGATATAGTCATCCGATCCGGCCGGTTCCGACATATTAGTTGCGTGCATTAAAAAGAAGACTCTGTGCAAAATTTCAGCTCGATAGCTTTAAAACTGACAGACGGAATTGAACTCGGCTCGTCGTCCTGATCAAGAATATATATAGTTTATGTGGTCGGAAATGAATATTTCTATGCGTTACAAACTTCTGGGCAAAGTTAAATTACACTTTTCAAGTGTATAACGAGAAGGAAAAGCTACCTTCGACTGTGCCGAAGTTTTAATACACTTGAAAAACTTTACTCCAACTCCAAAATATATATAGGATATAGATATCAGATATTAACATATTTTAAATCATTGATAATAAAAATATGATACCATAAAAAAAAACTTTTCTTAGTAAAACACATTTTCCGATCGATCGGTCCCATGGCTGCTATATGCTATAGTAATCCGATTTTGATAAATTTTTAAAAGCATATAAAATTAATATCTACCAAGATTGGTGACGATACGATGGAAAACAAAAAAATTTTCCTCACTCGAACTTGTTTTTTGACCGACCGTTCGTATGGCAGCTATATGCTAAAGTCATTTGATTTTGATAAATTTTTCCTGAATTGTATGGAAGCATATAAAACTAATGTATACCACGATTGGTGACGCTACAATGAAAAACAAAAAAGTTTTTCTCACTAGAGCTAGTTTTTTGACCAATCGTTCCTATGGCAGCTATATGATGTAGTCATCCGATTTCGATAAATTTGTTCAGTATTATGTGGAAGCATGTAAAACTAATTTATACTAAGATTGGTGACGCTACGATGGAAAACAAAAAAGTTTTTCTCACTAAGACTTATTTTCCGACCGATCGTTCCTATGTCAGCTATACGATATAGTCATCCGATCCAGCCGGTTCCGACATATTAGTTGCGTGCAGCAAAAAGAAGACTCTGTGCAAAATTTCAGCTCGATAGCTTCAAAACTGAGGGACAAGTTCGCGTAGAAACAGACAGACATACGGACAGACAGACGGACAGACGGACATTCAGACGGACGGACGGACAGACTGAATTGAACTCAGCTCGTCGTCCTGATCAAGAATATATGTAGTTTATGGGGTCGGAAATAAATATTTCTATGCGTTACAAACTTCTGGGCAAAATTAATATACACTTTTCAAGTGTATAAAAATAGTGAGCTAACATCGGCAACGCCGATCTTTTAAATACCCTTGCAGTTTTAAAAAGGCGCTACCATTGATAACAAAAATTTTTTATACCCTTGCAGAGGGTATATTAAAATTGTCACGATGTTTGTAACGCATAGAAGGAAGCATCTCCGACCCCATAAACTATATATATTCTTGATCAGCATGACGAGCTGAGTCTATATAGCCATGTCCGTCTGTCCGTCTGTCCGTCCGTCTGTTTCTATGCTATCTCCTCCCTCAGTTTTAGAGCTATCTTGACCAAACTTTGCAAAAAGTCTTTAAATACACATAGGCTGCACATTTGTCGGAATAGGCCGGATCGGATGACTATATCATATAGCTGCCATAGGAACGATCGGTCCATAAACTAGTTCTAGTGAGAAAAACTTTTTTGTTTTCTATTGAATCGTCACCAAACTTGGTATATATTAGTTTTATACTCCTTCACACGATTCTGGAAAAATTTATCAAAATCGGATGACTATAGCATATAGCTGCCATATAAACGGTCAGTAAAAAAAACTAGTTCTAGTGAGAAAAACTTTTTTGTTTTCTATCGTAGCGTCACCAATCTTGGTTTATATTAGTTTTATATGCTTTTACATAATTCCAAAAAAATTTATTGAAATCGGATGACTATAGCATATAGCTACCATATAAACGGTCAGTCAAAAAACTAGTTCTAGTGAGAAAAACTTTTTTGTTTTCCATCGAAGCGTCACCAATCTTGGTATATATTAGTTTTATACCCCTTTACACAATTCTGGAAAAATTTATCAAAATCGGATGACTATAGCATATAGCTGCCATATAAACGGTCAGTAAAAAAAACTAGTTCTAGTGAGAAAAACTTTTTTGTTTTCTATCGTAGCGTCACCAATCTTGGTTTATATTAGTTTTATATGCTTTTACACAATTCCAAAAAAATTTATTGAAATCGGATGACTATAGCATATAGCTACCATATAAACGGTCAGTCAAAAAACTAGTTCTAGTGAGAAAAACTTTTTTGTTTTCCATCGAATCGTCACCAATCTTGGTATATATTAGTTTTATACCCCTTCACACAATTCTGGAAAAAATTATCAAAATCGGATGACTATAGCATATAGCTGCCATATAAACGGTCGGTCAAAAAACTAGTTGTAGTGAGAAAAACTTTTTTGTTATCAATGGTAGCGACTTTCAAAAACTGCAAGGGTATTTAAAACATCGGCGTAGCCGATGTTAGCCTTCTATTTTTATACACTTGAAAAGTGTATATTAATTTTGCCCAGAAGTTTGTAACGCATAGAAATATTCATTTCCGACCCCATAAACTATATATATTCTTGATCAGGACGACGAGCTGAGTTCATTTCCGCTTGTCCGTCCGTCCGTCTGTCTGTCCGTCTGTCCGTCTGTCCGTCCGTCCGTCTGTCCGTCTGTCTGTCTGTTTCTACGCGAACTAGTCCCTCAATTTTGAAGCTATCGAGCTGAAATTTTGCACAGAGTCTTCTATTTGCTGCACGCAACTAATATGTCGGAACCGGCTGGATCGAATGACTATATCGTATAGCTGCCATAGGAACGATCGGTCGGAAAATAAGTCTTAGTGAGAAAAACTTTTTTGTTTTCCATCGTAGCGTCACTAATCTTAGTATATATTAGTTTTACATGCTTTCACATAATACCGAACAAATTTATCAAAATCGGATGACTATATCATATAGCTGCCATAGAAACGATTGGTCAAATAACGAGCTCTAGTGAGAAAAACTTTTTTGTTTTTTATCGTAGCGTCACCAATCGTAGTATATATTAGTTTTATATGCTTCCATACAATTTAGGAAAAATTTATCAAAATCGGATGACTATAGCATATAGCTGCCATGCGAACGGTCGGTCAAAAAACAAGTTCTAGTGAGGAAAACTTTTTTGTTTTCCATCGTATCGTCACCAATCTTGGTAGATATTAATTTTATATGCTATTACAAATTTTTGAAAAAATTTATCAAAATCGGATGACTATAGCATATAGCTGTCATAGGACCGATCAGTCGGAAAATGTGTTTTACTAAGAAAAGTGTTATTTTATGGTATCAAATTTTTATTATCAATGATTTAAAATTTTTTAATATCTGATATCTATATCCTATAAATATTTTACAGGTTAATTCAGTTGGAGTAAAGTTTTTCAAGTGTATTAAAACTTCGGCACAGTCGAAGTTAGCTTTGCCTTCTCGTTTTTCATTAGAACTAGTTTTTAGACCGATCGTTCCTATGGCAGCTATATGCTATAGTCATCAGATTTCGATCAATTTTTCACAAATTGTGTGGAAGCATATAAAACTAATATATACCACAATTATTGACGCTACGATGGAAAACAAAAAAGTTTTTCTCACTAGAACTAGTTTTTGGACCGACCGTTTATATGGCAGCTATATGCTATAGTCATCCGATTTTAATTAATTTTTTCAAAATTGTGTGGAAGCATATAAAACAAATATATACCACGATTGGTGACGCTACAATAAAAAACAAAAAAGTTTTTCTCACTAGAACTAGTTTTTGGACCGACCGTTTATATGGCAGCTGTATGCTACAGTCATCCGATTTTGATAATTTTTTTTAGAATTGTGGGGAAGCATATAAAACTAATATTTATTGTGATTGGTGACGCTAAGATGGAAAACAAAAAAGTTCTTCTCACTAAAACTAGTTTTTGGGCCGATCGTTCCTATGACAGCTATATGATATGGTCATCCGATCCGGCCGATTCCGACAAATGTGCAGCGTATTTGTATTTAAAGACATTTTGCAAAGTTTGGTCAAGATAGCTTCAAAACTGAGGGAGGAGATAGCATAGAAACAGATGGACGGTCGGACGGACGGACGGACTGACGGACAGACGGAAATGAACTCAGCTTGTCATTCTGATCAATAATATATATACTTAATGTGGTCGGAAATGCTTCCTTCTTCCTTCTATGCGTTGCAAACATCGTGACAATTTTAATATACCCACTGCAAGGGTATAATAACTACTTAAGCTAAAAAATTCATTGGATGCGAACTCTATAACAAGTGCATTATTGTTGTCCGTCGCACGGCCTTGGTGAAAATTGGCAACACTGTCATACCTGCCATACATACACACAAAAAAAAAACGTTGGTAAATTCGACATTTTTCATTGGTAAATCCGCCAATTTCCCATTTTGTTTTTCACCCAACAATTTTTCATTTCAAAAATAAATGGTTTCCACTTTTGATTTTTAAAATTGTTTCCATTTTGATTTTAAAGTGTTTTACTTTTGAAATAAAAAACGAGAAGGCAAAGCTAACTTCGACTGAGCCGAAGTTTTAATACACTTGAAAAACTTTACTCCAACTGATTTAACTGGAAAAATATATATAGGATATAGATATCAGATATTTAAAATTTTTAAATCATTGATAACAAAAATTTGATACCATAAAAAAAACTTTTCTTAATAAAAACACATTTTCCGACCGATCGGTCCTTTGGAAGCTATATGCTATAGTCATCCGATTTTGATAATTTCTTTCAAATTATGTGAAAGCATATAAAACTAATATATACCAAGAATGGGGACGCTACGATAAAAAACAAAAAAGTTTTTCTCACTAGAAGTAGTTTTTTGACCGACCGTTTATATGGCAGCTATATGATATAGTCATCCGATTTTGATAAATTTTGTCGGAATTGTGTGGAAACATATAAAACAAATATAGCTACGAATGGAGACACTACGATGGAAATCAAAAAAGTTTTTCTCACAAAGACTTATTTTTCGACCGATCGTTCCTATGGCAGCTATATGCTATAGTGATCCGATTTTGATACATTTTTCCAGAATTATGTGGAAGTATATAAAACTTACATATACCAAGATTAGTGACGCTACAATGGAAAACAAAAACGTTTTTCTAACTAGAACTAGTTCTTAGACCGATCGTTCCTATGGCAGCTATATGATATAGTCATCCGATCCGGCCGGTTCCGACATATTAGTTGCGTGCAGTAAAAAGAAGACTCTGTGCAAAATTTCAGCTCGATAGCTTTAAAACTGAGGGACTAGTTTGCGTAGAAACAGACAGACGGACAGACGGACCGACGGACAGACGGACAGACGGACAGACAGACGGACGGACGGACAAGCGGAAATGAACTCGGCTCGTCGTCCTGATCAAGAATATATATAGTTTATGGGGTCGGAAATGAATATTTCAATGCGTTACAAACTTCTGGGCAAAATTAATATACACTTTTCAAGTGTATAAAAAAAAATTTTGTGAAACAGTTTTTTCTAGTGATTTGTGTGTTTTGCACACACACACCCCACCAAACCAACAAAGTCGGTCTTCCCCGATGATGCCGAACTAGAATTCGTTTGTTTGTGAAATTTTTTTTATTTTTTATAATATTATTAAATCTTTACCTTGTCTGGGACTCGAACACACGATCTCTGGGACACACACACACACTGAAAGACAAACGCCTGCACCTCAACGCATTCGGCTACTGCACGCTCGCGAAGGAATTGAGCGCAGAGCACATGTTAAGCTGGTGGTGGTTGCCGACCAGGTTTTTTTTGTTTCTGTTCTATTTTTAGCATATCGACACGACAAAAATCGCACATAATTGATCAAAATTGCGAACATTTTGATTCTTTATGGAAATCAAAAGTGAACTTGTAATTTGAAGGCAAAAGTGTCTGCTCTTTAAAATCAAACAATTACGCAGTTGATTGAAATGTCGTTTTTACGTGTAGATTGGTAAAATCAAAAAGAAAAATAATTAATTACAATACTTTTTAGCCAAAGTTGAAAAATGTGATTTTTACAATTTTTTTTTTTTGTGTGTACATGTGCCACATACATACAAAAACAAAACGGCAGCGCGAGCGGCACAGACCGTGCTTATCGTTCTGGCGTCATTATCAGACTGAATCCGATTCTCGTTCTCCGACTCGAAATTCGAATTTTTCGCTCGGTCGAAGTTCGAATCTACGGTCGGCAGTAGCAGTCGGCTTGTGGGGTCGCATGGTATTCAAGACAGCCTAGACTGCTAATAAAGCGGTTTGACGCCTCTATGTTATAGTTGCTTAGTGCTTATACCTTACACCTTGTATACCACACACTTTTTCTGCTCGTGCCCTGCTCTAAGCCGTCGAAGAATGAAATTCCTCGGCTCATACTTCCTAACTGATATTTCCGAGCTCTCCGTCATATCTCCAAGACAAATCTCAGGATTCATAAAGGCAACAGGATGGAGCTAGCCCCATAAAATGTTCCGATAACAAAGGAACTAAGTAAATTGGTACAATTTAGGCCCCACAAATAGGAGGAATGGATACGGAGAAAGTCCGCAAGCGGCACCACAACGGGCCAACTTAATGGCCTATGTGTGTTGAAGGGGGTTTCCCCTTCAGCGACCGCCCTAACCTAATCTAACCTATACTAAAGTAACAAAAACTATAATGGGTTTGTGCAAATGAATGTAACAGCCAGAACAAAGCATCTCCGACCACGTAAAATATGTATCACTCATTTAATTCAACCTCGGCATAACTCAAAAGTTATGATTTTTGGGTTAATGCTGCAGAAATATTGGCCTTGTCATATTCTATCTCGTGTCAAATTTTCAAATATCTTACTTTTATACTCTCCGCGTAAAAGCGACTAATCTCAGTTGTTTCTTATCACTTGTGACTCCCAAATTAATATATTTTTGCAACAGAAACGTCACAATTTAAAGTAAAGAAAGGTTTTGTTTTAATTACCCTTAAAGGACGTTTTTTAACCCGATTAGATGGATTCGAAGTAATAAGATTCTGTAATGGTGAAACACATTGAAAACTTAAAACGCGATTTTCTCAAAATAGAGTTTTTTGAGTTATGCCATTGTTGATTTAAGTGCGCGATATATTCTTGATCAAAAACAGCCGAGTCGATATAGCCATGTCTATCTGTCCGCCTTACCGTATGGTCAAACAGATCTCAGAGATGGTAAAAGCTAGAGGTTTGAAGTGCATGGTACGAATGGTCCTTATACTCCCCGCCATTTCAAAAATCCTCATCTCTCATAATTTTGAAGATAAATTGTTTAGACCTCCTAGACATATATTTTAATTATCATTACTTATCGATCCCCCCATACATCGTTTTCCGATTAGAAGGACGATAGTAGAGTTGCCACCAGAGAAATGCAAATATCACATTTTTCTTGATTAAATCATACACACAAATTCCCACTCACATATAATCAATCGTCCGCATCCGACGTTGAATTTATTCAGGGTACTACCGACAAACGCTTGTGCAGTTGATTGTGAATAAACAAAACAAAACAAGATTTGTAAGCAATAATCAAACTACGAAATAAACATAAAATTAGCGTTGAAAAAAAATTAAATTTGTATGACTATTTCTGCCATCTCAAGCATGAACACAATTAGACGATTATTTTGAATTGAAAAAGTACTCTGTTAAATGAAAAATCGTTGTGATTGTTTTAAGGGCTTAACAATATAAGGCTATTTTAAATAGAAGACCAAAAGCTCGTTAGCGTTATTTAAACCAAATCGCATATTTAAAAACCAAAACTAAATTCGGGAAATGACAGCTCATCTGAGCACTCAGCTCAATTTAAACCGGTTATATTGCACCTGATTTCTCAGCTGAGCAGGCAGATGACAACTCAGATGCATTTTTACACGGGCTAACATCAACTCAGGCGAAAACTGAGTTGAAAATCAGGTCTTGTAAATACAGCTTAACTCTTTTAATTCAACGAGTAACAGTTATAAAAGTTTGTAAAATCTTATTAACAAAATATATAGTTTTACTTTTAACACTGTTATTGAAGAACAATAAAGAAAGTCGGTCAAGCCCAACTATAATATACTCTGCAGCTGCCAAAGATTGTATATAACTGATCAATTTTAATTATGGGACCCGTCAAACTGGGTAATAACATCATAATTATTTGTTTTGCTCATTACTCAACTATCCTTCATCTGATCGTTTAACGATGTATGGAGGACCGATAAGTAATTATAATTAGTATATAAGTCTGGAAGGTCCGAACAATCCATCTTCAAAATTGTGAAGGAGGCAAGGGGCGTTGCAAAAATGTAAAAATTGGAATATATGACTAATACTAAGGTAACATTAATGTATCAATAAAATTGTGGAAGAAATAGGGGTTTTTTCAAATTGCGGGGGAGGCAGGAGGCGTTAAAAAAATTATAAATAAACTTGATCTGCCAGCAAGATTATGGAGCTTATATTCCAAACAATTCAAACCAGGGACCGAAAATAACAGTTATGATAAAAAATTTATAATAAAAATTAATTTTAACTAAAGGTCCTACGTAAAAATAGTAGGCACCAGAATTCATATTTCTTATTCGAAATCAGGATACATTTTTATTTTCGATTTTTTTTCTAAAAATTACTTTCTATTTATATTTTATTTGTTTTTTTTCGATTTCGGTCCCTGATTCAAACCTTAACCATCTGTAGATCTGTTTGTTAACACTAACAGATAATGAACTCGGCTGTTGATGCTGATCAAGAATATATATATATACATTATAGAGTCGGATATGATTCCTTCAGGCTGTTGAATACATTTGCACAATCTTAATGTACTCTTTGTAAATTTGGTACAAAGTATTAAAAAAACACGAGCTTTTAGCGAGAGATTTGCAAAATGCTTGATAACGAGCTCGTAGGTGAGTAAAGAATGAGCGGTACATTTTTTTTTATCGCAAAACACACTCACACGAGCTTTGCACCGAGAAAATGAGAGTGATAGAGAAAGAATGCTGTGTTGTTTCCATTTTTTTTTAAGAAGCGATATCAAAGCGCCAGTGTAGCAAACTGCACTCGTAAATTATACCTTCCTTTAAAAGTCGAAAAATTCCTTGCTTACCTTTCCTTTGAGAGCCAAAGTGATCATACGAGTGTACGTTTAAAACGTTAAAATGTCAATACGCCTAAGAATTTAATTATTATTATAATGTTTTAAAGTTATATATATTCTGTAATGGTTCCCCAATCCCAGCAACAAATGTTGGACCACTGAGTTGTAACTTTCCCAGAAATAAATCAATCAACAATAAAACGAGAGCGTAAGTTGAAGTCGGCCCTGCTCGACTTCGATATACCCGTTACTCAGGGCAAGGTTTATTTAAGAATATTTTATTAGATCACAACATGCCCAAATTGTGGGAGATATGAGGTATTTTTCAAATTGCGGGGGCGTGAACTTTTCTATCGTTCATCTGATAAGAAAATGATGTATGGCGGATTAATAGGTAATGATGATTAAAATATATGTCTAGAAGGTTCGAACAATCTATTTTCAAAATTGTGGGAAATTTGAGATATTTTTCGAATTGCGGGGGCCGGAAACTTTACCATCGTTCATCTGATCAAGAAATGATGTATGGAGGATCGATAGGAAAGGATGATTAAAATATATGTCTAGAAAGTTCAAACAATCGATTTTCAAAGTTGTGGGAGATATGTGATATTTTTCATATTGCGGGGGCGGCAACTCTACTATCGTTCATCTGATCGAGAAATGATGTATGGCGGATCGATAGGTAATGATGATTAAAATATATGTCTAGAAGGTCCGAACAATCTATTTTCAAAATTGTGGGAGATATGAGGTTTTTTTCATATTGCGGGGGCGGGAGGGGGCGTGGCAAAAATTTGAAACAAACTTGATCTGCCTGCAGACAATACAAGTCTACACTGAAAAAATGGTAGCTCTAGCTCTAATAGTCTCTGAGATCTAGGTGTTCATACGGACAGACGGACAGACGGACGGACGGACAGACGGACAGACGGACATGTCTATATCGACTCGGCTATTGATGCTGATCAAGAATATATATACTTTATGGGGTCGGAGATGCTTCCTTCTGCCTGTTACATACATTTGCACGAACTTAGTATACCCTTTTTACTCTACGAGTAACGGGTATAAAAACAAAATGGAATTGAAATAAATAAAAGTCTCGCAAACCCTATTTCTTGCGACTCTTTGGTATCAAAACATATCGCCAGAGGCTCGCTAGCCCTATTTCTAGCGACTATTGTTAATGAAACGTTTACTGACACAAACTGAACGACATATGAATCATATTGTATTCTTTTCCCGATCAGTTTGCGAGAGTTTTGCCGGGTCAAGTCTCGCATTTCAATCGTATGCGATATCATTTTCGAGCGTTTGGTCCGCTGGGCAAACACACCCACACACATACGCGCAGTTGACACTTACGAAGCCACAGTCGCTACGCTGGGTTCCCACTGACTGTTGACTTTCAAAACCTCTGTGTTTTTTACAAATATAAACCATATAGATTCTTGAACAGCGTCAACAGCAGAATCAATAAAGCCATGTCTGTCTATCCATCTGTAAGAACGCGTCGACTTCAATAACTGTAAGAAAGACACGTGCTTTGCAATGTAAGTAGGTGTATACCATACCCCTCTCCCAATCATGTTTCTTCTTAAAATTTTTAATACGTGAATATATGTTAACGCTATCTTCATAATTTAGTACAATATTATTATGATAGGATATTTTTATAGTTTTTATCAGAAAATAATATGTTCACCTTAAAGTCCTAACTCCAGACTTCATATAAATAAGACATCTTATTAAAAGCATTCAGCTTTCAGAGCTTTTCAAAAGTATTTCAATTCATATAAAGTATTGAGACAAAATAAATTTATAAAAAAAGATTAGTGTATAAGATGTCAGAAAATTTGCTTACAACCGATTAAATTGGCACGCAAAAATATCAATTTAAAACTGGCATACATGCGATATTTGCTTTTAAGCGATGTGCATACAAAAAATCATACCAATAATCATAATCTCTCTACATATAAAAGAGTTTGTCCTGACTGACTGATTCACTGATTGGCAATCAACGTAGAGCCTGAACGGTAAGAGATAGAAAGTTGAAATTTTCACAGAAGTTTTCTTATGAGTTGAAAGTGAGCACTAAGGCGGGGTTTTGGAAAATTCCACCCCTAAGGGGTGGAAAACTCCCGGTAAAGCTACTATGGGGAAAATTTGGTTTTTCATCCGATTGACTTGAAATTTGGTTTGTAAGTAAAGTAAGCGAAATAATTGGACACCTGTTTCCCAGATTTCGGAAAATTCGCCCACAAGGAAAATGCCCGGGATATTCTATATGAAAAACTATTTTTCATCCGATTGACTTCAAATTCGGTTTGCAAGCATAGTATGCAAAATAATTAGACATGAAATTTTTCGATTGTGGAAAATCCACCCACAAGAAAAATTACCGGAAAATTCTATATGGAAAACACTATTTTTTATCCGATTGACTTCAAACTCGGTTTGTAAGGATAGAATGAAAAATAATTAGACATGAGATTTTCCAATATTGGAAAATCCGCACGAAAAGTCGGGAAATTCCCGAAAAATTCCATATGGTAAAACCTATTTTTAATCCGATTGGCTTCAAAATCGGTTTGTGAACACATTATAGAAAATAATTAGACATTTGATTTCTTGGTGGTAGAATTTCCGCCCACAGGCAAGAAGAATGGTGGGCGTATTTCGGTTCAGTGACTATGGCTATTTGTGAGCCGATCTGAATAAAATTCGTTTTGTAAGCAGAATAAATGGAAACACGTGTTTTTTTATTTCGGGAAGTTCACTGCAAAGGTCGGAATATGGGTGCGGGGGTGGGTTTTTAGCCAATATGTATTAAATTTGGTTTGAAAACTCTTTGGGCCAATTAAATAGGATAAAGTTTTTAGCTTTGCGCATACTCACCCTCAAGGTCGGATAATGGGTGCCGGGGCTGGTTTCAGCGTTTGTACGCTTAATGGGCCAATTAGGTGGAAAATAATTTTCTCATTTCTGATGGTCGGAAAGTGGGGGCGGGGGTGGGATCATTGCCAAACTTTTTTTTTATTATTTTGGCGGCTATACTGATGGTGGCGAAGCAAAGTGCGCAGGGTTATATGCTAGTTATTATATAAACGAGAGCGTAAGTTGAAGTCGGCCCTGCTCTACTTCGATATACCCGTTACTCAGATTAAGGTTTATTTAAGAATATTTTATTAGATCACAACATGCCCAAATTGTGGGAGATATGAGTTTTTTTCCAAATTGCGGTGGAGGCAACTCTACTATAGCTCATCTGATCGGGGAATGATGTAGGGCGGATCGATAAGTAATGATGATTAAAATATATGTCTAAAAGGTTCTATCAATCTATTTTCAAAATTGTGGGAGATATGAGGTATTTTTCGAATTGCGAGGGCGTGAACTTTTCTATCGTTCATCTGATCAGGAAACGATGTATGGCGGATCGATAGGTAATGATGATTAAAATATATATCTAGAAGGTCCGAACAATCTATTTTTAAAATTGTGGGAGATATGAGGTTTTTTAAAATTGCGGGGGCGGGAGGGGGCGTGTCAAAAATTTTAAACAAACTTGATCTACGTGCAGACAATATAAGTCAACACTGATAAAATGGTAGCTCTAGCTCTTGTAGTCTCTGAAATCTAGGTGTTCATACAGACAGACGGACATGTCTATATCGACTCTTTAAGTCGGAAATGCTTCCTTCTGCCTGTTACATACATTTGCACGAACTTAGTATACCTTTTTTACTCTACGAGTAACAGGTATAAAAATGAGCATATCGTTGAATATGCAAATGTTGCAGTTTTGCATATATCCAATGTTTGCATAGAACCGATTTTTATTGTCTATCGGAAATATACCTCTGACATATGAATGAAATACAATGACTCTGTATCGAATATTTAATGTTTAATAAAAAGAATGAACCCGCTCCATCCAAATTTGCCCTAATAAATTCCCCAGGTTTGAGCCCAAGCTTTAATAGGTTTCCAACCCGATTATAAATTCACATATGTACTTGGAATGTTTGTATCGATCCTCCGATTGCTCAGCCATTACCTTATTAATGGATTCGAATATTTATTTATTTTTGTAATTTTCCAAAAAACTGAAAGGTTTAAGTTTTTAACTTATTTGGTTTTCAATATTAAGCCTGGAAAAACTTACGTTTCCCAAAAGCAATATAGTTGTTTTGCAACTCAAGCTTAGCGCAGTATAGTTTTACAAAAGCCTTATATTAGTTATAAATAGTTAAAATGCGGTGAAATCGTTTTTATGTGGCTTCTTCGCTGAGGCGCATTTTCAAAAAAGTTCTCTGGTTTTGGATCTCACTGTGATACTTCTGCGATTGCATTTTGGAAACAGCTGTTTCTTTGTTTACAATGGACGAACTGACTGCCAACGAAAAAATTAAAATTTAAAATGGTAAATAATATAATTATAAAAAAATTTCTCTGTTAGAAATGGAATATTTAATGTTGGCAATGGCTTAAAGTGTCTGTAAATTTTAAAGTTATGGCGGGGACCACTCAATAATGCGTTCCTGACAGAGATCCAACATATGACTTGTGGCCTCTTCAGTCCACTCGCATCGACGTTGGGAGTCTCCTGCTGCAATTAACTACAGTAATTAATCCAATTATTAATAAATAAATAAAATTATAAATTAATTGAATTCTTTTCCTTTCGACATTTTGCACGCACCTTTAAACCAGCTGTTTTTGTTTACTTTTGTTATGACGTGATGGCAACAGGTAAAATCGTATAGATTATCGAATAAAACCCAACGAACAATCAAGTGCAAACGAGTAATGCAACTACATTCGTACAAGACACATTTTTCTCCCACCTCTAGCGCCCATACAAATTCGTAAAATCAATATATATATTTTGCCAAAAAATACGAAAATGTTGAACGTGAATTGTTAAGAGGACAACTTATTAATTTTAATCATGTAAACGGCAATACCTTTAAATAATTTTGTATTTGCTTGTTCATATCGTAAAAATCTATCAAGTAAAACAAACACAAACGATTCAAAATATAACATCAGTGCATCCAAATATGAATATCGATGTTGGAATGCATCGATGTCTCTGATTCCTTAATGTATGAGGGACGATTCCAATTAAAAGAAAAATTGGCGTTCCTCAATTCCCTTGAACTAAAATGCACTACAATTTCGAATGAAATGCATCATAATTAAATGTAATGTTATTTAAAACTATTGAAATAACTAATTGATTGAGGTAACCCATTTATTCAACAAAACGTATTTAGCTCAACTGTGACTGCCATTCAACAAAACTCATATTGCTCACAATACACCCATTACCCTTCAAAAATACAACAGAACGATTAGATCTAAAATCTGGTTGTCAAGTTTTTACCATTATAGCTTAAGCACGGGTTGTCTGCATGCTTCTTTATTATTTGAGTGTCAAATTTCGCATGTTCGCATGTTCTTGTATTATTACTGTTAATGCACCCAGACCAAGAAAGCATGATCAAATATTAAATTTATTTGCGCTTATCTTAAGTTTATGTTTTTTACGCTCTGCTACACATTTAAAAAAAAAAACTGAAAGATCTTGGGAAGTGACCTAGCGTACCCTAATAGTCATAACTATAAATCAATCGAATTTTAGGTTTTTTCATATTGAATTTAGTCCTAGTAGATTAGGGTGAATGTTTTATTATAGAACACCTTTTGTCTCGATGTCTTGTCATTGGATGCATGTAAAAACCCCCGCGAGCTCCAAAAAATTGCTGGTTGAATTACGACTACTGAGCGATGCTTGGCTTATTAAGTTAATCATTGATTTTTTAACAACATGGCCTTGAAATGGCTTTATTCGACGCAAGTAAATTTATTGCAGAGTTCCGAAAAAATTTGGAACATCGAACGATGTTTTAAATACCCTTGCAGTTTTTTAAAGACGCTACCATTGATAACAAAAAAGTTTTTCTCACTAGAACTAGTTTTTCGACCGACCGTTTATATGGCAGCTATATGATATAGTCATCCGATCCGACCGATTTCGACAAATGTGCAGCCTATATGTTTTTAAAGACTTTTTGCAAAGTTTGGTCAAGATAGCTTTAAAACTGAGGGAAGATATAGCATAGAAACAAACGGACAGACGGAAATGAACTCAGCTCGTCATGCTGATCAAGAATATATATACTATATGGGGTCGGAGATGCTTCCTTTTATGCTTTACCAACATCGTAACAATTTTAATATACCAAGGGTATAAAAATATTTACCTACAGGCATTTGAATATGACTTTTTCTCGGCTTTTTCTCAAAATCTATTAATCGACAAAAATATCACTTTTGAAAACATGCGTTTCCACAATATCTTTTATTTATGGCAAATAATTTTTTTTAAGAATCTATATAAAAAACTATAGTTTTTAAAGGTTGTAACGTAGAAAATTATTTGTTTGCCAATATTTACCATGGTTTTCGTAATCGGCAGCCCAAATTACATGCATATTAATAGTTTGAAAGAAATTGAAGTCGTATGAATTCGCATGAATTTGTGTGAACTTGTATGAATTTCATCAGAATATTTTCATTTCGAACGTAAATAACTTCTCCCAGTGTTATAAATCCTCAAAAAGTGACTTAAAGCCCGTGGGCTTTATGACACTTTTGAGAGTGACATAAAGCCCGTGGGCGTTATGACTCTTTTGAGAGTGACATAAAGCCCGTGGGCGTTACTTTTCTTTTTACCTGTTCACTTTCTATCTTATCATTCATGTTTTGTTATTTTGTCGCATAGTCAGCAGCAAATATTTTCAGAATGGTATATCATTCAGAAAGCTTGATGTAGTAGTATAGCCTTAAAAGGGGGCTATATAAGAAACCCATCTTGCCGTGGAGCAGATCGAATGAGACCAGCTCAAAAACCACAACGATGTACTCTAAGTCACTGGTTCCGGCCATTTCCCATGACAGGGGCTAGATTTTCGAACATCGGAAAAAAGCGGGTCAGACGAAAGTCAATTGTTTTTTCTTTTAGATAACTCAGACGTGAGATTTAGGCAACTAAAAAAAACGACGAAAAAAAATTTTTGAAATGTTTTTCTATTTTTTCCCCCAAATTTGATGTTATTATATTATATTTATAACAATTCAACAAGAAATGATATCGACAAAATCATCTTCCAGAAGAAAGTCAATATTATGTAGATAATAACCATATTTGATATTTTTTTCAGACGACCCAGACGTGAGATTTCATGTACAGCGATTAGGCACCTATAAAAAACGGTCCTGCACTTTAACTAGACTTTCCCCTTAATATAATGGAAAACACGTGACCAATTATTTGTCATAAAACAATATATATAATGGGTATTAGATGTCAGCGACCCCAGCACTTAACACAATAGTCGGTTGTATGCATTTCCAACTTTTTTTTTAGGAAAAAGCAGCATAGTTTTGCTCTATGTTGGGTCAATAGATGAAATACTTTTTTTTACTTGCAAAGTGTTTATTAATTTTCCCAGAAGTTTGTAACGCATAGAATTATTCATTTCCGACCCCATAAACTATATATATTCTTGATCAGGACGACAATTCCGTCCGTCCGTCTGTCTGTCTGTTTCTACGCGTACTAGTCCCTTAGTTTTAAAGCTATCGAGCTAAAATTTTGCACAGAGTCTTCTTTTTGTTGCACGCAACTAATATGTTGAAACCGGCCGGATCGGATGACTATATCATATAGCTGCCATAGGAACGATCGGTCAAAAAAATGTTCTTGTTAGAAAACACAATTCTGGAAGGTTTCATCAAAATGGGATGACTATAATATAGCTGACATAGGACCGATCGAGCGGAGAATGTGTTTTTGCTAAGAAAAGTTTTTTTATGGTAGCGTGTTAAAATTTTGATTCTCAATGATTTTGAATTTATAAATATTTCATTTCTATATCCTATATAAATTCTACAGCTTAAATCAGTTGGAGTGAACTTTTGCAAGTGTATTAAAACTTCGGCACAGTCGAAGTTAGCTTTGCCTTCTCGTTTTATTTCAATCCGATTTTCCTCAATTTCAAAGTACAATTTTTTGTGTTTAGAATATTTTAATTTATAATGTATAAGTTCAAATTTAAATTTAAGAAAATAAATTATTATTTTGGTAGCTTTTCTAAATTTCCTTGAATACTGAAATTTTTTAAAATTTAGGCCTAATTTGGTTAAGACTTAGTTTTTCTGGAATGTAGACAACTTGTTTGCTGGGTATATATAAAACTGCAATACACTTACTAGATTTGCTCTGCAATGTACGCTCGGTTATTTTCCTGGTTCTTTGGCACTGTAAATCTGTACTATTTCACTTTGTATGTATGTATGTGACGTTAGATTGAATTGTTTTGACGAAATTCGAAAGAGTAGAACATTTAACGAAGAAGCCTTAAATTAATACTACTTATCGGAAGCAATACATGTCTGATGACAATAATCTTACAAAATAATATAACACAAATATGAACAATTTTAGGCGCCTAAATGGATCGGGTCCAGAAATGGAAATAAATACATATTTATATATTCACTCGCACTTGTAAATAATATCGTTTCTTAAAATATATTTTCCTCAAAATGTACCACAGTAAGGAACCAACTATAAGGATTTTCAATTGTAGAATCCGCCTGCAACAATTTTTCCAACAAAAGTAAATACAATTTTATGAAATTTCCAAATAGAGCTTTGAAAGAGATTTTCGCACGAATTTTTCGCCAATTTTCCACTTTCTCAAAATCGCGTTGTTAATATTTTGTTATATACAGCATTGAAAATAAGTTTGGAGCTCATGAAAATATTTATTTATAGTTTGACAAAAGTGCTGTCTAACATTGCAGGGAACGATTAAAATAAGACAAGAAATTATTTCTTACCTCTAACATAGAAGAGTGAGCAGAGAATAGATGGTAGTACATATTATAGTTTAGACATAAGTTCCGGAAAGGTTCATAATGAGCATAATTTGTAAGGCATGGCTGTAGATAGATCGGAAAGAAGTTCCTGGTGAGACGGAAAGGAATAGCAATATTTATTTGGCTAAGCAGAGCACTAGAGTCAATCTCACCTGATAGGAGTTTATGAATGAAAAGCACATAATGGCAAGTCCTGCGGTTCTTAAGTGAAGGAAGATCGATTAAGAGTAATCTGTGCTCGTAAGGCGGTAGATGGCTGGTAGCATCCCAGTTGAGGCCACGGAGAGCGAAAATTAAAAACTGTTTTTGGACCGATTCAAGTTGGTCCTGATATATTTGGTAATGAGGTGACCAAACACACGACCCATACTCAAGAATTGGTCTAACCAGGGAGACATATAAATGTTTAGTGATGTAAGGATCATTAAATTCCTTTGACCATCTTTTGATAAAACCAAGAACACCCCTTGCTTTGTTAGAGATGATAGATATATGACTATTAAAGCATAGTTTGGGGACAAAACGTATGCCCAAATCATCAACCTCGTTAATGCGTTCCAGCGGTTTGTCATCAATAGTATATTGATATGTATACGGCTGTAAACGATGAAAACTCATACATTTACACTTATCCGTGTTTAGGGGAAGACCATTAACCAAACACCATGTTTGAAGAGCATTTAAGTCACGCTGTAGTAGGAGAGGAGACACCGGATCATTATAAGTCGAACAGAGTTTTAGGTCATCCGCATACATCATCACATCACATCAAATATGTGGGATGTCATTTATAAAAAGATTAAAAAGTACAGGTCCCAAGTGACTGCCCTGCGGAACCCCTGAAGATACATTAATGGATTTGGAAAGTGCCGAATTGAAACGGACTCGTTGGACACGATCATTCAAATGAGCCTTAATCCAATTAAGAAGGTTCGGAGGAAACCCCAGCAAGGACAGTTTGTGCAAGAGGAGCTTGTGATTCACGGAGTCAAAAGCCTTGCTGAAGTCTGTATAAATTACATCCGTTTGGTGTTTCTGAATAAAGCCCCTATTCACAAACGAGGTAAACTCTAGCAAATTTGTCGAAACTGATCGTTTTTCATAAAGTCATGTTGTGCCTGGGTAATAATAGATCGGCAGAAGTGTTGAATTTGAGAAGTAATAAGCATCTCAAAGAGTTTAGGAATATCAGAAAGTTTGGAGATACCCCTATAATTTGATATTGTTGATTTGGATCCCTTTTTGTGGATAGGAATGACGAACGATTCCTTCCAGTAGCTGGGAAACTCACCAAGTTGAATAGATAAATTGAACAGTTTTAAAAGAGGGTCGCATAAGGAACTAGCACAATTCTTCAATACGCAGCTGGGGACGTTATCTGGTCCGGGGCTATATGATGTGGTAAGAGATCGTAAGCCAATAAGCAGACTTTCTAAGTCTAAGACAGGTGGAAAAATGCTATTGGATTGGGTAATAGGATAAGGATACGGATTCAAGTTGCTGAAATTCGAATCTGATACCGAATAGCAACGTTAAAAAAAGATGCAAATAAATCGGCGATATCGGCATGATTATTAGCAGTAATATTGTCCAACGAAAGTGAAGGTGGAAACTGAGAAGATTTGCGTTTGGAGTTAACAAACTTATAGATTGTTTTAGGGTCACGCTGAAAATTTAATTTACAGTTAAGCAAGTATTTATTGTAGCACTCGGTATTATGCAGCATAAAGTTAGAGCGAGCCACTGAATATTTTGGAGTAATCCATCTGGGAGCCAGATTTTTTAAACTTCTTATACAGACGCGACTTGACATTTTTGAGATTAGATAATCTTTTTGTGTACCAAGCGGAATTTTCTGACATAGACTTGAGAAATTTCGGAAATATTAAGATGGGAACAAACATGACGTCTCACCAGGTCTTCTGTAGCCGATGCCATAAGGCGGGATACAAATATAGATCTTCTAGGAGGTACAGCAGTTAAAGTATTGGTGAGAGTAGATTCTCTAGATGGTCTCGGTTGCACGGCGGTTAGAACCAGCTGGGCATCAGGAGCAGTAGGAGCACGAATGACAGGTTGCAGCGGTGGCACTGCGATTAAACCAAGCTGGGCAACCGATTGCATCAAAACGGCCTTGTCGGATGAACCAGCTGCTGGAACGGCGACAAAAGCTGCGTCTGGTGCTATGAAGGTAGCGGCAGCAGCGGTGGTAGGTTGGACGGCAACAGGTTGGTCAATTTCCATTACAGCAGGGGAGGCCAAAGGAGCTGATTCGGTAGGAGCCGAAGAAGTGGATGCTGTAGCCTGAGCTTCTCCAACAACTATTGGGCAAGGCATCGATACGGCAGTACCAGTGTCCGCAGTCGGGAGAACAGGATACGGGTTAGCAGCCATTCCAGTGGGCGTTAAAAACGATTCCGGTGGATAAGCATAGGGATAAGCAAGTGAGCCAGGCGGTGGAACATGCAAAAGTTTGGAACTGTTCTGAGGGCCGCACTTTTTCCGTTTTGGGGACTCGCTTAAAATTTTAAGTCCAAGGAATTGAGATTCCAAAGCCAGAAATTTTTCACCTAATTTGTTGAATTCGGTGTGGACCTCCTTGAAGCCAATACGCGTTTGCCGCATAAACGTGCGCATTTCATCTTCAATTTCCCGGCAATCCACGCAGGACCAGGTCAAGCCAATCCGCTTAGACACTTGGTCGTTCAAACGGCCAGTCAAGCCGGCACATTTAATATGCGCACTGTTGGTGCACAGCCAGCATATTAGGTACATGTCACCTACAATACTGCCACCAAATTCGCATTTTTTCATGGTGCATGGTACACTCATGATGGCCAGTTGAAAGAGTATTCCCAAAAGTGTGTGTCCAAATGAAAAGAATGGCAAGCGGGGGAGGCAACAGCAGAAGCACTTAAGAGAAGGCTGTAAGTGCAGTCGTCGTCAATGCACTCGATCGAAGACAGGGAGAAGCACACAGCTAATTTACTGTATTATCGCTGGGCCAGAGCAGCAACAACAATTGTGAGCGAGAGAGTTGGATTAATAGGCTTAATAGAAACGTTGGGTGCAGGGCGCACAACAACAATTAGCCAGCAAGGGAGAACGCACAAAGCAAAACCAAAAAAAAAGTGAAACGTTTGTTTGTTTGCAATATTAATCACTTTGAGGGTTTTTATTGTTTATAATGACATTAAGTCTCAGTTAGATTTAGTAGCACTAAGTCAATAGATCACGTTTGCTAAGATTTAGATCATAAGCAACGGAGTAAGCTTTACAAAAACGTAAAATTGCAGGAGCACAGAGAAAACGCGACTGGCTTCTTTGACTTATGAACTTGAACTTTTGATTAAAAACATAAGGGTTTTATACAATAGTTTTCCGACCATTTACCGGTGGGCTTTCCAAAATTTAAAAGTGCTATTTGTATGTGTAGCTTTAAAAAATGATTTTGGAGCTGATCGCATGAAAACTAAACTTTCGGTCATGGAATAAATTTAAGTGGGGAGTAGGGGTTTTTTTTTTTTTTTTTTTAGAGGAAAATTTCCCAGTCATTTATTTTAAAATACTAATTAGTTTTCTGCTACCATATCATTGGCCGCCTTTACTAATAGGAGATGAAAAATTTACAAAATAGGCAGGGTCCATTTGGGCTTACCGATAGAGTGTAGGGGGTAAATTTTCCCGAAATGTGTATGCAGTCATTGATTAATTATTACTTCTAATTTTTTTAAATAAGATCGAACCTGATCAGTTGATAAACAAAAAAGTTTCATACAACAGTTTTCTGTGAATATTCTTCATATTTCGGCGGTTTTTTCCAAAACACTAAATTAGTACCCATTTTCACTGTAAGTTAAAGCTACTGTAACGGTTTGGGATGTGCGACTGTCACCATTCAGGTTGAACTCTTTTATATATATAGATAGCGCTGTACCACTGCTACGTTCAGCATCCACATTCACGTTAAGAACAGCTAATCTAACACCGTTGAATTTAACTGTTTTTTATATAGGGACCCTTTTCCAACGGACCGCTCGACACATGCACATCACGCATCGTGATCCATGCTTCCAGTGCCGAATAAGCATTTTTGATATAATTCAACTGCGACATGTTCACATTGAAAATTATACAGACCAAAGCCTGCACCTAGCAAGTTCAATTTGGCAGCATCATCACTCGTTGATTCCCCGATCAACTAAAGCTCAAAGCATCAAAAGAGTCTATAAAAATTAAAAATTAAAAATTTTAAGCCAACATTTTGGTAAAAAAATTTTTTTAGCTTTTATGATTATAATTTTTACAAATAAGAAATGTTTGTTAAAATATAGTTTAAAGTAACTTTAATTTGTGAACTAATTTTTACATAATTCAATTGAAAGGTCTTCTCACGAAAAATTCTCAATAATCGTTTTTTTGTGGTCCACCTAACAGTATGTCACCACTTAAATCAAATTAAAACCAAAAAATTTGAATTTTGGGGAACATTTTTTTAATCTAGTACTGCCGGAATGTTATTGTTCATTTGTTTGACTATAAATGTAAGAGCTATGTTAAATTGAGTAGCCTTTTTATATTTCCTATACACATTTTGTGAATTAATCTAGTAGTCCTGAAATAAATTTAATTCACTTTTTCGTGAAAAAAGGCTGTAGCTTAGTCCAACAAGCTGACAAAAAATGACAACAAAATTCGTAAAAATAGCGGTTATGTTAGGCTATTTGCTAAAATAGTTGTTTTAATTTTACGATTTATGCACTAGGTTGTAGATGACGGTTTATTTTGAAAAATTTGCTATTAATTGAGAAAAAATTATCTTCAAGGTCCAATTTAGTTACTTTCGGGATTGCTGATGCGGCTCGCTTGATTTTTATGGCTGCATTGATGTATGTAGTATCGCATAAAACTTATAAACCTACAAATTTGTGCTTGGTGTGACCCCCATAATTTTCCATAAGCTAAAAATACAGCAAAATGGTTTTTCCGCGATTTCTTGAAAACAAGAGCTGATCTAGAAAAACCGAGACCAGTTTTGAAATCAGGGCACAGATCAGGAACATAATTTTGCCAGAGAGAAGGCCAGAGCAAAATGGCTGTTGCCCTGTGTAATCAATCATTTTGGACGAACGACCCACTCTAGAGGCTCTTTAGCAATAACCAATTTTGTTGACTGCAAAAGTTGCTGAAAAAAAAATTAAAATTCTATAATCCGTTTCTGCACCTATTCTATCAGGACTTGGCAACTTGTAAGCTATATTCAAATTTTAACTTCATCTGCATACTTCAAAACATTAGATGATACAATTACTGAGGGTAGGTAATTTATAACGAGAAGGCAAAGCTAACTTCGACTGTGCCGAAGTTTTAATACACTTGAAAACGTTTACTCCAACTAATTTGACCGGTAAAATATATAAAGGATATAGATATAAATTATTTAAAAAAATTTTAAATCATTGATAAGAAAGATTTGATACCATAAAAAAACTTTTCTTAGTAAAACCACATTTTCCGACCGATCGGTCCTATGGCAGCTATATGCTATAGTCATCCGATTTAGATAAATTTTTTCCAAATTGCGTAAAAGCATATAAAACTAATATACACTAAGATTAAGGACGTTACGATAGAAAACAAAAAAGTTTTCCTCACTAGAACTAGTTTTTAGACCGACCGTTTATATGGCAGCTATATGCTATAGTCATCCGATTTTGATAAATTTTTCCAGAATTATGTCTAAGCATATAAAACTAACATATACCAAGATTAGTGACGCTACGATGGAAAACAAAAAAGTTTTTCCAACTAGAACTAGTTCTTAGACCGATCATTCCTATGGCAGCTATATGATATAGTCATCAGATTTTGATAAATTTTTCCAGAATTATGTGGATACATATAAAACTAACATATACCAAGATAAGTGACGCTACGATGGAAAAAAAAAAGTTTTTCTCACTAAAACATATTTTCCGACCGATCGTTCCTATGGCAGCTATATGATATAGTCATCCGATCCGGCCGGTTCCGACATATTAGTTGCGTGCAGTAAAAAGAAGACTATGTGCAAAATTTCAGCTCGATAGCTTTAAAACTGAGAGACTAGTTCGCGTAGAAACAGACAGACGGACAGACGGACGGACGGACAGACGGAAATGAACTCGGCTTGTCGTCCTGATCAAGAATATATATAGTTTATGGGGTCGGAAATGAATATTTCTATGCGTTACAAACTTCTGGGCAAAATTAATATACACTTTTCAAGTGTATAAAAAGTCAAAATATTAGAGGTCCAAGGTGGCTGCCCTCTGTACTTTTGCCAAGTACATTGATATCCAGTTAATTTAGAGGTGAGGGAAACCTAATAGTGTTAATTTCTTTAAAAGCAAAACGTGATGATGAACAAGTAGTCTTAAAAAAACTGGAAATAAATTGGTATGCTATGTTATCGTCGTTGTAGGCAGCAGAGGACAGGAAAGTTGATGGTTTAGGTTTACAGATGACGAATGAAATGAATTTCTGAGGATTTTCTTTAAATTCTGTTTTACATCTGAACATGTATTTATGAAAGCACTCAGAATTATGAAGAAGAAAATCGGACCTAGCAGATAAGTATATTTCTTGAATATTCTACTTTAGATATTTTTAAAATAAGACAGCCTGCGAGTAAACGTAAATCAAGTTGTCTCTGTGATATGATTAAATAGTTTGGAAAGCAGAAAGATGTTGCAAGCGAAACTTTGTTTCAGCTTCGATTGAACTTGGTAACGATAAATTTGGTAACATCATCGAAAAATGTATTTTGAAGGGCAAAACCAGTAAGTGGCCTTGATTTCCTTGGGGAAACGGATAAAGGAAGTCTAAGTGATCCGGGTGCAAAACACCAGTATGGTGGAAGTGTGACGCTCAGCGCCGTGACCATGGCAGCATCGGATGAGACTCCATGATCAGAAGCAACATATGCGGAAGTTGGAGTAGCTGCAAGGTGGTAGATGAGGCAATTGAAGATGAACTGATTGGTCAATATTAGGAATATTATGACCCTTTTTGTTTATTTCGGTGATGACCACAACACTTTGTGATTTATGAAATGGGATCCCATAGTTATGAATCTGGCATGTATCACGAAATCCGGAAGACAGGGACTGGAACTCAAAAAGTGTTTATAATTACTATTGCAAGAAGCGAAAGCTGCAGTTCCAAAGCTCAATATTTAACTATCAAACGGTAGGCGTAGCGAAAATAATGAATTAAAGAGAGAGAGAGAGCAGCGCGCAGCTGCGTAGGCAAATGCACAATGCTAAGCATAACAATCAAGATGTAACTAACAAGGTGTGGCAGTTAGACAAAAGCTCCAGTTTCGTAGCTTACATATTGCCAGTGTGCAGCTAACACTTGACGTGAACGGTTGGTCCACGCACGGCTGTTCTCCATGCGCACATGTATGCGCGTACGACTTACACACACATACATACAAAAATATGTGCGTGCATCTCAAATGACCCCTGCAATTTTTTAGTGTGCCTATG
Organism: Lordiphosa mommai; assembly: GCA_018904225.1. Taxonomy (NCBI): domain Eukaryota; kingdom Metazoa; phylum Arthropoda; class Insecta; order Diptera; family Drosophilidae; genus Lordiphosa; species Lordiphosa mommai. The sequence continues at coordinate 1,341,740 of JAEIFT010000019.1, forward strand.
ACACTCGATGCGTAGTGGGTGAGCGAGTGGGTGGGTTCGTATAGCGCGCACACACACACCTTCATGCAAACGTTGTCTGTCTCACTCTTGCGCAGTTACCTAAAGCTTTTGAGTTTACAAATTTTACTAAGCGCCACACCTTGTTAGATACATCTTGATAACAACAATTCATTTAACTCTTATAAATATGCAAAACTTAAAAATAAAAAAACTTTTGAATATCACTGTCCTTATCAATGATTATTGAAGATATTAATTAAAATCATAACAATTTTTTTAAAGTTGTTGTTAGTCTTTAAGGTTTGACGAGAAGTTGCCTATTTTTTTCAAAACAACAGAAAAAACTCAGCTAATCGAGTAGTGTGACCAACACCCAAATAATTGAAAAATTGACGGAATATATCTCGAAGTAAGCAAAATTACTTGCATCGCAGTTCCGTACGCTCTACGGGCTAAAGCCCAAAAGCTGTAATTCAAAAGAGATTGAAAAATTTGCTAGATGGCGCTGTTAAATAATAATAAAATAATAATATTGATAACATTAAATACCAAAATATCGCAAATATATAAAAAACTTTAAAAGTGGCTTATCACATCACAACACTTTTTTTGCATGCACCAATTTAGCATGAGTCTTACTTAAATAACTTCAGTCTTACAACTAGTAAATGAAGCTGAGTCGAGCAATACTGGCCATCATCAAAAAACTACTTCTTTTAATCATCATTTATAACCAATATTTGTTAAATAAACTGAAACTAGCAATTTTTTCATCTATAAACTTTGTGTTTGACAGTAATTTTGTGGATACTTGTTGACTTAATACAACAATTTAAAGAAAAGAGTTTAGTGTCATGGCAAATTTTTAACACCAATGAAATTAAAATTAATATTTGGTTAAAGTCTTTAATGGATTTTATCGCCTTCTTTGGATATCTCGCTTAAAAAGCTGAGCGATTTCTTTGTTTATTTAACAAACAATGATTATGAACTAGAAAAAAATGTATACTGCCACATTAGATTCATAATTAAAAGGCGAACATCTTATTTCACATGCATACGTACATTATTTACAAATTGACAATTGATTCACGCATGTATCAGCTTAAGTATTTATCAGGCTTATATTAAGAAACCTATGTATATTTGCTCGATATACGTATTCAAATGTAACTTTATAAATTGGCCAAATTGGAATGATATGAATATATGGAAAGCTTTTACATGTTTTTGCTTGTGAACTTATAACTGTTTACTATTACATAAGCATGGTAAAATTAAATATAAAATGTTTGTTAAAAATTAAAGCAACCTATTTTTTGTATTGAATCGTCGGAAAATAATTGATTTTTGAAATAAGCTTGATCCGAAAATTGATTGTTCATAATGTTTATGAACATCGAATTAATATGAAAACAACGGGGTGAAAGGTAATCAGCTTGGGCATGAAATATAACGATTTCGGCCTATATTTAAGAAATTATTTTGCAGAATTTGTATTTGATTATCTTATATAAGCTTATAATCCAAAACTTTCAGACACCTTTTACATCTGAATGATAAATATATATATATATATATATACATAGTCATGCATTACTTTGAAGTCCCTATTTCAAACACTTTTTTTGTTATTTATTTGGCGTTCAAATAATTACAGTCAAACTTAACAGGAAATTAGCAAGATGAGAAAAGTTTTGAAAGGGTGAACATAAAATGTAAGGTAAGGGTAAACATAAATAAGGATGCAATGCATTGAAGTTAGCGTCTGTCTGCGGTTTCTATGTTTTCTACCCCCACAGTTTTCCTACATAGGCGCACTTATGTCGGAACCAGCTGCATTCGAAAGACAGCTCATAGGTCTAGATAAGATAACTCCTATACCACTGGACCAATCCAACTGAAATTTTTAATGTCGATTGGGAAACCCCGTCTGCTTGTAAATTACTACGAAAATTCTGGTTTCTGCATAATAAAGAAACACAATATTCATCAAATCTTAGTATGCGTTTTCCTAAACATTTTTTGTGAATTTGAAATAGTCTTCAATAAAATATCAAACAATAATAAAATTTAAAAAATACTGAAAAATCTACAAGGGTATAAAAAGAAGCTATTATTTACAGTAAATTTATCAGAAGCAGATACAATTTATAAGCCCGATTGCAATATACTCTGCACTTAATAAATTTCACTTACCATAATTTTATTTTAAAATGCAAACGTTTATACGAAAGTCTCTAGTGATTTCCGTGTCACACCCCAATAATGTTTTATTGTTCATCATATGAGGCATAGGTTGGAAGTTGCATTTTGTTGTGCACACATTCATGCAAATGAATCAGGTGGATGGTTAAGTTTCTGATGATTATGTGCTTGTGCTTGAATTCGAAAAATAACAGCCGTCTGCATGGCATTTTCAATCTTCGAATTCAACTAAAATAAGGGTTTTTATTGTCATATGTTATATTGAAATTTTTAAACTGTTTGGAAAAAAAATGGTGGAAAGATTACTGTTATTTTGATTTTATATCTGAAAAACTTTTGACGACTGTTTTAAATCCACTAAAAATCATTAAAGAAAACGCCCACTAAAATTTGATAAATACAGAGTTTATTTTGTAGTCAGACTCACGAAACTACAAACTTTTCTTAATAATTTATACTCAGTCAGGTCTTCCCAATAAAGTTCGATCAGTTCAGTGGTTTAGGAGTTATCTTATCTATCATTGACATGTGTGCAACGTGTATATTTAGGAAATAAGACCCTGTGCCAAGTTTCGGCCAGATAGCTTTAGCCGCAGACGGACAGAGGGACATGTCTATATTAACTCCCCTGATCAAGAATAAATTTACTTTATGTGGTCGGAGACGCTTGCTTCCATGCAATATGAACATCTGGACACAATTATAATTCCCTCTACAAGGGTATAATATGTCGTCTTAGTGTCCGTTGGGTGCCATCGACTTCATCTTATTTTTAGTCTAGAACAAAGAAAATAGTTTTATGTCTTATCCATGTCTATTAAAATCAAATAACAATTTCAATACGTCCATTCATCTCATTTGTTCAATTGAAGTGTTGGTATGAATTGACTGTGTTTTAAGTAGGCATGTTACCGTTAGATGAATTCAGTTCTAAAAGTTCTGTTAAAGAACATTACCCGATCAAAATTTGATCTGGGACTCTATGTGATATTTTCTCAAATCATTAAAATGCCTTTATGATGCATTTAAATTGATATGTTTTAAGATCAAATATACATATGTTACCTTTCATTATAACATTATTATAAAATATAATTATAGTTTTATATATCACATTGATGACAGTTCGAATTCTTATAAAATATAAAATTCATCTTATTTTTATTCTGTGTAGTTAACAAGAGAATAAGCAATTTGAAGGACAATACTAATTGAGATCATAGAAAAGTTAAATATTGAAACGACGGTTCCAACATTCTGTGCAACATATTAAATTCTTTTAAGAATTTTGCAACTATAAAATTAAAGTGAGATTCCTATTTTTAACGACTTAAGTCCGACGATATAGTTTTTCTTGTGAATTTTGATTTAATATTTTTTTGATTTTTTCGCTTAAGCTGAATATCTCTCACCTTACCCTGGTAACTATTTAATTGCATTCAATTTAAATGAACATGATTCATTCGGATGAGATTTTGCCAATATATGAATATATCGAAACATCTGTATCAAAACCGTATTTTTTAAAAGGGCTCGTCAACTAATCTATTTTTTTTTGTAATTGTCTTTGTTAGTTTTTAGTTCTTGATTTCTTTTTATCAGTGCAATTAATTAAGTTTTATTTCCATTATGATATTTAAATAATAACAAAAGTAAACACTGTCTTCATCTCTTAAAAATGAACTAATTGCGTTCATTTTTTATTGCAATAATATTTTTAAAGAATCCAGCAATGTTATGAGGAAAATTTAAAAACTTCTTTCAAAAATGTTTTCATTCTCTTCAATTTGTTTATTATTTGTTTTATTTTCTTCCGATATACGCGTAAATGTACAAGAAATAAAGAAAAAATTAAAATAAAATTAGTTCTATTAGTTTTTAATTACATTACATTATGCATGCAATACCGCTTTATATCTAAGGTCAATATACAAATATTCGTGAGCGCCTATTATTTGGCTCAATTCGTTTCAACCATATTATTTATTGCCCAGTTTTTTTTTTACATTTTTATGTAACTATGCGTACGTACCTACATATGCATACGCACCAATGTGTCATAAATGTCATCCTCACACATTTACTGAAACTGTATTTTCATAAACGTAATTTCATGTTTCTTAAGGTGGACTTGAGGCATATGGATGAACAGCAAGGCAGTAATGTAGTTGATGTTGGCGTTGACTTATCCGAGTTTTATATGTCTGTCGAATGGGATATTCTTGAGGTGCCCGCTGTAAGGTAAGCTAAGTTATTATATACACACACATAATTAATAGTTTATACAAAAATATTGGTACATAAGAAAATTCGCATAAGGTTGTACTAGCTGAATCAATTATTGCCATCTATAGCCATTAGGTCGATTTGGCTTTCTAACAGGCGCAAAATGGGGTATTTGGCCCCTAGACTGTAGATGAATTCAAGCAAGCTTAAAACGTACTATGTCATTTAGGGTATTCACGACAACTTGCTTATTAGATTACCAGCTGAAAAATGAAATTTCCAACAACAAAATGTATTACCGAAAAGTAAGCTGACATCACCAGCCCAGAGCTGGATCATGTGATTACCTGGTCAAATTTCATTTTCAGTGTTGGTAAACATTTAATTCAGTGCTGCTAATAAGCAACATCCAATAGGGTACCAGAATTTTAATATTTTGGTGATGAAGCGCCACTGATTTATAAAGCACACTTAGCACCAGGATTTATTTTGGATTTATTTATTTTGGTGTAGAGGTTAAGGTCTCAAAATGAAAGTCAAAAATTGATGGCTAACATCTCATTAGAATTAGTTTTTAGACCGACCGTTCCTATGGCAGCTATATGCTATAGTCATCCGATTTCGATAAATTTTTCCAGAATTGTGTGGAAGTATATAAAAATAATATATACCAAGATTGGTGATGCTACGATGGAAAACAAAAAAAGGTTTTCTTGCAAATACTACTTTTTTGACCGACCGGTTATATGGCAGCTATATCAATATTTTTCTGGTTGTATATTGAGTTTGTGAAAATGTATGAATGTATAAAGTATATATATTAGGGCGGGTCGATTTGTATGGGGCAAAAAAAATGAAATAGGCGTATAGCAGAATCGCAATCTATGGACAATTCTAAGAACATTTGCCCAAGAAACCATAGGTCTAAAATAAAAACTTAGCCGCCGCATTTCAACCTTTATTTTCATAAATAACACAGGTCAAAAAAATGACCAACATTGTGTTGTCCAGCCTTGCTGGTATATAAATATGATAAAGTTATCTGCCCAGATTCCAAAACTGGCTTCGGTTTAGCTCCATCGGTTGTTGGTCGCAAGATTTGGCGGAAAAACAAATTTAATTTTTTCTTAATATTGGCCCTACTTGGCATTAATTTCTGAACTTGTGGAGTCTATACGACAGATTACATATCAATGGAAAATAATTATAGCCAAAAGAGTCAGAATTGGACTTTAAAGTCGGACAATTCACGATTTATAGTAATATTTTAAAACAAATAATTTACTTTAGGCCAGTATGGTTGTTTGATTTGTATTTTAACATCCTTACCATATGGCCAAATTTGTTATCTAATTATGTAAATTTTGTTGCATTTATATGAGCTCATTTGGCCAAGTTTTGGCCAGTTTAAGCTAAATAAAATTTTTAAAATTTATGGGAGGACAACTAGATTTATACACAAATTTTTTATAGGAAATATAAAAAGGCTACTTGATTTCCCATTAGTTATTTAGGTCTGGTTTAGTTTTATCTAAATTCTATTTTGAACCAAGTAGCCTTTTAACAGTTCCTATACAAATTTTGTGTATTAATCTAGTTATCCTCCCATAAATTTTAATATTTGCTTTGGGCTTAAACAGGCCAAAACTTGGCCAAATAAGCTGATTTAAATGCAAAAAAATTTACATAATTAGAGAAAAAGTTCGGCCATATGCTAAGGATGTTCAAATACAAATCAAACAACCACACTGACCTAAAGTAAATTATTTGTTTTAAAATATTACTATAAATCGTGAATAGTCTGGTTTTTAGGTCCAATTCTGACCCTATCGGCTATAATTATTTTCCATTGATATGTAATCTGTCGTATAGACTCCACAAGTTCAGAAATTAATGCCAAGTAGGGCCAATATTAAGAAAAAAGAGCATTAAATTTGTTTTTCCGCCAAATCTTGCGACCAACAACCGATGGAGCTAAACCGAAGCCAGTTTTGGAATCTGGGCAGATAACTTTATCATATTTATATACCAGCAAGGCTGGACAACACAATGTTGGTCATTTTTTTGGCCTGTGTTATTTATGAAAATAAAGGTTGAAATGCGGCGGCTAAGTTTTTATTTTAGACCTATGGTTTCTTGTGCAAATGTTCTTAGAATTGTCCATAGATTGCGATTCTGCTATACGCCTATTCAAAAAATAAATCGACCCGCCCTAATATATATACTTGATCGGGATCAACAGCTGAATCGATATAGCCATGTCCATATGAAAGTAGAGATCACAGAGTTGGTGAGAGATAGAGGCTTGAAGTGTATGGAGCATAAACTTCTCCTATTTACTTACAGACATCTCAAGTTTATTTTAAATTTTTGCCACGCCACCTGCCATAACTCCCACAATTTTGAAGATAGATTGTTCGACTCTTCTGGACAAATATTTAAATCATCATTACTTTTTAATCTACAATACACTGTCTTTCGATGAGATGAACGATAGTCGAGTTATACGCAAATCAAATCATTACGCTGGGCAGCACTGGCCGCAATCGTGATGGGCAGCACTTACACAGTTTGTGTGACCGCACACTTGAAATTTATTAGTTTTATGCAGTCACCCGATTTTAATAACTTTGTGGAAGCAAATAAAACTAATAAATACCACGATTGAAGACGCTACGATGAAAACCAAAAAAGTTTTTCTCACTAGAACTATTTTTTGGACCGACCGTTTATATGACAGCTATATGGTATTGTCATCTGATTTTGATAAATTTTTCCAGAATTGTGTGGAATCATATAAAACTAATATATACCACGATTGGTGATGCTACCATGGAAAACAAAAAAGTTTTTCCCACTAGAACTAGTTTTTTGACCGACCGTTTATATGGCAGCTATATGCTATAGTTATCCGATTTTGATAAATTTTTGCAGAATTGTGTGGAACTATTTAAAACTAATATATACCACGATTGATGACGCTATGATGGAAAACAAAAAAGTTTTTCTCACTAGAACTAGTTTTTGGACCGATCGTTCCTATGGCAGCTATATGATATAGTCATCCGATCCGGCAGATTCCGAAAATAAATGCAGCGTATTTGTATTTAAAGACTTTTTGCAAAGTTTGGTGAAGATAGCTTTAAAACTGAGGAAGGAGTTAGCATAGAAACAGACGGACGGACGGACAGACGGAAATGAACTCAGCTCGTCATGCTGATCAAGAATACATATTGTTTATGTGGTCGGAAATGCTTCCTTCTTTGCGTTACAAACATCGTGACAATTTTAATATACCCTCTGCAAGGGTATAACAAGATCTGGGTTCAAATTACGGTTAGGTCAATAATGCATATTCGCATATTTTGTGCCATTTTCTTTGATTATATCTTAAATACACCTAAAATTGTTCAATATAGTTGGCTCTTCTTTATTGAGTTTTAATAATCAAGATATTCATACACAAGTGGGTTCACAACAGACGAAGCTTAAAGGGCATAGCCGGTCTTACTAGGCGTAGCGGCCCCCGATCTTATTCAAATTTCAAGTATGCAATTTTAAAGTAAATCAACTGATAGTAATTAATCGATTTTTTTTAAACTTCTAGTACCATCCCTGAATTTTTAATAACGATTTTTATCAAAACCAACACAAGCGTTTTTCGGGACAACTATTCATTCGAAAAATTTAAAAATTTTTATGGCAATAGCTGGCATGTTAACACTCTCCCAGAATAATTTTTCGAATTTTTAAAATTCAATCCGCGACTTACACAATTTTTCAAAATTTTTGACACCAATTATTTTAGACTTCTAGTTGAGGTTCCACTTTTGTATTTAACATGGTCAATTGTCATATCAAGATACAATTTGAGGAATTTTTTCAGAATTTTTGGAGGTGTGAAAGGGGTTCAAAAATAATAAAAACAATTATATGTATTTATTTTTATATATTATAACCCGGCGCTCTTCGCTTCGCCACCATCAGTATAGCCGCCAAAATGATGAAAAAACGTTTGGCAATGATACCACCCGCCCCCCATTTTCCGGCCTTCAGAAATGAGAAAATTATTTTCCACCTATTTGGCCCATTGAGCGTACAAACGCTAAAACCACCCCCCGGCACCCATTATTGAGTACGCTCCACAGTCAATTGGATATTCAGGAATACGTCGCTATTGCTGTGAATGCGCGAATGGCAATAGAACTATCGGATGCTGCTCTCACTTAGCAGCTATAATTTATTATTTGTCACATGGTCGTTACCTGTCTAAAATAATAAGACCCGCTGATATCCTAAGTAAACTTTTTAGGAACGTGGATGCTAATCCAGTTATTAATGTAGACAGCGACGATGACTAATAATTAAATATATAAAAATAAATACATATAGTTGTTTGTATATGGTAAAACCTATTTTTAATCCAATTGGCTTCAAAATCGGTTTGTGAACACATTATAGAAAATAATTAGACATTTGATTTCGCGGTGGTGGAATTTCCGCCCACAGGCAAGAATAATGGTGGGTGTATTTCGGTTCAGTGACAATAGCCATTTGTGAGCCGATCTGAATTAAATTCGTTTTGTAAGCTCAAGGGTCAGAATAAATGGAAACACGTGTTTTTTTATTTCGGGTAGTTCATTGCATAGGTAGGAATATGGGAGCGGGGTGGGTTTATAGCCGATATGTTTTAAATTCGGTTAGAAAGCTCTATGAGCCTATTAAATAGTTAAAGTTTTTGGCTTTGCGCATACTCACCCTCAAGGTCTTATAATGGGTGCCGGGGGGTGGTTTTAGCGTTTGTACGCTCAATGGGCCAAATAGGTGGAAAATAATTTTCTCATTTCTGAAGGCCGGAAAATGGGGGGCGGGTGGGATCATTGCCAAACGTTTTTTCATCATTTTGGCGGCTATACTGATGGTGGCGAAGCGAAGAGCGCCGGGTTATAATATATAAAAATAAATACATATAATTGTTTTTATTATTTTTGAACCCCTTTCACACCTCCAAAAGTTCTGAAAAAATTCCTCAAATTGTATCTTGATATGACAATTGACCATGTTAAATACAAAAGTGGAACCTCAACTAGAAGTCTAAAATAATTGGTGTCAAAAATTTCGAAAAATTGTGTAAGTCGCGGATTGAATTTTAAAAAATTCGAAAAATTATTCTGGGAGAGTGTTAACATGCCAGCTATTGCCATAAAAATTTTTAAATTTTTCGAATGAATAGTTGTCCCGAAAAACGCTTGTGTTGGTTTTGATAAAAATCGTTATTAAAAATTCAGGGATGGTACTAGAAGTTTAAAAAAAAATCGATTAATTACTATCAGTTGATTTACTTTAAAACTGCATACTTGAAATTTGAATAAGATCGGGGGCCGCTACGCCTAGTAAGACCGGCTATGCCCTTTCATTTTTCAACAGGTTATAGAATACCGCGCTTACATTCCGGTCGTACGACCGTTTTTGGTATTTTTTGGCTGAGACTGGTCGTCCGGCCATACAAACAAACGGCAGTTGGCTTGAAATTTGGGAGCCTTCGACCAAACCAAATCAGTGCTGCCAGATCGTATTTGACTCAAAAATGTGTTGCATTGTGCAATTTGTATCGATAGTTATCGGAATATTCGGTTTATATAATGTGTGTAATTATATACAGGCCTGTTCCGGTTTTTTAGCTGTTCTGGTTTTCGAGCGATTTGCTTTCGATTTGCAATTCGAATGTTTCATTTTCAAAACGTTTCATTCGATTTGTTATTCACCTCAATCAGCTGTTAATGCAAAAAACGAGAAGGCAAAGCTAACTTCGACTGTGCCGAAGTTTTAATACACTTGAAAAACTTTACTTCAACTGATGTAACCGGTAAAATATATATAGGATATAGATATCAGATATTTTAAATTTTTAAATCATTGATAATAAAAATTTGATACCATAAAAAAAAACTTTTCTTAGTAAATCACATTTTCGACAGATCGGTCCTATGGCAGCTATATGCTATAGTCATCAGATTTTGATAAAATCTTCCAGAATTGTGTTGACGCATATAACACTAATATATACCAAGATTGGGGACGCTACGATAAAAAACAAAAAAGTTTTTCTCACTAAAAGTGTTTTTTTGACCGACCGTTTATATGGCAGCTATATGCTATAGTCATCCGATTTTGATAAATTTTTTCAGAATTGTGTGGAAACATATAAAACAAATATATACTACGATTGGAGACGCTACGATGAAAATCAAAAAAGTTTTTCTCACAACGACTTATTTTTCGACCGATCGTTCCTATGGCAGCTATATGCTATAGTGATCCGATTTTGATACATTTTTCCAGAATTATGTGGAAGCATATAAAACTAACATATACCAAGATTGGGGACGCTACGATGTAAAACAAAAAAGTTTTTCTAACTAGAACTTTTTCTTAGACCGATCGTTCCTATGGCAGCTATATGTTATAGTCATCCGATCCGGCCGGTTCCGACATATTAGTTGCGTGCAGTAAAAAGAAGACTCTGTGCAAAATTTCAGCTCGATAGCTTTAAAACTGAGAGACTAGTTCGCGTAGAAACAGACAGACGGACAGACGGACAGACAGACGGACAGACGGACGGACGGACAAGCGGAAATGAACTCAGCTTGTTGTCCTGATCAAGAATATATATAGTTTATGGGGTCGGAAATGAATATTTCTATGCGTTACAAACTTCTGGGCAAAATTAATATACACTTTTCAAGTGTATAAAAAGTAAACAAACATTCGGTAAAGGCAAAGAAATTGCATGCATTTAAAAAAAAACTGCTTAAAATGTCGTTTTTATTTTAATGGCATCATATGAACATGTCTTACTGTTTATCCAACAGCTGAGTGTATTGAATTTATAAATCCGGGGTGCCAAAGGCCACAAATCGATTGTTTAAATTTGAATTTAGGTTTATTTAAAATTGTTTTACACAATATTTTCAATAAAATTTTACATTTTAGATATGCAAAAACAGAGCTAATATTTATCTACAGATAAAATATCAAATCGACGGTTTTAAAAAGGTAGTGTATGGTTTTATGCAATAACCTAGCTATATTGGCAACCCTATGCAATTTCATTACCAGCGTTTCATAAATTTGTGAAAACCAGTACAGGTCGAACAAAAATTGTGATTTCGATTTGGCTGCCACACAGCAAAAATTGAAGCACTTTAGAAAAATAATTATTTATTTTGTTACAATTGATTTTGAATGGAATTAAAGTTTGCAGGAAGGATATAAATACACATAACAAGGAGACAACAATTATTTAAAACCATTTTTTAGACGTCATTGTATAAAACAAAGCAATATTTTTGAATTCACCAGCTTCAAGCAATGTGAGTTCAAATCGAGTAAATCTTTCGAATTGTGAAAACCGGAACAGGTAACCAAATCGAATTCGATAAAATTAAGTGAAAGTGAAAACCCCTGTTCCGGTTCCTGATAAACAATTCCGTTAGAGATATTTGGTGCACCAAACTGGGAGACTTTTCAAAATGCGTGGAGGACTCCTTATGCAGTTCGAAACCCAAAAAGTGCAGAATGGACCGTAACGAGGATATAAACGCATATCTTGAGGAGTCGACTCGCATTGCAAGCAATTACGCCAAAAATATGATTAAATCCCCACTTGACCGAAACCGGATTTTAAAGTGGATTGCTGCAAACCAGGAGAAGATGTTGGAGATTCCTGCCATTTTTAGTATAGTTTTAAAGATCATAGTTTTATTTTGTAATTATGTAAATACAGTTTTATGATAAACCATTTCTGATCTTGTTTGGAACACTTTGATTCACTTCTATGATAATGGTATTGTTGTTGGGCTGCTTCTCGAACTATGTTGGTTTGATTTACAGCCTGCTTCAACTGGGACCGATCGTACATTTGCAAGTCGTTACATTGATATATAGGAATTCGTATCGATGGTTCACCAGAGCAACAAGTACTACGGAGCAAGATGTATCTATGAGGTAAGGCACTTAGCAAAATATGTAAACTCAAAAGCTTTAGGTAACACACACACTTTCATGCAAACGTTGTCTGTCTCACTCTTGCGCAGTTACCTAAAGCTTTTGAGTTTACATATTTTACTAAGTGCCCTTGATAGATACATCTTGATTGGTACATTGCTACAGCTCATTTCTGTGTCAGTGAGAGTTTAACTCCTTATGGCCTTACGACACGACATTAATTGAACGTATTATAAAGCGTTAATTTCAGTTGATATTAGTTTTGCGTAATTGAGAAACAAATATATGTGGAAATTAATGTGCTTTTAATGTCGTTAAATTGTATTTCAAAACTAATTAATTTGTCATTAATTTGTGGAAAAGCCCTCAAAATGGATAAGACAGGGACCAATTTGGTTCTATATTCAGCGGTATTGAAGTTGTATGCGGCAAACATATAATTAAATAAAAAGAATAAAAAAAATATAAAATAATTTTCTGCTGCTTGGCCGTTGCGACGCGAGGAAGAAGGTATTTTGCTTTATTTTTATTGATAAATAAGATGTGGAATAACAATAAGAAACCTAACTGCAGGCTTCACTCATAAATTGTTACCGTAGATCATAGACGAGGACACGAAAATTAAGAAAACTATTCTTCGTATGACCCCACATAAATTTTAAGTGATTTATATATTTCGATCATATATTCAGAAGCAGAACACAGTGATTCGTAGTTGCATTGGACCTGCAGAAAGGCCACAAATCAGAATGGATTATTTGGCTACAGTAAATGACAACAATTTTATATACAGATATTGTCATAATTCGAAATCATTAATTGAACAGAAAGTTAGAACTCTTTGCAATCGCCCATTCAAATTCACCAGTCAACCATTTCCAAAATTTTAAAGGAGACAATTCAATTTGTTAAACATTGTCATGTCTATCTACGAGCATGGAATGGGAAAGAATGTCAACAATTTTATGCATTTCCAAACTATATTGTACAATAGAAAAGATTAATGTCGTGTCCTATAGGCTTTAACTCAACAGCGGCCGTCAGCGTTTCTATACACCTACCCTCAAACTATAAAAACGGTTCAATCGGTTTTTTATTTCATTTAAAATGTCGAACAACTTACCAAAATTACAGCATTTTCGGGAAGTTTTGCTTTATTGGTTCAATTTGAAGAAAAGTGCTCTCTGAGGCTTATCCTTAGAACGTGCAAGAAGTGTTTACCGTGGATTGTTTTCCGTGGAGCGTCCCGGCCAAGTGAAAATGTTTGAAGATGCAGAATTGGAGGCATTAATCGATGAAACCATTACAGAAACCCAATCGAACCCAAGTGATGCGTTTGACCGCAATACAAGCAAAGACAACAAAGTTATTCTTCAATATGAAAATGCTCGCCCAGATATCGCTCCTTCGTAATAGGAATTAGTCCGATCGATGACTCATGCTTAGGATGACGTGCGCTTCTATTCTTTTGATGAGTGCAAAAAATGGATCGATTCTTTGACCGCATCAAAGACGCATCGTTTTTCATGATTGTATCAGAAAATTGTCAGAAGCATGGGTAAGAGTTGGACAATACTTTGAATAATAAATGTCTAACCATTTTTTGCAATAAGGCTTAAAATTTTGAAAAAAAAAAAATTCTCTGGGTTTTCAATCAAAATGCATTTTAGGGGCTTACTTAATCAATTCGCTGACTCGACAGTGCGCGATTCAAATCACACGAAAACGGTCTGTGGCAGCGCAAAATAAAACTCGATTGAATTACTGGCGTAAAGCTTCCTATCCCCCTCACCAAAGAAGTTGACTTCACAAAAAACTCGATATAAACAAAAACTCACAAAACTTTTGTTGCCAAAAAAATTTCTCGCATTCTCTGTTTGCAATATCCACCTTTGGCAGAAGGTCTCAAATAAATACCAAAAATACTAAATACATTCGTATTTTCTATGATTTTATTCAGAGCTAAAGAAATCATAATTTTTATACCCTTTACTCGTAGAGTAAAAAGGCTATACTAAGTACTTTTCCTCAGTTAAGGGTGTATCAAAGTCGGGCAGGGCCGACTTTAACCTACGCTCTCGGTAATTTCTTTAGGTATCGGACATTGTCGATATACAATTTTGAGTTATCGGCAGAATTTTTTAAAACTTTACCATCAATAACACAGGGCAACAAAATGACCAACTTTGTGAGGTGTAGCCTTGTTGATCAAAAATTATGATTCATTTATGTGCACTGCACAAAACTGCAATATCGGTTTTGTTTCATCAGATCTTGTTTCCACGATATGACGGAAAAACGGATTTCTAGTAAATGTTTCCCTCTCGAATTTCTTGTGATCACAATAGGAATGAATTTCTGAATTTATGTGGCCTATTCAACAGAGCATATATCAATGCTTCTGTAAAAAACCAAACGCGCAGAATTCGATCATGAAAAAGTGTCCAAATTGGTCTCTGAAGTCAGACATTACTCGATTTTTGGGTATTTTGACAAAATAAATCATCCCTTTTAAGCTAGAGAGGTTGGTGGACTTAAATTTTAGACATTTGAGCCTGTAGCCAATCATATATTCTTATTATGTGAATTAATTCGCATTTGTACCAGTTTAATTGGCGAATTTACAGGCTGCTAGATTCCTATTCCAAATTTGTATAGGAACTATCAAAAGGCTACTTGATTCCACACAGAATTTATAAAAAATGTACATATGCTTGTAAATAAATAAAATTCTATGATGAATCAAGTAGCCTCTTTACAGTTCCAATACAAATTTGGGGTAAGAATCTAGTTGGCCTCCCTTAAAATTAAATATGTGTTTTTGTCTTATAAGCTGTTTAGACCGGCCGCATCATTGAAATTTTCTGTTAAACGGAAGGTGCGGGATTGTTTCCCATAATACGCTGTTGAGACCGGCCGCATCATTGAAATTTTCGGTTAAACGGAAGGTGCGGAATTGTTTCCCATAAGAAACCTGTGGATAGAAGAAGAGCCGCATGTTTAATGATGCGGCAATGATGCGGAAAGAGTGACCGTATATTGAGGAGTATCGAGTATTGTTTCACAGCGTCGATAGCGAGCAGCTGATTCTGCCATCGAATTTCGATAAGCAACTACAACATAATTGGACCGCGTAATTTAAAAAAATTAATTATACGCAAAAGCAAGCCCCATTTCCATTTTGGTGAACGCTGTGCCGTTGCCAAATACACCACGTGCCACATTTAACATATTATCGCTCATAATTGTCTCTATTTCAATAAATTACATTTGTTCTCTTCTTCTTATTAATTCGGTTTGTTTACGTTTGGCATGGCGAACAGCTGATTCAATGATGCGGCTGCGGTCTAAACGCCTGCATCATTTTTTCGCATCTTCGACAATGATGCGCCCTGTGTAACTCCGGTATTAAGCAGGCTGTAGCTGTAACAAAATTAGAATAGATGTTGGGCTAAATGCTGAAATGAATAAAATACAAATCCAACAACCGCTCTAACTTAAGGGACATGATTTAGTTTGTAAAAATATACTGCCACAGAGCAATATTATTATATTATACTCTTGCTCTGTGATACTGCTCGTTTGATTTTATACAGAAGCATTAATAAGTGCTCTGTCGATTAGGCCAGATAAATCCAGAAATTGATGCCCATTGTGACCACAAGAAATTCGAAAGGGAAAAATTTACTAGAAATCCGTTTTCCGTCATATCGTGGAAACAAGAGCTGATGAAAGAAAACCGATAATGCAGTTTTGTTCAGTGCACTCCATACTTAGATAATCAGTTAAAGATAGGACAGCACCAAAAACACTGTTGCCCTGTGTAATCAAAGTTAAAGAAAGTTGCAAAAATAAACGTAAAAGACCGAGGCATATAAAAAAGGGGTATTAAATATAAATAATATTGTGAGGTGTACTTTATTTTGATGACTTAAAGAAGTGGCACGTCTTCCCATCATGCATGCAGCCAAGAATCAAAACAAGAGGTGGTTAGGTACCGAAGTAGGTATAGCTTAAGAAATATTTGAAATCAACGTTTATTTTCAAGTTTTAACACAGAGCAATATTATACTCTTGCTCTGTGGTTTTAAAATAAACGTTGACAAATAACACTTATTTAAATTTTTTTTACAAACGTTGACAAATAACACTTATTCAAATTTTTTTTATTAAACTTTTAATTAAGTATTGTTTGATAAGTTTTAAATAAAAACAAGTAAGAAAATCGGTCAAGCCCGACTGTAATATATTCTGTACCTGTTTGTATATAACTGATTACTTTAAAGTGTGGGGTCACACAAACTGTGCAAGAGCTGCCCATGCGGGGGTGGCAACTCTACTAACGTACATCTGATCGGAAAACGAAGTATGGGGGCTCGATAAGTAATGATGAGAACAATAAATGTCTAAAAGGTTCGAACAACCTAACTGCAAAATTGCGCGATATTTGAGGTGTTTTTCAAATTGCGGGGGTGGCAACTCTACTTTCGTTCGTCTGATCGGAAAACGATGTATAGAGGCTCGATAAATAATGATAAGTATAATATTTGTCTAGAAGGTTCAAACAACCTCACTCCAAAATTGCGGGATATTTGAGGTGTTTTTCAAATTGCGGGGGTGGCAACTCTACTATCGTTCCTCTGATCGGGAAACGATGTGTGGGGGGCTCGATAAGTAATGATGAGTGTCTAAAAGGTTCGAACAACCTAACTCCAAAATTGTGGAAGATATTAGGTTTTTTTCATTTTACGGGAGCGGCAAGGGGCGTGGCAAAAATCAAAACTAAACTTGATCTGCCTGCAAGTATAAGAAATATATGTTCCATACACTTAAAACCGCTCTTACCATCTCTGAGATCTCTTCGTTCATATGGACAGACAGACGGACAGACAGACGGACATGTCTATATCGACTCGGCTGTTGATGCTGATCAAGAATATATATACTTTATAGGGTCGGAGATGCTTCCTTCTGGCTGTTACATACATTTGCACAAACCCAATATACTCTTTGTACCTTCGGTACAGAGTATAATTATGCAAAAATAGTTAAAAAAAATTTATGTAATATTACAGTTATCAGTTTATAGCCTAATTGCATAGTCCTAGCAAAGTCTTAAACAGTGCTTAAACTGCTTCAGTCGTAGTAGCAAAAGTCGCAAAATTTTTACTTTTCACAGCTTCGACTGTTTGCGACTGTTCAAAATGAACAGTTTTGTCTGCTTCTGCTTTTGAACAAATAAAAAAGTCGCAGTCGAAGCAGCAGCAAAAAATAAATTCTGAGAAAAAGCGAGCAGCAGCTGCAGTCGTCGTTTCCAAATTTTTGTTTTTGATTTTCTGCTGCTTTTGGTCAGTAGCGTAAGTCGAAGCAGCAGCACATGTTCGACTTTTGCAAGTCGACGGCAGCGCAGCCGCGACAGAAGTAGCTGGCGACTGATTTCTGATTTTGCAGTTTGATTTTTGATAATATTCCTATAGGGGTTGTTTGCAGGAATATCGACACATTGTATAGCCTAAATTGAAAGTGGATAAATAAGTTTTTACTATAGTTTAATCCATTAAAAACAAATCCGAAGACGAAAATTGTGTGTTTTTTGGAGTTTATTGAAAATAATTGCTTTGTTTTTAGTCCCTTGTAAAAAAAAAACAATAAAAATATTTCAAGGTGAACAATTGCATTATGGCAGTTTTTATTAACAGTGGCTTCATCTTAATATTTCTACCAAAAAAAATAGTCATATTACGATTTTTAAATTTTCTTATAATTTCTTTTGATTTTAAAAATTTTAATTTGATTTTGATATTTTAATTTATTTTTTATTTAACTGACAACTAAATTGTCTAACAATTTGTGCAGGTCATAACGAATACAAAAGTGCGCAAAAAATCAAACAGCAAAATAAGAAAACAGTCGCAAGCTACTTCTGTCGCGGCTGCGTTGCCGTCGACTTGCAAAAGTCGAACACGTGCTGCTGCTTCGACTTACGCTATTGACGAAAAGCAGCAAGAAATCAAAATCAAAAATTTGGAAACGACGCCTGCAGCTGCTGCTCGCTTTTTCTCAGAATTCATTTTTTGCTGCTGCTTCGACTGCTACTTTTGAATTTTTTCAAAAGCAGAAGCAAAATGGAAAAAAAGAAACTTATTGCAGTTTTTTAAACACTGGTCTTAAATATTTGCAAATTCTTCGTGTTCGTAGAATTCCCTCTTTATCATGATTTTTATACCCGGTACTCGTAGAGTAAAATGGGTATACTAAGTTCGTGCAAATGTATGTAACAGGCAGAAGGAAGCATCTCCGACCACATAAAGTATATATATTCTTGATCAGCATCAATAGCCGAGTCGATATAGACATGTTCGTCTGTCCGTCTGTCCGTATGAATACCTAGATCTCAGAGACTGTAAGAGCTAGAGCTACCATTTTTTCAGTGTAGACTTGTATTGTCTGCAGTCAGATCAAGTTTGTTTCAAATTTTTGCCACGCCCCCTCCCGCCCCCGCAATATGAAAAAAACCTCATATCTCCCACAATTTTGAAAATAGATTGTTCGGACCTTCTAGACATATATTTTAATCATCATTACCTATCTATCCGCCATACATCATTTCCTAATCAGATGAACGATAGAAGAGTTGCCGCCCCCGCCATTTTGAAAAACAGCTCATATCTCCCACAATTTTGAAAATACATTGTTAAAACCTTCTAGACATATATTTTAATCATCATTACCTACCGATCTGCTGTACATCATTTCTTGATCAGATGAACGATAGAAAAGTTCACGCCCCGCAACTTGAAAAATACCTCATATCTCCCACAATTTTGAAAATACATTGTTAAAACCTTTTAGACATATATTTTAATCATCATTACCTATCGATCTGCAGTACATCATTTTCCGATCAGACGAGCGATAGAAGAGTTGCCGCTCCCGCAATTTGCAAAAAAACTCATATCTCCCACAATTTTGGAAATAGATTGTTCGAACCTGCTAGACATATATTTTAATCATCATTACCTATCGATCTGCAATACATCATTTTCCGATCTGACGAACGATAGTAGAGTGGCCGACCCCGCAATTTGTAAAAAAACTCATATCTTCCACAATTTGTGATCTAATAAAATATTCTTAAAAAAAACCTTACCCTGAGTAACGGGTATATCGAAGACGAGCAGGGCCGACTTCAACTTACACTCTCGTTTTGGTTAAAGTTTAATGTCATAACTGTTATTTCCGGTCCCTGGTTTTTTGGTATTTGAAAAAAAAATGTACTCAAACGAACCGAAAATATTGGTTTGTTACAACTTCGGATTCAATTATTATCTAGCAACAATAAAATAATTAGGGTATTCACGACAACTTGCTTATTTGATAACTTGCTTAAAAACTAAATTTGATTTTTATCTGTCGTGAACACACTTGTGTGTAAATATCTTGATTATTAAGGGGGTCTTTTTGTTATTATTATAGGTTGAACATTTCCCTTTCATCCCCTTCAAACCATTTTCAAAAATTCAAAATAGTTTAGCAAATATAGCTATTTAAGTGGAGTAATGTTATTGCTATGAGGAGTATTTTATACGCTGCTCAAAACTTTAAACGCGTTTTTCTCGAAACCACGTTTTTTGACCAGGTAGCCTGATTGCGCCAGTTCTACTGAACCGATTTTGACTAGCCATGTTGCAATCGACGCATAATTAATATAATTCTGGCCCGTACCTCAATCAAGAGAAAAAACATTTTTTTTTACTATTTTTTTATACTAAACTACAAGAAAAACTTCAAAAATCGAAATTTTTTTGTTTAAATGGCCGCCAGTTTTTAAGAAAAATATTGAAAAATATGATTGAGGTACGGGCCAGAATTACATCAAATCTGATCATAACCTCATTTACCGTTTCCAGTTCCGATAACCTGGAGTCCCGGAATCATGGCCACCACCTCTACACTTTTTTTTGAGACCTTAATTGGTAGGCCGATAGCTTTTTGAACAGCCCTCGAAATCCAACATTTTTTTTACTTTTTATTTAATTAATAAATAACATAAAACAAAATACCAAATTGAAAAATCTTTTAAGGTTTTCTCTCCAGAATTTTTTTAAAAACAGTCATAAAACACTCATCGAAGGTAGAAGACCCCATTAAAACCAGGGATCGCAAGAAAGAGTTATGGGGTTTAAAAAAATCAAAGTGGAAAAATGGTCTTAAATGAATGTGAAAACACGACAGCTGCTGTTTTCGAATGCGCAAACCAACAAAATATAACATTTTTATTTTTAATTTATTTAAAAAATAAGAGTTATTTGCCAATTTAAATAACTCTTATTTTTTAACATATTAAAATGAATTACAAAATAATTATTAAATTTAAATTTTAATATATAAATTGCGAAATAATTATTATTTTTTATTATTATAATAAAATTTGACGATATATTTCTTATTAGTCAATTTTTATTTAAAAATTGAATAAAAGAGTTATTTTTCAATTTTTATTTTAAAAATTGAAAATAAAAATTGATTTTAAATATCTTTGAGGAACCAATCTGCAACAATAAATATATATAAGATCTACGATTCAATACCTATCCATTGATATATCACATGTCCTTAAAGGATCATTATTAAGGAACACAAAATTTCAAAACGGTAACAACAAAAATAAGACATCGCATTGTAGGAATTGTCTGAAAAGAAGAGGAATTGTCACCGCAAACATCGCATCAATCGACTAATCAGGTCAACAATACGTCACAAAGCACCTGATCACTTTAAAAGAGAATCTCAATTCATGTGAGGTGTGCTCGGGGAATGAGCATTTGGATGACGACAATGACACACAGAGAAAAAAAAAGCTCAAGATCAATTTAATCTTTGCTGGTTAAACTGATCTTTTAAAAATATCAATTTTTTCATACTTAATATAAATAGTTTCTTAGACGTCTTCTTATAAATGTGTGCCTTGGCTGACTGCGTTGAGACGTCACGCAAGGTCTCGAGTTCGATCCCCAGACAAGTCAATCTTTTTTTTTTATAGAAAAGATCGTATTGATATTTTTTTATCATATCAAGATAATCTTTGTCATATCGGAGTGAAATTGATATGAAAAAATGTTGAAATGACTGCCATTTCATATAAATTTTTTTCTCTGTGTAGTTAAAACGAGAGCGTAAGTTGAAGTCGGCCCTGCTCGTCTTCGATATACCCGTTACTCAGGGTAAGGTTTTTTTTTAAGAATATTTTATTAGATCACAAATTGTGGAAGATATGAGTTTTTTTTACAAATTGCGGGGGCGGCAACTCTACTATCGTTCGTCTGATCGAAAAATGGTGTATTGCAGATCGATAGGTAATAATGATTAAAATATATGTCTAGAAGGTTCGAACAATCTATTTCAAAATTGTGGGAGATATGAGTTTATGGCGGATAACATAGTTAAACCGTTCTTGTGTGAATCAATTGAAAAATCATTATTGCGTACTGAATGGGAAAAATGGATCCGCGCTTTTAAAATATATATAGATGCGGAAGAGATTACATCTGAGAAGCAAAAGAAAAACAAATTGCTGCACTTTGGTGGCACCCAACTTCAAACCGTTGCATTCTCTTTACCGGGTGCTCTCATTGAATAAGACGAAGATGTCCACGAAGATGTATTTTCGGTATTAGTTGAAAAACTCAATATATACTTTTCACCTAAACAAAACTCAACTTTCGAGAGGCATATGTTTAGAAGCTTGGCACCTTTGGAGGACGAAAGCTTTGCAAAATTTGTTCTAAGATTGCGCCATCAAATAAAAAAATGCTCTTTTGGGTCAACGAAGACAGAGATTGAAGCGCTGAATGTGCCACATGTCCAGCTTTAAAGATGAAGTGCAACAAGTGCACCCGATTAGGTAATTACTCAAAGAAATGTAGAACTAATATATTAATCGACAGTCAAACTATAACTTTAAGCGACAGCGTACGGGAGTTCATTTTGTTGGTGATAAATATTCAAGTTCAAAGAAGCCGAAAACAGAAACTAACTGTTTCAAAATAGGCAGTGATGACGATGAAAATGAAAATATAAATTGCAAAATCGGAGGTCAAGAACTTTCTATGATAATCGATTCTGGATCCCGACACAATTTAATAAGCCAGTCAGACTGGTCGGTCTTACAACGGAAAAACATGACCGTTTTCAATATTCGTTTAAATTCAGGAAATCAGTTCAAAGGATATGCGTCGGAGTAGATACTGAACGTTGTTTTTGTGTTTGAGGCACCCATATCCATATCCAAAGGTGGCGCTCGTGAGATTATTGCTTCATTCTATGTTATTGAAAACGGCAGACAGTCACTGCTAGGCCTGGAAACAGCAGTCAAATTAAATGTTTTAAGACTTGGGTTAAGTGTAAATTTAGTCGAAGAGATAACTCCATTTTCAAAATGGAAAGGGACCCCAGTAAAATTGTATATCGACCCAGAAGTTAAGCCCGTAAAACAACCGATGAGGCGTATACCTGTGGCTCTTGAAGAAAAAGTAATAGGTAAATTGGAGGATATTTTAAAACGCGACATAATAGAGCCTGTAATTGGCCATAGCCCTTGGATCTCACCAATAGTTTTAGCGTTTAAGGAGAATGGCGATATTCGTCTATGCATAGACATGCGTCAGGCCAACAAAGCCATTTTAAGAGAAAACTATCCATTGCCCATTTTTGAAACGTTCATGACGAAACTAAAGGATGCTAAGTATTTCTCCAGATTGGATTTAAAAGACGCCTACCACCAATTGGAGCTGGACGAATCAAGTAGAGCAGCCTTAGTCACAAAGAGCGAGGCAAAAAAGTGAGAGTGTATTGGTGTGCGAATATAATGCGACGCAAAGCGGCTCGAACCTACCTTGTTGAAGGCTAGGCGAGCACTGATTGGCTTTGCTTGATTTTTTACTCTCTTTGCGAAGGGCTCGGCATGTGTTCGGCTCGTGTCTGTGTTTTTTGCCGAATGTGTTCGGCCGCCTGCGTCTTGGACGACAACGTCTGAAGTAGAGGCATAACAACTTTTATCAGACCGCGTGGTTTGTTTCGATACAAGCGGTTGATGTTTGGTGTTAGCGCAGCACCGAAAATATTCCAGCGCAGGATGGAAGAACTGTTAGCACCGTGTTTTAATGTCATGAACTATATTGATGATATAATAGTTTTTGGAAAGAGTGAGGAAGAGCACGATCAAGCCGTTAAAATAGTCCGCGATATTTTGAAGTAAAATAATGTTTTATTAAATGAACAGAAGTGTCTTTGGAAATCGCATAAACTTAAGTTTCTAGGTCATATATTATCAGTCAAGGGAATTGAGGTTGATCCCGAAAAAGTAACTACAATAACATCATTTCGAGACCCCAGAACCAAGGCAGAAATGCGCAGTTTTTGGTCCTAGTTACTTATGTGGGAAAATTTATTCCGGACTTGGCTGATGCCACGGAACCACTGAGACGTCTTCTTAAGAAAGACACCAAGTTTGTGTGGGGTGATCCCGAACGAAAAGCCTTTGAAAATCTCAAGCTGTGTTTAGCCAACATTACGAAACTTTCGTATTTTAATCCTAAACACAAGACACGTCTAATTGCCGATGCCAGCCCAGTGGCTCTTGGAGCGGTTTTACTACAAATTGTCAACGGTGATGAACCAAACATTATATCATTCGCAAGTAGAAGTCTTTCAGAAGTCGAAAAACGTTACTCTCAAACTGAGAAGGAAAGTCTGGCATTGGTATGGGCCTTTGAAAAGTTTTATTTTTACTTAACCGGAATAGAATTTGAATTAGTGACGGATCATAAGCCATTAGAAACAATATTTAAGCCCGTTTCCAAACCACCCGCTCGGATTGAGAGATGGTTATTACGTCTTCAATCTTATTCATTTAAGGTAATCTACAAAGCTGGAAAAGAGAACATTTCAGATGCGTTATCACGACTTTGTGTATCATCACCGAGGGATAATACCGTTCGTCTGGTTGAGCACAACATTCTTCGGGTTGTTGAGTATGCAGTTCCAAAATCAATGACTATTTCAGAAATTGCTGAACAAAGTATTTGTGATGAGGAGATCGTTGACGCCACATCCTGTCTTAGTGAAAATTCTTGGGAGTCTGCTTTATCAAATAGTTTCTACCCGTTCCGTTTTGAGCTTTCAACAATAGGGAGTATTCTTTTAAGAGGAACTCGATTGGTCATTCCGAAGACATTGAGACGACGGATATTGGAATTGTCTCACGAGGGCCATCCAGGGGAATCTGCGATGAAACGCCGCTTAAGAGCTAAGGTGTGGTGGCCGCTAATTGATCGGGATGCAGAATGTTTGGTTAAGTCATGCAACGATTGTATTTTAGTGTCGCGGCCTAGCAACCCAACACCAATGAGTAGGACACCTCTTCCAACACGACCGAGGATTTCTATAGCCACCGATTTATTAGGCCCATTACCAAACCATGAATATGTATTGGTTTTCATTGACTACTATTCTAGATACATGGAAGCTTTTGCGTTCGATTTCATCGTCAGTCATAATAGAAGCAATGAAAGAAATATTCTGCAGGCTCGGTTTTCCTAAATTTTTAAGAACGGACAATGGGAGACAATACATAAGCACGGAATTCAAACAATACTGTCATATAAATGGAATTCGATTAATGACGACGCCGCCATATTGGCCTCAAGCTAATGGGGAAGCTGAAAACATGAACAAGTCATTGGTTAAACGACTAAAAATAGCGTACACAAACAAAAGAAATTTTAAAGAAGAGATACAATCATTTATATTAATGTACAACGTGACTCCACATAGTACAACTGGGTCTGCACCATCTGAATTAATGTTCAATCGTGTAATACGGGACAAGATTCCAGAGATCAGAGATTTGGTAGGCGAATTTACCGACTCAGCCGAAAGAGATCGAGATTGTTTGCAAAAACACAAGGGAAAAGTGGAGGCGGATAAGAAGAGAGGGGGAAAGGAAAGTCATATTGGAGTAGGAGATAAAGTTCTTCTAAAGAATGTGGTGTTTCCCCACAAACTAACAATAAATTTCGATACCACGGTATATGAAGTTATAGAGCGAGATGGGAATTTGGTAAAATTAGAAGGGGGAGGTCGCACTGTGATGAGGAACATAAGCCACCTGAAGAAACTTCCAGATGCGTCGTTACAATCTGTTTCAGAAGGTACAAACTCCGCAGCAGCTGTTCCAGTCTCAGATGCGGTATCGATGACCGCGCAGGAGCTGCCTCAAATAACGGCGCTGGACGGTCGTCAAGAGAAGGGAACAGCAGAAGGGGAAATGCCAGACTCTGCCATGGGCTCGTACCAGATCTAAAAAAATAATGGAGAGATGTGGGAACCTATAGTAGGCTGTGTCAAGACAACTTCACAAATATATTTGTATTGACTGGCAGTGTTGAATATTGTGCACAACGGAGAGTAACTAAAATATTTAATAATAAAATAATAAGTTTGGAATAAATTTGATATCTGCCTCAAGAGGGTTATTACAATATTGATCCTTAAAGGACATGTGATGTGATATATCAATGGATATAATATCGCCACCATCAGTTTAGCCGCCAAAATGATGAAAAAAAAAACGTTTGGCAATGACTCCACCTCCGCCCCCATTTTCCGACCATCAGAAATCAGAAAATTATTTTCCACCTAGTTGGCCCAATGAGCGTACAAACGCTGAAACCAACCCCGGCACCCATTATCGGACCTTGAGGGTGGGTATGCGCAAAGCTAAAAACTTTATCCTATTTAATTGGCCCAGATCGGCTCACAAATAGCCATTGTCACTGAACCGAAATACGCCCACCATTATTCTTGCCTGTGGGCGGAAATTCTACCACCGAGAAATCAAATGTCTAATTATTTTCTATAATGTGTTCACAAACCGATTTTGAAGCCAATCGGATTAATAATAGGTTTTACCATATAGAATTTTCCGGGAATTTTCCGACTTTTCGTTTGGATTTTCCACCATTGGAAAATTTCATGTCTAATTATTTCGCATACTATCCTTACAAACCGAGTTTGAAGTCAATCGGAGTGTTTTCCATTTAAAATTTTCCGGCCATTTTCCTTGTAGGTGGATTTTCCACAATCGAAAAATCTTATGTCAACTTATTTTGTATACTATCGTTGCAAACCGAGGTTGAAGTCAATCGGATCAAAAATAGTTTTTCAAATAGTATTTTCCGGGTATTTTCTTTGTGGGCGGATTTTCCAACATTTGAAAATCTCTTGTCCACTTATTTTGCATACTATCCTAACAAACCGAGTTTGAAGTCAATCGGATGAAAAATAGTGTTTTCCAAATAGAATTTTCCAGGCATTTCCCCACTCTTGGGGCGAATTTTCCAACATTGGAAAATCTCATGTCAACTTATTTTGTATACTATCGCTGCAAACCGAGTTTGAAGTCAATCGGATCAAAAATAGTTTTTCATATAGAATTTTCCGGGTATTTTCTTTGGGGGCGGATTTTCCAACATTTGAAAATCTCATGTCCAATTACTTAGCATATTATCCTTACAAACCGAGTTTGAAGCCAATCGGACGAAAAATAGTTTT
Organism: Lordiphosa mommai; assembly: GCA_018904225.1. NCBI lineage: Eukaryota > Metazoa > Arthropoda > Insecta > Diptera > Drosophilidae > Lordiphosa > Lordiphosa mommai. The sequence continues at coordinate 1,368,794 of JAEIFT010000019.1, forward strand.
TTCCCTTTGGAATTTTCCGGGAATTTCCCGAATTTTCGGGCGGATTTTCGATCATCGGAAAATCTCAAGTCTAATTATTCTGCTTAACATCCTCACAAACCGAGTTTGAAGTCAGTCGGATGAAAAATAGTTTCTTTCATGAAGAATTTTCAGCCATTTTCCTTGTGGGCGGATTTTCTAAAATCTGGGAAACAGGTGTCCAATTATTTCGCTTACTTTAGTTACAAACCAAATTTCAAGTCAAAACAAAATTTTCCCAATAGTAGCTTTTCCGGGAGTTTTCCACCCCTTAGGGGGGTGAAATTTTCTAAAACCCCGCCTTAGTGCTCACTTTCAACTCATAAGGAAACTTCTGTGAAAATTTCAGCTTTCTATCTCTTTCCGTTCAGGCTCTACGTTGATTCCAATCGAACGCCCCCACCACAAGAAAAAAACCCACCCCCCCCCCCCGACCCAAAACCAGCCCAGCGAACGCACCACCCCCCACCCCGACGAGAGAATAAAATCCTTAACCAGACCAAAAACAAACCCCCCCACCCACCACGCCACCTTTGACACCCCCCCTAAAAAGTGCCAATCAGTGAATCAGTCAGGACAAACTCTTTTATATATATAGAGATTATATTTTCAATTTACAATGCGATGTCTTTTTTTTCTTATTACCGTTTAAAAATTTGGTGAACATATTAAAGAGGAATTAAATCGAAATAGTTTTAGCGATCCTTAATATTGATCCTTAAAGGACAATTGATACATCAACGGATAGGTATTGAAACGTAGATCTTACATATATTTAAACTTTTGTGATGCACCGCTTGGTTCCAGAGATATTTAAAATCAATTTTATTTTCAATTTTTAAAATAAAAATTGAAAAATAACTCTTAAATTCAATTTTTAAAATAAAAATTGATAAATAACTCTTAAATAACTCTTAAAATAAAAATTGACTAATAAGAATTATATCGCATTTTTTTTTATTAAATTCAAAAATAATAACTATTTCGCAATTTATATATTAAAATTGAAATTTAATAATTATTTTGTAATTAATTTTTGGGTTAAAAAATAAGAGTTATTTGCCAATTTATTGAAAAACGAGAGCGCAAGTTAAAGTCGGCCCCGCTCGACTTCGATATACCCGTTACCCAGAGTAAGGTTTATTTAAGAATATTTTATTAGATCACAATATGCTCAAATTGTCAAGAGGGTTAGAATAATCTATCTTAACGAGAGCGTAAGTTGAAGTCGGCCCTGCTCGACTTCGATATACCCGTTACTCAGGGTAAGGTTTATTTAAGAATATTTTATTAGATCACAACATGCCCAAATTGTGGGAGATATGAGGATTTTTCCAAATTGTGGGGGTGGCAACTCTACTATAGCTCATCTGATCGGGAAATAATGTACGGCGGATCGATGAGTAATGATGTTTAAAATATATGTCTAGAAGGTTCGAAGGGAAATTTGAGGTATTTTTCAAAAAAATTTGAAACAAACTTGATCTGCGTGCAGAAGATAAAAGTCTACACTAAAAAAATGCTAGCTCTAGCTCTTATAGTCTCTGAGATCTAGGTGTTCATACAGACGGACGGACGGACGGATATAAAAATATATGTCTAGAAGGCTCGAAAAATCTATTATCAAAATTGTGGGAGATATGAGGTTTTTTTCATATTGCGGGGGCGGGAGGGGGCGTGGCAAATATTTGAAACAAACTTGATCTGCGTGCACACGATACAAGTCTACACTGAAAAAATTTTAGCTCTAGATCTTATAGTCCCTGAGATCTAGGTGTTCATACAGACGGACATGCAGACAGACAGACAGACAGACAGACGGACATGTCTATATCGACTCGGCTATTGATGCTGATCAAGAATATATATACTTTATGGGGTCGGAGATGCTTCCTTCTGCCTGTTACATACATTTACACGAACTTAGTATACCCTTTTTACTCTACGAGTAACGGGTATAAAAATCAATAAATAATTCTTATTTTGTAATTTTTAAATTAAAAATTATAATAATTACGATCCTTGCTTAAAACTGAGTAAATCAGAGCCAACTATTTTGAAAATTTTTAAGTTAGGTATTTTTGAAATATAAATGAAGAAAAGGGCTTTAAGTACACTGTTCAACAGCCAAAAGTATCCCGAACATTTTTAACTAATTAATGTTCGTCTACCCATGCTGAGCGCGAGTTGATAGGCCAAAGTCGTATCTTAGTTTCCATTTCCAAGAAATTGCGGAAAATGCATATTTTCGATTTTTTGACCTATTCGAATTTTTGGAGGCCACACTAACCATAAGTTGATGGGTTTATGAAGCCTATTTAATAGTAAACATGTCAATGCAACTGAGAAAAATCAAACACGCGGTAAAAGTAAAGCCAAAAGAGTGGAAAATTGCCTCTGAAGTCAAGTTTTTCTATATTTATAGCGTTTTTGTCAAACTAAATAATCTGCTACAAGCCAGTGGATTGGTCTGATATTTTTTGCAACCACATTATCATATAGTTTAACATATGCAGTAATTATGCCAATTTTGCTGAATTTATGACAGGTACATTGGCAACGTTAGAGCCTTTTTTAACCGAAAATCAACGTTTCATTTTATGAGAGGACAACTAGATTCCAACCCAAAATTTTTATAGTAATTATCAAAAGGCTACTTGATATAACATTGGCTTAAGTAAATTTTTATCCAAATGTAGACTAATAACATTCATGGAATGCAACGTTAAGATAGTGAAAGTAAATTTGTTTTATGATGCCAAAAAAAAGATTATTCAATTTTAAATAAGGTTACAGTGATTTGAACAGTTCAAATGCTTTGTTACGCTGTACTGCAAACTTGGACTGCCACTGCTGTTTTGTTCCAAAATCCTCTTTTGACTTTTGGGGTTCTGCATATATAATTCAAAGTGTGTTTCAAAGTAAATGAAAAGCTTTAGGCCCAATAACATCCATATAGAAATGAAAAAAGAGAATTTTTAAGGACATATTGCAACCCAGACTTTGAAATGATGATAACATATTTTAATTAAGCTGAGAATAATTTTCACTCCTCTTATTTTCGATGCTCGTTTTTCTTCTCTTTTTTTAAAATAGATTTTTATTTTAAAATAAATTTATAATTTTTGTTTTCCTTCTAAGAGTCTATAACATTATTGAATAAATTTCTTATTTGAGGACAGTCGAAAATACCTTCATTTATTTTAGATTCATACTTAACTTTTTTAACTTTTTTATAATTCCGTCATGCTTCCACAACCAGCAAAACTTAACCAAGCATTCCATGAATGTTATAAGTCTACATTTGAATAAATATTTACTTAAGCCAATGTTATATCAAGTAGCCTTTTGATTATTGCTATAAAAATTTGCGGTTGGAATCTAGTTGTCCTCCCATAAAATTAAATGTTAATTTTCGGTTAAAAAAGGCTCTTACGTTGCCAATTTACCTGTCATAAATTTAACAAAATTGCCATAATTAGTGCATATGTTAAACTATATGATTGTGTGGTTGCAAAAAATATCCGACCAATCTACTGGCTTGTAGCAGATGATTTAGTTTGACAAAAACGCTATAAAACTAGAAAAACTTGACTTCAGAGGCAATTTTCCACTCCTTTGGCTTTATTTTTACCGCGTGTTTGATTTTTCTCAGTTGCATTGACATGTTTACTATCAAATAGGCTTCATAAACCCATCAACTTATGGTTAGTGTGGCCTCCAAAAATTCGAATAGGTCAAAAAATCGAAAATATGCATTTTCCGCAATTTCTTGGAAATGGAAACTAAGATATGACTTTGGCCTATCAACTCGTATTCAGCATGGGTAGAGGAACAGTAATTAGTTTAAAATGTTCGGGATACTCACAAAAGGTCTCATTTTGTAGAACTGTGATATTAGAGTGATTCCTGAAACTGATTTGCTTATGATTTGCTTTTGATTTCGTGAAACAGCTTTTCGCAGCTGCTCCATGCAAATGGAGCAGTGTGGCCATCTAACTAAAATAAAAATGGCCGTATTGTCTGATGTTTCATGGTCACACTGCTCGTTTTGTAAGGAGCAGCTGCGAACAGCTGTTTCACGAAAGCAAATCAAAATTAAAAGCAAATCAGTTTCAGGAACCTCTCTATTATATGTGATTGCATTTTATGTAATTGAAATCCTTAGAAGGTTCTTGAAGAAAAAAAAAATTAATTATAGACCGACCCTACCGTAATTTGAACTCAGGTCTTGTTGACTTTCCCCTGATTAAAGCAAAAAAAACTGAAATAACACAAAAAAACTTAGAACCGAAACTGTACCGGTACAATGTTTCGGTACTTTTCTGTCATTTCGGTTCCGAAAATAAAAGTTCCGGTTACGGTTCCGGTTCTGAGTTTCAATCGGTTCTTTTCGGTATACGGTTCCGGTTCGGGTTCCGGTTTGCCACCCTGATATATATACACAATTGTATATACTCGTATAGACGAAATTCTGTTTTGCAAGAAGATTCGGCAGACTGAGGCGCGCACACATACGCAAAAAACACATTGGGCTTCTGCTCTCGATAAAGTGTGCTTTTCAATAACAGTTCCATGGACAAAACGATTAAACTGGTTTCTGCTCAGAGCGGTGATAGCTTGAAACAGAAACTGAACGAAAAGTGTTTTTGGCTTCCAGCTTTTAAAAGTGTTCAGCAAAGACTGTTTGCTTGCAGACACCCTAAAAGTGTTGCGCATTTCTAGCGAGCTATGCTTGTTATATTAAGATTTGAAAAATTATTGTTAGTTACACTTATGCTACATTTATACTACACTGAGTTTCGAAATCGTTATCGACGCAATAACTCTGAATATCCGTTTATATTGGCACAAGGTTACGTCCAACGTCAACGAATCAACTGGTGTTTGTTTTTTCTGAAAGTGATTTGTTTTGGATTTTAAATTAGTTGACGGAACGACCTGTTTTGCTCACGGATTTGATTTTGATTTCGCGAACAGCTGATCGAGAATTGCCGCTGAAGTAAACAAAGGCGCGAAATCTCAAAATGCCGAAATAAGGTGTAAAAACTATTTTGCCAGCTTCACAAAGCAGAATGTTTGGCCACACAATTTTCTTTGGAGAGTACGGTCACACTATAAAGCAAATCGAAATCAAATTAAAATCAGCCTCAAAACTGATTTCGTTAAATCCATTAGTATGACTCTTATTTCCTTACTTTTTCTGGTCACTCTGCACAGTTTGTATTAAGCAGCTGTGATCAGCTATTCGACGAAATCAAAATGAAATCGAAAGCAAATCTCTTTCTGGAATCCCTCTAAAGAGTGCGCCAAAAACTTTTTTTATATGGAGTTTTTTGTTTTGGCAGATGCTTTGGTGAGGTGGATTCTAAGCTAATGACTTAAAGAAATTAAAATGTTAAAAATGTTGCCAAAAATGTTTTTTTAATAAATAGGAAAACGCTGGCATATTTAGATGAAATGCACAAAGCAGAATTTAATTTGGTTATAAATTTCCTCAATCAACTGTAACAGCCAATTTTAACTATTTTAACTTAAATATTTGCTAGTACACTTTTAGAGTTCAATCTGTTTCACAAGTTGGCATTATCATTCTGCTGGATATGAGCGTAAAATTTAGTATGTCTGCCATCACCGCTAGCGTGATGACTAAGCAGAATATTCTGCAAGCATTCTGACACTCTTTGTCGAGCCTTTCAACAGAATCAAGGGTAGGTCTCGTCCCCAACTAATTGAGGCAACAAAATGCGTAAAAGCTAATCATTTACAATGCGAACGCAAAGTAAAAAGTTGATACCTAGTAGAATCGATTTAGCCTGGCCGGTACATATGCTTTAACGATAAATGGAATGTCTGCAAGCTTATTAATTGTCGTATTTTTGTCAACAGATAATTATAATCATTATTGTCATAATTAAAGATTAAAAATTAAGATGGTTTGACTACTTGGAGCGACTAAATATAGCTTGCATATTTTTTTATACGATTGATTCATTTTTATATTTTATTTAATCCACTTATAGGAACGAGAAGTTTTATACTTGCTGCGACGAACCTTACTTGGACATAACATTCAATATAACTATGCGAAGGAAGACTCTTTTCTACACAGTTAATATAATAATACCGTGTATGGGTATCTCATTTTTGACTGTATTAACTTTTTACTTACCATCAGACAGTGGAGAAAAGGTATGTTTAAGTCTAATAAACAGTGGGTGCGCTTTAATTAAAGTATGTGTTTATTTTCAGGTCACGTTATCTATTTCCATTCTCATCAGTCTCCATGTGTTCTTTCTTTTGGTTGTTGAAATTATCCCGCCGACGTCGCTGGTTGTACCGCTGTTGGGAAAATACCTAATATTTGCAATGATACTGGTTTCCATTAGGTGACAAGAAAAAATTACAATAATTTTTTAGATAATATGACGTCTGTCTTCCATTAGCATTTGCGTAACGGTCGTCGTACTTAACGTTCATTTTCGTTCCCCTCAAACACACAGAATGGCGCCATGGGTTAAAAGTGTTTTCATTGATTTTTTGCCAAAGTTTCTATTTATCAGACGACCAACATACAACTTTGAAACAAGGTAAGATCTGATTTAACAAATTAAAAAAAAAAAACAATTACGAAGGTGTATGTTAAAGTCGCCCATTCCCGACTGTAATATACATTTAAATCAGTGTCCAGTTACATTAATAAATTGGATATAGTTCATTAAATATAAGAGTATTAACGGTATGCATAATGAAGTCATACTTTAAATACGAAATTTCTGCTGCGTATAATTCAATCGCTATGAATTCAAAATAATGAATATAACATTAGTTCTGTAAGATTTAAGCTTAAAAGCTTAATAATAGTGGGATATAGATAAAATTATAGCTAGATCAATTTTTTTTCAGGGCCTCAAATCGGTTCGGAGCACCGCCCCATAGTTGAAGACTCCGACATTTTTTGGGAAGTCTGAAGCGGGGTAAATAAATTTTGTTCGCCCAAAACTAAACCATAACCGGAGCAGAAAAATTCATATGCCGATTAAAATAATGGTTTATAAAATATAATTTTTTTCATATCATTATGATGATTAAAATATCAAAATTTCATTAAAAATATATTGATATGTTAAATATAACGAAAAGGCAAAGCTAAATTCAACTGTGCCGGAGTTTTCTTACACTTGCAAAAGCCCGCTCAAGCTGATTTGACCGCTATATATGGAAATTAGATAACAGATATTTCTAAATTTAAAATCATTAGGAATATAATTTTTGCCTTCAAGTTTTGATCAAAACAAATAATTCTGTGCAAATTCCACCTTGATAGCTTTAAATTGAGAGACTAGTTTGCGTAGTTCCTGGATATATTTTTCTTTCGATTTGCTGACAATATCTCCAATATGTGGATCTCGACGTTGTTCAGCAATGAGTCAGTAAGAAGATATTTCCGCCAAATCAACTCTCTTCTCATGAACTTCATTGTGTACAGAACTAGGTACTGATTAAAGATCATTTCTCATTACTGATTATCGAAGGTGGTCGACTGAAAATTTTTTTTGTGCAATGCGTCGATATGTATCCTATTTTACTACACTTTCAACAAGTTACACTTGCTTTGTCACTATGTCGGCGTTAGCTTTTGTCGTTTTGATCACTCCCATACTTTGTATGAGATTGTTGATTCCTGGATCTGCAATCAACCGTTTTGTGACCTAGTTTGCCACAATAATGACACTGGATTACAAATTTTTGACGTTTGTATTCTACCACTCCTTATTCCGCAAAAGTTTTTTTCCGTTTGTTGAAAGTAAACGCCTTCAGCTCAGACTGCAATCCGCTTGTAGACCTTACATTTGAAGTGAAGGTCAAACGCTGCAGTCGATTATCAATATTGGCCAAATGACCAGGCGTCACTGACACTGCAATATTTTCAACGTCCATCTCACGCCACTTTGTGATGAGTGTATTCACCATATTCGGTTAGCATACTCAGCAAGGCTTTCATCATCGGTTGGACGACTTGACAACAAACCCAACGCCACAGCAGCTGCCGTTTTCACTGAGCCAAATTGTTCCAAGAAGAGTTCTTTGAAATCCGGCCACGTCATTTCAGGATAACTGATTAAGGTGAGCCAATGCAATGCACTTCCTTATAGCGCCTTACTTAGCGCCACAACAAGCTGTCCAGCTCTCAATGACTTCTCACTCAGTATGATGTCCACTGTGTTGCATGATGATGCGTTGGCACCAGCAAGATCTGAATTTAACTTGGGTAGCACCACAATTTTGCTTTGCTTCGTATCCGCCCTCGAGGATTGTATGGCCTCTACAAGTTCGATAATGCTTTGGTTTTGCAATTCCATAACTGCACTTAGCGATTCATCCGGTACTGTAGGCTGCGGCACAGATTCCACTTCTGATGTCGAAACAAGGTTAGCCTTGTTGCTTTCTTCTCCGCTCATAATCGAAATTAATATTAAAGAAAATTTAGGAGCGCAGTCAGTTTTCAGTAAGTGAGTCTTGCCTCTACCAAGGTTCTGTTTCAAGTTACCCAACTCTCCGTTTGTCACTGTCACCACCCAGCGGCGAAGAGCTAAATGTGTTCTGCCGAAAGTATGCATTACGCCTGACGAAAAAGTAATGTACTACAATCGCTGCTTTTCGTTAGAGGGATAGTAATTGAAACCAAGTCGAACGTTCGACTCTTGTCTACTTCTTTTATTACGAGTAATGCAGGTTGTGCGCACCCCGTTTACAAAGCGGCCATGCATATGGCAAAGTAAAGCAAACTGTATGGGATTATTTCCTTCATACTAATGGCAAAGTAACGCAGGAGTAATCTATTATGTAATGACTATTTGCGCCACTGGGCACACTCGGCGATCATGGCCAACTAGGCCCTTTTCCGAACGAACTGTCGCCTCGCTCTAACAAACAACATTCAAATTGCCAACTAGATTATACGGAATTTCCCGTGACCCGACACATACATACAAATATTAATACGAGTTAAATTGTTAATCTAAGTTTCAAAATGTTTGTGACTAGTGCATTAGTTTCCCTTCAGTTGCGCTCATGCCTGAATCAGGTCTGAAATGGAAGGGCTGAGACTAAATTCATGGTATCCCTTGTGAGAGATTCATCCATGAATTTAACAAAAGCATGTCCTAGGACTTTATGACGTTCGCTTCTTTTAGCCATAAAAAGCAGTGCTGAATTCAAGGGTGAGTTTCATGAGTGATTTCTAGGGTGATTTAAGATCGAATACAGAGGTGATTTTGGATTGATTTCATGACTGCACAAGTAAGGAAACTGCAGTCGAATGCCCCGAATGCGAATACCCTGTACTTTTGATATACTTATATAACACAGATATTATTATTCTGGGACGCTTGGTATCTTTGTTTGCTGAAATCGTTCACCCCCCAATAAGTGGGCAGAGTCGTATATACAAGCTGGTGTTTATTTCTATTTCTCACAATGGGTCATCTTGATTCTGCATCGCCCATTGCCCATTGACCGGGAGTCGTTCCAAGCCTTGCTTCGTTGAAACGCCCCTACCCTCGTGTGCTGTAGCTGTCCTTCGTGTGCTCCGGAACGCTAATCTTGTTAGACCAGGTCAAGGGGCCGATTCGAAAATCGTACCACCTGTAGCTCTCCCTCCGCCGATTCGGAAATCGTACATGGAGAGTTAGACTGGGCATAATCGGATCTAATTTGCAGGGAGTCCCGTCCAGACACATATGTCGATTCTGAAATCGCGCACACGGAGCCAACGGCGGCTAAGTCACGGAGACCAAAAAGCAAGAATTGCTTTTGGACAGACTCAATAAGATCCATATGAGTATTATTAGCAGTATTCAAGCTGTAAAAACAAGTTTTGTGGTGAAGGGATCATTCAATTCCTTCGACCAACGATTAATAAATCCAACCATAGTTGATATCCGTTGCAAGTGTTCATTGCCAATCGAATAGGAAACTAGCGAAGCATTGCAACGATAAAAAGACATAAACATACATTTTGAGGAATTTAAAACTAAATTATTAACCAAGCACCAAAAATGGAGAGAATTTAAATTATCTTGCAACCTAATAGAATGCATCGGGTCGTTGTATGATAAAATAAGTTAAACGTCATTGGCAAACATAAGTATCCGAGAATGAGATATTATCAAGTGGATATCATTAACAAAAATCCAAATTGTAGAAATGCTGCAAGGTGGAGGTTATGATTTCTTCAAATAACTTAAGAATATCAGATAATTTAGCAATACCTCTACAATTGGAAATATCAGATTTTTCACCCTTTTTATGAAGAGGAACAATATAGGATTCTTTCCAAAGATTTGGAAAACAAGTAGAATCAGGCGATTAAAAAGCTTTAGCAAAGGTTTGCATACAAGTAGAGTCAGGCGATTAAAAAGCTTTAGCAAAGGTTTGCATAAAAAACTACAACACTCTTTGAGCAAACAACTAGGATTGTTATCAGGTCCAGGAAAGTATATAGACTTAAGAGATTTCAGATACGAAAGTAGAGAGGACTCAGTATTTATGGTATCAAGAAAACAGTTTAAAGAAGAAATGTCATATGGATAAGAAATCTTTGTAAAAGGGACAGAGGAGTAAGTTAACTGAAAAAAATCAGCGAATATGTCAACGGGATCGGAATCGTTGCTTGCCTTTTGGTTAGCAAAAAAAAAGAAAGAAGAGTAAAAGACTTACGCTTAGAGTTTACGAATTTATAAAATTGTTTAGGGTCCTGTGCGTATTGGCACCGAGCAAGATTATTATTATAACATTAAAAATTGAAAAGAGTTCAGTTTGACTTGGCTATGATTATTTAGAATAGTCAAGATTATAACCATTTTTGTACACTTGAAACTTGTAACGCATAGAAATATTCATTTCCGACCCCATAAACTATATATATTCTTGATCAGGACGACGAGCTGAGTTCAATTCCGCCTGTCTGTCCGTCTGTCTGTTTCTACGCGAACTAGCCCCTCAGTTTTAAAGCTATCGAGCTGAAATTTTGCACAGAGTCTTTTTTTTACTGCACGCAACTAATATGTCGGAACTGGCCGGATTGGACTATATCATATAGCTGCCATAGAAACGGTCGGTCAAAAAACTAGTTATTCTGTTTTCCATCGTAGCGTCACTAATGCTTTCACACATTTCTGGAAAAATTTATCAAAATCGGATCACGATAGCATATAGCTGCCATAGAAACGGTCGGTCAAAAAACTACTTCTAATGAGAAAAATGATTGTTTACTTGGCATATATTTGTTTTATATGCTTTCACATAATTTTGAAAAAATTAATGAAAATCGGATGACTATCGCATATAGCTGACATAGGACCGATCGGTCGGAAAATGTGTTTTACTAAGAAAAGTTTTTTTTTATGGTATCAAATTTTTATTATCAATGATTTAAAAATTTTAAATATCTGATATCTATATCCTATATAAAGAGTCAAAAGCGACGGCAATATCAACTTCGTTATACAAAGGAGACAAATCTTTTGCACAGATAAGTTGATTAGGCAGGGTAAAATTAGCTTTACGGAAACAACGACGAGGTTTAATTAAAAAATTGATAATACAAATCTGCAGGTGGTGTTAAGGGAGAAGATCCAGAGACAACAGCATGAGAGCTGTCATTGTCAAAGGATTTGCAATTTAATAAATTTAAAAAAAAGACCGACACAAAGTTGACCCATTAAGATTTGACCATGCCATGTTGGGCAAAATACAATCACCAACATCAACCATAGAATCAATGTATCGTTATTGAGAGGAACCACCTTTTAAACAGTCAATATGGTAAATAAATACTTGAATATCGGAAGATGAAAAAATATAGGATCAAGTAATAAATAAAGAATAGGAATGAAAAGTTTCCTTAACGGATAAAAATTCAACATAGTCAGGCACATTTAAAGAAATCGCAAATAAAGAACAAATGAGGTTGCAAAAATCGAAAATTGCATGTGCGCATACGAAATTTTAAATGAACCAATCTTATACGAAATTGTTCAGCGATTACAAATATGTAACCCTTTATAAAATATGATTTTCTCAAAGTCAAATACACAATTTTAGGTAATAAAATAATATCGCGAAGGCTAGATTTATATTTTAATCATCATTACTAATCGATGCTGCACGCTGCAAAAAAACAACAACGAATCAGAAGATGGAAAGGGAGAAAAATGTTGTTCATCGAAATCTTTGGCAGCCTACAATATGTATTATATTATATTGTAGCGAAATTTGGTCAACTCAGTTGAGTTCGCCTTGGTGGGTTAGCCGAGCGGAACTATTTAGTTAGGTTATGGGGAAAAGCGATGCCGCAGTTGGCCAGGCAAGCTAAGCGATGGAGAGAAAACAGGCAGCCAGTAGGTTAGGTGAGATCCAAAGGTTTTTATTCGCTTCATGTGTGTCTTCGTCACGTGTCTTATTAGATCTACTGAAAACTAGAGCTGAACTTAAAGTTAAAGAAAAGAGTAAAGCTCGCTATGTGTAAAGTACTCGAATCGTTAGATTTCCCTTAGCACTGAAAGGGGACTGTTGACCCGGAGGACTAGTTCGCGGAGTAGGAACCTAGATTCGCTACAATATAATTAGTCTCTTATACGCTGTTTAGACCGGCCGCATCATTGAAATTTTCCGTTAAACGGAAGGTGCGGAATTGTTGCCCATAAGAATCCTGTGGATAGAAGAAGAGCCGCATGTTTCATGATGCGGCAATGATGCGGAAAGAGTGACCGTATATTGACGAGTATCGAGTATAGTTTCACGGCATCGATTGCGCACAGCTGATTTTGCCATCGAATTTCGATAAGCAACAATAAGATAATTGGACCGCGTAATTTAAAAAAATAAATGATCCGCAAAAGCAAGCCCGATTTCCATTTTGGTGGACGCAGTGTCGTTGCCAAATACACCACCTGCCACATTTAACATATTGTCGCTCATAATTGTCTCTATTTCAATAAATTACATTTGTTCTCTTCTTCTTACTAATTCGGATTGTTTACGTTTGGCATGTCGAACAGCTGTTTCAATGTTGCGGCTGCGGTCTAAACGCCTGCATCATTTTTTCGCATCTTTGACAATGATGCGCCCTGTGTAACTCCGGTATTAGGCATTTGATCTCAAGTGTGTGCGTTGGCTTACTGCGTTAAGACGTTATTACATTCGTGTTAAGCCCAAGGTCGCGTTTAATTTCTTTGTTTTTCAGAGCGGTTATTGTTCAAAATAAGTATTCATATTACTTAGATCAAAAATTCAGTTCCACGTCTATTTAACACAAAACAATTTCAACCAGGAACCGAAAATAACAGTTATGGAAGTGAAAAAAATTACTACGGATATAATATGGATCCCCTGATAAAATGGAGTACATGAATCTTCATAATTTTGAATGGCGAGTCCTTAAATGTAATAAATTTTTAATTTGCAATTTTTATCACAAAGAAATTTTGAAATTGTTATATTATAATTTTTAAATAAAAATTTTGTTTTAACCGTTAAATGGTAATTTTTATATAAAAATTTTTGAATAACAGTTAAAACTAATTTTTATTATAAAAATTTAATTTAATTTTATTTTGTAATTTTTATAATAAAAATTAATTTTTAATTTTTATGAAAATTTTTTTATTATACAAATTTTTATAAAAATTACTAATCTAGTCGGTTTAAGTAAATCTTGTATCCTTCTATCAAAGATATTCTATAATTTACAAACGCTTACTAGATAAGTAATTTTTATAAAAATTTTTATAATAAAAATTTTTCATAACAATTAAAAAGTAATTTTTATTATAAAAATTACAAAATAAAAATTAATTTAAATTTTCATAATAAAAATTAGTTTTAACTGTTATTCAAAAATTTTTATATAAAAATTACCATTTAACTGTTAAAACAAAATTTGTATTTTAAAATCATAGAATAACGATTATTTTAAAATTTTTATGTAAAAATTGGAAAATAATTGTTATTTCAAAATTTTTATCCAAAAAGTTATAACAGTTACGGTCCCTGATTTCAACACGTCAATTAAACACATGTCATTTTAACACAAAATAGAAAAATGAACACAATTTTAACAAAAAACTTCTCAATCAGAAACAAATTTAACATAGGCAATTTGATACACCTGTGACTTTTTACGGAATCGATAAAAATGTTGGTAAATGACTAAGTAGTAGAAGGCCTGAGCGGAACGATAGAAGAGTTTATCAATAATATCTAGATATCAAAATAATATATTATTTTATATGGCGATTTCGTGTTTAGCTGACCAAAATTTTTTAGAAAAAGTTGGGTAAATGCATTGTGCAGAATTTTTTTTTAAATTTCTTATTAAAAAAGTGTCAGAAAAACGCCGCTGACGCATCTAAAAATGAATAAAGTTTATGTTTTTCTTCGTGTTTAGTGGCCCAAAATACTTTATAAAAATTTGGTCTATTGGGTAAAAATATACATCCATTTTGTCGAGCAGTGAAACACGTGAAGCACAAGGTTTTGGCTTTTAAAAGCGCAATTGATATCGGAAAACTGTCAAGATCGGATTACTCGGTCAGCACAACGTTATGAATCGCCGATTTATCACGTAAATGATGTTGAGCTCACTTGTGCTGCTGCATATATAGTAAGTAAACACAAAAAAAAAACGTTGGTAAATTCGGCATTTTTCATTGGTAAATATGCCAATTGCCCATTTTGTTTTTCACCCAATTTTTCATTTCAAAAATAAATGGTTTCCACTTTTGATTTTCAAAATTGTTTCCATTTTGATTTTAAAGTGTTTTACTTTTGAAATAATAAAAAAAAATAAAAATTTTTGTGAAACAGTTTTCTCTAGTGGTTTGTGTGTTTTGCACACACACACGCACACCACACACACACACCAACAAAGTCAGTCTTTCCCCGATTGCTGAACTTGAATTCGTTTGTTTCTGAAAATTTTTTATTTTTTATAATATTATTAAATCTTTACCTTGTCTGGGACTCGAACACACGACCTCTGGGACACACACACTGAAAGACAAACGTCTGCACCTCAACGCATTCGGCTACTGCACGCTCGCGAAGGAATTGAGTGCAGAGCACATGTTAAGCTGGTGGTGTTAGCCGACCAGGGTTTTTTTGTTTCTGTTCTATTTTTAGCAAATCGACTCGACAAAAATCGCACATAATTGATCAAAATTGCGAACATTTTGATTCTATATCAGCCTTAGTCACAAAGAGCGAGGCAAAAAAGTGAGAGTGTATTGGTGTCCGAATATAATGCGACGCAAAGCGGCTCGAACCTACCTTGTTGAAGGCTAGGCGAGCACTGATTGGCTTTGCTTGATTTTTACTCTCTTTGCAAAGGGCTCGGCATGTGTTCAGCTCGTGTCTGTGTGAATTTGCCGAATGTGTTCGGCCGCCTGCGTCTTGGACGACAACGTCTGTTCTATATGGAAATCAAAAGTGAACTTGTAATTTGAAGGCAAAAGTGTCTGCTCTTTAAAATCAAACAATTACGCAGTTGCTTAAAATGTCGTTTTTACGTGTAGATTGGTAAAATCAAAAAGAAAAATGATTAATTCCAATGCTTTTTAGCCAAAGTTGAAAAATGTGATTTTTACAATTTTTTTTTTTTGTGTGTAGAGTTGGGAAATTGAGTTGTTCTATATTCAGGTAGCAAAAATTAAGTGGAATTGAATGAATCCTAAATTTAATCCTTTATTTGATCACGGAACAATGTTGTTCCGATATAAGAGCGGATTACTCAACTCTAATTATAATATGGCAAAAATTTGTCAGGCACAAAGTCATTATACCGACAATGTAATCCTACCTCAAGTGTAGTAAATTAGAGGATGTGTTTATTAAAAAAGTATTTCAGAGCTTTTTTTGAAACTGTAGAACATTTTTAAGAATTATTTGAACTTGAAGAAAACATATTTTAAGAACTTATTTCTGCTCTGGTCCAAAAGTTGGATTTTATTTGTAAACCTGTGTATTCAATACAGTGCAATATTGACAAAAAAAATCAACAAGTTTATTTGATTTGACCATTGCTTACTTTCATTTCAGTAAACTGCTTTTAAAGGATACCCACGCATGTTTTTATCCATACTACTCGTCGACCAATATTGATCGTCTTGTATCAACAGCCTACAGTCACACCCAATCAAAGGAAGAGTTGACATCACAAAGGAAAGTATTAAACTTAAGACCTATCTTACTTTAGCAATTTAAAATGGTGTCTTGAAAACATAAGTGTGAAAGAGTTATTTAAAAGTTAAAATTGGTTGTTACATCCCCCAATGGGGCCAAGCCGAGCTATACTAAGATCGTGAGAATGCATAATAAATATTTTTGATCAGCGTCAACAGGCGAGTTGATTTAGCCCTGTCCGTCGAACCGTATGAACACCTAGAGCTACCATTTTTTCTGTGTAGACTCGTATTGTTAAATAACTCCTACAATTTTACAGATATAAAACTCTCCTACTACCGTGAGGTTTTTAAGATATTCAAGAAATTATGTTTTATTCCTTCTGGCGGTACCCTAACCAATTGTTCGATCGAACTGCATTTTTGCTATTGTGTTTCTAATGACTCTGTCAGAATACTCCAAATTTTGTATTATCTTAAACTATTTACAATCCCGTTTAAACTATTGAGGGTTTTCACTCGTCCTCGTAAAATGGTAAATGGTAAATTTACCACCCACTAGCTACTGAACGACCCTTTGTGATTCATGATAGTAATTTTAGTAGTAAACCAGAGAGATTCAAAGCATAATATTTACGACCATTTTCTGCTAGGTCGATGGCGTAGGGCGCTGAATGCATAACTCTAAAACTGATGGTAGTGTGTTCGATCCTTGAAGGGGGTGGGTGATAAACACTTTTTTTTAGTTTTATTATCGTTTGTTTGAAGGTAGAGCCTATGTTTTTATACTTTTCTTAAATCGGTAATAGTTTGGCGCTTTTACTGTCATTTATTTTGTTGCATAAATTTCAAATTTGGTTGATCTATTCAGTTTTTTCTTCTCTTCGAGATCTAATTGTTCATCAAGAAAGGTGTTCAGACTGACAGACGGACTTAAGTATATCGGCTTTTGATGCTGATAAAGAATATTAATACTTAGCGGGTCGGGAATTCTTTCCTCTTCCAGTTACATAAATTTGCTTTAGAATAGTGTACCATTTTTACTCTACAATAACGCGAATGAAAAATAAATAACATATTCATAAAAAAGACACAAAAAAAATATTTAAAAAAAAACGGTCCTCTTTTGTCTTTGCCGGGATTTGAACCGGCAAATTACAAAAAGGAGCTATCATGCCTGTCCACTCAGCCATCGCCTATTTCGAATATGAAGTTGCTAAATTGCTATATAGGAGTGACACGATACTAAGTTTTTTTATTCGATACTTTGATTTTAACACTTTACATAAACATAACCCAGGGTCTCGGAAAGGTTGTATTGTTTTTTTTTTTCAAGTGTTTTGTTGTGGTATCGTAAACTTATGGAGTTTACCATTTACAATTTACCATTTTACGAGGACTAGTGAATACCCTCATTGTTACTGTGTGTTGCAAGTACAAAATGATGCTAACAGAATTTTCAAATTTCAGAACTAATGGGTCTAGTACCGGAGTAATTTCAATAGTGTTGTACTGTGCTTAAACAATTTAAAAAATAGGAAAAACGGGAAGGCAAAGCTAACTTCGACTGTGGCGAAGTTTTAATACACTTGAAAAAGTTTACTCCAACTGATTTAACCGGTAAAATATATATAGGATATAGATATCAGATATTTAAAATTTTTAAATCATTGATAATAAAAATTGTATACCATAAAAAAACTTTTCTTAGTTAAACACATTTTCTAACCGATCGGTCCTATGTCAGCTATATGCTATAGTCATTGGATTTGGATAATTTTTTTCAAAAATTTTGTGAAAGCATATAAAACTAATATATACCAAAGATTGGGGACGCTACGATGGAAAACAAAAAAGTTTTTCTCACTAGAAGTAGTTGTTTAACCGACCGTCTATTTGGTAGCTATATGCTGTAGTCATCCGATTTCGATAAATTTTTTCGGAATTGTGTGGAAACATATAAAACTAATATATACTATGATTGGAGACGCTACGATGGAAATCAAAAACGTTTTTCTCACAAAGACTTATTTTTCGACCGATCGTTCCTTTGGCAGCTATAAGATATAGTCATCCGATCCGGCCGGTTCCGACATATTAGTTGCGTGCAGTAAAAAGAAGACTCTGTGCGAAATTTCAGCTCGATAGCTTTAAAACTGAGGGACTAGTTCGCGAAGAAACAGACAGACAGACGGACAGACGGAAATGAACTCAGCTTGTCGTCCTGATCAAGAATATATATAGTTTATGGGGTCGGAAAAAAATATTTCTATGCGTTACAAACTTCTGGGCAAAATTAATATAAACTTTTCAAGTGTACAAAAACCGGAAAAGGGGTTTTACAAAATTTGTTCTTAGGTTCGCCTAAATAATTACTAATACTTCTAAGCCATAATATATATACATATATATATTTGTACACTGTTAACTAGAACATTATAATTAACTATTGCCTACACAGAACACTTTGATAAAAATCAAAACAGGTCACTAAAAACAATTTATTTTTTGTTTCGCAATATATAGTTTAACCGGCACAGGCCCCTTTGGAGGAAGCTGCCAAATTCACGGACCATTACCTCCACTAACTCATTCCAGCTCAGAGGATTTAACGGCTGTTCCTGATTTGGATATCGGAACCTCTGGAATGAAAAGCCCAATATTAAATAACCCTGCATTCTCGCATTCCAAATGCCCACCAAGAATTCACAGAAGCTGTTTTTGTGTGCGCTTTATTGCAGAGCATACAAAAATGCAAGAGGACTCGACAAAAGTGAGTTGCTATCAAATCATAACAAAAATTAAGTATTATTATGCACTTCCTTTTTTACTTTTAAAAAAGGTAAAGGAAGATTGGAAGTACGTTGCAATGGTGCTGGATAGACTTTTTTTGTGGATATTCACTTTAGCTGTTTTGGCGGGAACGGCTGGAATCATTTTGCAAGCACCTACATTGTATGACGACCGGATTCCAATCATAGAGCAGAAAGACTTGGACTTTTCTGGAACATCAGCTGGACGTTGTCGGCCTCCACAATAGCATTTCTATCCAAGAATCGAACATATGTTTTTAAACTAACCATTTTGCAAAACAGCGAAAACATGCATTAGATTGACATTGTTAAATTAACTAAAAAAGCATATTATTTTCAAATAGAAACAGTAGGGAAGTATATATTTCAAAATGACTCACTTTAAAATATTGACTATTTGTAAAAAGCCGTATGAAGCTATATAAATGTGTGTCGAAACCAATGAAGATAACGTGCTTAAAAAAAATCGTCTTTATAAAGCACATCCGCAATTTGAGTTTGATTTGATACTGTTTTGACTCTTTCAGATTGTATTTCAACCAAACCAACCAAACTCGTTGGAACATTCAAGTTACGTCATAATGTAATTTTGCTTTCAAGCAGTAAATAATGAGACACACCAAGTATTATGAAAAAGTCGAGGTGAGGCATCTCGTATGTATTTTGTTCTGGCGGTTCATAGCAAGCTATCACGAATGTTCATAAAGTTTTTAAAAATGTTTCTTGTAGAAAGTACATAAGTCCAAGTTTTGTACGAGAAATGTTAGCTATTCGATTGCCATTTAAGTAAACTAATAGCATGTTGGGTATGAGCATTTTGATTTCCCTATAAACTTCATTAATTGGTCCATTGAACTTATACTTTATGCTAAGATTACGTTCTCACAAGTTAAAACCAGGGCTGCAAACCGGTCCGGAACCGAACCCTTCAGAACCGGTTCGGTTCAGGTTCTGGTGATGCCTGAACCGAACCGGGAACCGAACCCCATTGAAAAAAATCACGAGAACCCGAACCCGAACCTAACCCTGTTTTCTTATCGATGGGGTTCGGTTCTAAAAATTATTATGAAGAAAAATGTATCCATTCATATGCCCATGTACGGATGGCGACACTTTTTCCCATCCGCAACAAAAGACTGGACTGTGTTATTTTACACAATCTCAAGCAAGGGAATTCAATTTGTATCTGAAACCATATTCTGTGTACACATCACAAATAAAGTTCTTTTAACATTTCACTCTCACAATATGCCAGTCAAAGCCGTGCTGTGGCGGTCCCATTTGTAGAAAAAATAATTTGACTGAATTCTCGGAAATGTATGTACGTGTGTGTGTGGCTGAACACTTTAAGTTAAGGATGAGACAACCCGGCATGTCTGTGATTAAGTCCCGGTCGCTGGCAATCATTAAATCACACATATTTGAAGTAACAGTGTGATTTGATGACTGCCAGTCACTGTGACTTAATCACAGTTACGCCGATATGGTCAATCACAGTTACTAAATCACGGGTACGCAGATAAAGCTCATCTCTTATTTTTAGGCCAAAAGTGGCCGTGTTTTTTGCAGGTTTCATAGCCACAAAAATCATAGAGTAAAGAGAGAATATTTAAGAGAAATATTTACTCTATGCAAAAATCACACCAGATTCAGCAATCCCACTACAGTGAAGGAGAAATGACTTTCGCTGTGAGTGCAAGTTGGCAGAATCGCTTAACTCTTCTAAACATACATACAATCAATCAATCAAGAAAGATCACTTATGTGCTTGACTTCCTAGCCATCAAGAGGCAGATTATATGGCATCTCGTCTTCAAATTCTATTAAATTACTTGTTATGTACATAAATATATAAAATGCTATCTGGAACCCGAACCCGAACCGGAACCCCGGTTCTCAATTTAAAGGGAACCGGTTGTGGAACCGAACCCCCAGAGTAGGGTAAGGGTTCGAACCCCGAACCGAACCCCAGTCAAAATTAAAGGGGTTTGCAGCCCTGGTTAAAACAAATAAAAACTGCCAAACGAAATTCAAAGAACAGAATTATTAATTTTAAATTTAAATAAATGTTTTAAAGAGAACCTTAAAATGGCCAAACTGAAATTATACACCTTTAAAGCTTTAGAATTGTTGAGTACAATAAAGAAAAACATACACTTATATTAGATTTGCATTAAGAGGTGATATTAGAACATTTTCAAACCATTCTCGTATGTTGTGGGTATTGGTTTTTTCACCTTCTTAGGCCGATGTGGTTTATCCATAATAAAATCATTTATTTTATTTCCATTTTCGTTTAAGTTTACGTTTACCAAAAAAAGAGATCTCTTTACCTCTTAATGAAATCAGTTAACAACATAAAGTAAAGAAATTGATAAACAGTAAAGTCTAAATCATTTCAAAACTGAGTTTGTGCCACGCAACTTCTTCTTAATATAACATGTACTGATTTCCTATCCACATAAAAAAGAAACTCATAAGTTATCATACTACCTGTCCAAGAAATGCGATTCGTTTGTTAGAACTAAGCTATTCACAGACTTATATACATACATTTGTAAGTACGCAATTCAATTAAAACAACATAACTAGCTAAAAATCGAGCATTGGAAAGTTCTCAAAAAAAGGACTCAAAAACAAATTCTTAGCCGTCAAAAATTTAATTACAATAAATATTTAACAACTGGTCGCAAACAGACTCAAAAACGAACTTTATGAAAGTGGCGGAAAACCTGCTTCAGTTAGAACGCTAGTAATTTTCCATCGGAAGCAACATGGCGTGCTTTTCGTACTTTTTGCGAACTTTTACTGCCACAAGATGACCTGTTGTGAATTAATTTATATTCGCCTTCGTATCTGTTGCCAAGCGGTTTACCCGATTAAGTATTGAGAATCTCTCTTTAATAATTCGGTTCACTAAAGTTTAGTCCTCTGCGAACAAGCTTTTGTTTTGCATTGATGTGCGTGGCACAAGCTGAATTTTAAAATAATTCTTGCCCATGACTTACTTACATTAAAAATACAATTTAAACATACCTTAAAGCCAAAGCAAACAAAAATTTAGCATGAAAAAATGTGAAATAGAAAGTTAACATTTTAGTAATTAAGATGAAATATTATTTATATTATATATGTATTTGTTATTAAATAAAGTTGAATTAAAACATAAGAAATAATTTGTGGGTACCAAGTCAAGATACTGTTGTATTTTTTTGATTACATTATGCAATAAATATAAAAAACGTTCTTAATTTGAATTTTGTAATAGCAATGATGAAATCATCAACTAAACTAATGCGCCGGCACACACCGGGCTGGATGACAACATTTTTGGCATAAAGTCGACAAATAAAGCACCACCGCTGAAAAATTGGTGGATTATTTTATTGGATTTGTTTAAACCGATCGGATGATGATTTTTTATACACTTGAAAAGTGTATATTAATTTTGCCCAGAAGTTTGTAACGCTTAGAAATATTTATTTCCGACCCCATAAACTATATATATTCTTGCTTTTGAGTTCATTTCCGCTTGTGCGTCCGTCCGTCTGTCCCTCGGTCTGTCTGTCTGTCCGTCTGTTTCTACGCGAACTAGTTTCTCAGTTTTACAGCTATCGAGCGGAAATTTCGCACAGAGTCTTCTTTTTACTGCACGCAACTAATATGTCGGAACCGGCCGGATCGGATGACTATATCATATAGCTGCCATAGGAAACGATGGTCCAAAAACTAGTTCTAGATAGAAAAACTTTTTTGTTTTCTATCGTAGCGTCACCTATCCTGGTATTTATTAGTTTTATATATTTTCACACAATTCTGGAAAAATTTATCAAAATCGGATGACTATAGCATATAGCTGCCATATAAACGGTCGTTCAAAATACTACACAGAAAAAAAAGATCAAATATCAATTTAATCTTGGCTTATCAATATGATATTTTATGAAATATCAATTTTTTCATATCATTTTGATGATAAATAATATTTAATTAATCGTACTAATATCAAATTGATAAGATAATAAATAAAATGAGAAAAAGGAAAGAGACAAAAAATGCTTATTATCGAAAACTTAGGCACCGTAGAAAAAATATAAATAGTCCCTTAGACGTTTGCCCGCACGCGTGTGCGGTGGCTCACTGCGTTAAGACGTCATTCCATTCGTGTAAAGTGCGAGTTCCCGGGTTCGATCCCCAGACAAGGTAATGTTTGTTAACTAACAAAAATATTTAAATTTCTTTGCTTTCCAAACGGCTATGGCGCTAATATTACATAATCATTAAAATTCTGAGCGGGGAATATATATAATATAACTTATATAAATAATATATGCGCCCAGCCATTTCCTAATATTTTTTTTTTTATTAAAAAATGCCACTTTGATCTTAAACATATCATTTTGATATGATCGAAAATATCAGTTTGATATTTTCGAACAGGTCAATTTCATCTGCATCTTATCGGCTTTTTTTTGATATGAAAAAATGTCATATTGAGTCCCAGATCATATCATTTTTTTTTTCTGTGTAGTTCTAGTGAGAAAAACTTCTTTGTTTTGTAGCATCACCAACCGTGGTATTTATTAGTTTTATATGCTTTCACATAATTCTGCAAAAATTAATAAAAATCGGATGACTATAGCATATAGCTGCCATATAAAGGGTCGGTCAAAAAACTACTTCTAGTGAGAAAAACTTTTTTGTTTTCTATCGTAGCGTCCCCAATCTTGGTATATAAAAGTTTTATAAGCTTTCACATAATTTTGAAAAAATGTATTAAGATCGGATGACTATAGCATATAGCTGCCATACGACCGATCGGTCGGAAAATGTGTTTTACTAAGAAAAGTTTTTTTATGGTATGAAATTTTTATTATCAACGATTTAAAATTTTTAAATGTCTGATATCTATATCCTATATATATTTGACCGGTTAAATCGGTTGGAGTAAAGTTTTTCAAGTGTATTAAAACTTCGGCACAGTCGAAGTTAGCTTTGCCTTCTCGTTTTTTTAACCTTTAATTTAACCCTTTAATTAATGTGTTATAATTGGACTTCACTCCACTTTTCTTTTCTGTTTGTTTGTTCAATTGCCAACAGAATAACGGATTCTTCGTTCAGTGGACGCAGAAGAAGCACAGAAAAAAAACTTTACTAGAGTGTACCGAAGGAAGAGAGAATAGGTTACCTATTCCTATATGACTTTCAGCTAGTTTTTCACACTTTCAAACACACTCTGCCCCGTTTGGGGACTTAAAATTATAATAAAACTTTTTTCGCTTATTTCTAAGCACTTTCCACAAAAAAATTTTGTTTCGCGTCTGTAGGTAACCGGGCTACGCGATAGACTAACGCCACAGCCGCTTTGAGGGAGTATAGATGGGAACTTAACGGAGGATGAAAATGAATGCGATGAAGAGGTGGTCAAGTGATATGTGCTGTCAATGTGAGGAAGGCAATTAAAATTTCCTTTAGGCACACAATGGAGAAGAAGAAATAAAACGAATTTGGGTTTTTTTTTCCAGGAATAAACATGGAGTCTATAGCAGGGACCGAAAATAACAGTTATGGGAGTGGAAAAAATTACTATGAAATATGGATCCCCTGATAAAATGGAGTACATGAATCTTCATAATTTTGAATGGCGAGTCATTAAATGGGATACATTTTTATTTGCAATTTTTATCAGAAAAAAATTTTGAAATTGTTATATTATAATTTTTAAATAAAAATTTTGTTTTAACAGTTAAATGGTAATTTTTTTATAAAAATTTTTGAATAACAGTTAAAAATAATTTTTATTATAAAAATTTAAATTAATTTTATTTTGGAATTTTTATAATAAAAATTACTTTTTAATTGTTATGAAAAAATTTTTATTATAAAAATTTTTATAAAATTACTAATCTAGTAGGTTTAAGTAAATCTTGTTTCCTTCTATCAAAGACATTCTATGATTTACAAACGCATACTAGATAAATAATTTTTATAAAAATGTTTATAATAAAAATTTTTCATAACAATTAAAAAGTAATTTTTATTATAAAAATTACAAAATAAAAATTAATTTAAATTTTTATAATAAAAATTAGTTTTAACTGTTATTCAAAAATTTTTATATAAAAATTACCATTTAACTGTTAAAACAAAATTTGTATTTAAAAATCATAGAATAACGATTATTTTTAAATTTTTATTTAAAAATTAGAAAATAATTGTTATTTCAAAATTTTTATCCAAAAAGTTATAACAGTTACGGTCCCTGGTCTATAGCCATTCTCTTACCTATTCTTTTGGTGTGATATTCGGGCGGCCTTTTTTTTCATTTAGATAGAGCTACAGCCAAGCAGCTGAACATTTTTTTAATATTTATTTATTAATTAGGATCCAGTAAACACGAATTCGTTGTCAAAAAAATTCTACCTATTTTAGTTTTCGCAGGTGAGACTGTTAGACTAGACGAACAACGGCGGTAGGTCACAATTCAGGCAACATGTTAAGATTTTGCACCTAGAGGCTATGGAAATATTGTACAAACAAGTGATTTTTCTTGTGTACTTGAATATTTATTTTTAATAATATTCTCTTGATTTTTATACCCTTGCAGAGGGTATATTAGAATTGTCACGATGTTTGTAACGGATAGAAGGAAGCATCTCCGAACCCATAAATGATATATATTCTTTATCAGCATCAATAGCCGAGTCGATCTAGCTCCGTCCGTCTGTCCGTCCATCTGTCTGTTTCTATGCTATCTCCTCCCTCAGTTTTGAAGCTATCGTGACCAAACTTTGCAAAAAGTCTTTAAATACATATAGGCTGCACATTTGTCGGAACCGGCCGGATCGGATCACTATATCATATAACTTCCATAGAAAATATCGGTAAAAAAAACTAGTTCTAGTGAGAAAAACTTTTTTGTTTCGCGTCGTAGCGTCACCAAACTTGGTATTCATTAGTTGTGATCAAAATCGGAGGAAAGAGCGATTGGATGAAAATTGAGTTTTAGTGTTAAAAACATTTTTGTTATTAACGAGAGCGTAAGTTGAAGTCGGCCCTGCTCGACTTCGATATACCCGTTACTCAGGTTAGGGTTGCCCAAATTGTGGGAGATATGAGGAATTTTTCATATTGCGGGGGCGGTAACTCTTCAATCGTTCATCTGATCGAAAAATGATATATGGCGGATCGATAGGTAATGATGATTAAAATATATATCTAGAAGGTTTCGAACAATCAATTTTCAAAATTGTGGGAGATATGAGTTTTTTTCATATTGCGGGGGCGGGAGGGGGCGTGGCAAAAATTTGAAACAAACTTGATCTGCGTGCAGAAGATACAAGTCTACACTGAAAAAATGGTAGCTCTAGCTCTTATAGTTCCTGAGATCTAGGTGTTCATACAGACAGACAGACAGACGGACAGACAGACAGACAGACAGACGGACAGACGGACATGTCTATATCGACTCGGCTATTGATGCTGATCAAGAATATATATACTTTATGGGGTCGGAGATGCTTCCTTCTGCCTGTTACATACATTTGCACGAACTTAGTATACCCTTTTTACTCTACGAGTAACGGGTATAAAAATAGCGTGTTTATGCTTATCGTAAATATTATTCGCTTTAACACAATTTTGCTAAAAAATTTCTGACTCATATACATTTTTTCATATCAAAAAAAGATAATTGATGTTCGAAAAATAACTGATATTTTCGTCTTCTGATTTTTAGATCAAGTGGCATTTTTTTAAAAAAATAATTTTTTTCTTTTTTTTTTATTTTTTGTTACAATTACTGGACACCTACTTTGTAGCGCCCTACTATTTTCCTCTAGTTTTCGTAATTTTTTTCTCTTTTTCTCTTTTTTCTTTTTTGTTTTATTTATCTCAGATATGAAAATATATTGATAATATTACCCAGTTAATGTTTTGTCTTTTTTTTCTGTGTAGGTTTGATCAAAATCGGATTAATATATCGTATAGCTCCCATACCACAATCGGCTTCTGGCTTGGTCAGAAAATTGTTTTGCGGAAAGTGGCGCAATCTGTTGGTCGGCTTGGAACAGGTTCTAAGCGAAATTTAATTTTTCTAAAATAATCAAAAAAAAAAATTCTTATATAAAATAAATAAAAACTGCAAGGGTATGGCCATACTGGCCCTATTGTCGAAATCTAAGAAATTAGTTTCACGCCATAGCACGAGCTACGGCTTACGTACCTCAGACAGAGGATACGCTCTGATGGCCCCTGCGTGAGCATGGACTTACAAAAATAGCAGACGGACTTAAACAAATACTATTTCAAAGCAAGTTTAGAAAAAAAGATGTAATGAACAAGAGGCATAATAGTATCGACTCTTGGTTTTCGTTCGAGGAGGTTTTATTAGGTATCAAGTTATTTCTAACAGCGTCGTTTTACAACATACAATACCTAAAATGACGACCTGCGCATAGGGCCAACACCGGCCCTGCTAGAGAATGAATACCAGACGGGACCCATTAATAGGGCTAGCCAAGCTGTCGGCTGGGGGGGATTTTTGGCAGACACAACTCTAGTACTCTAGTATTTATTAATTAAAGAGTCCCTGGTTCAAACACGTACACTGTTCATACTGTTGTTGTTAGCCAAATAAACTATTGAAACTTCGGAAATTATTAAGCAGAAAAAATTAAACTGTAAAAAATAAAAAAAGGAGAAGCATTCTCCATTCATAAGCGCTTGCGAAGATGTTGTTGCGAGGCTGGCGTCTTAACCATCCCAACCATGATTCATGATCGCATTTGATTAGAATGAATCCCAAAACAAACAACCCTTTAACTTTTCACCCCATCACCAAAGGAATTCCAAACTTACAGATTAATTTTCAAAAACATTACAAAATTTATTTTAAGGATTTTAAATTAACTTGGGAATTCATACCCCTTTCCATGTTATCTGTTTGGTCGTTTCAGCCTATATTAAATTTATATCCTTTATTATAAAGAGTTGTTATGTGTATGACCACCACCTAGCTGTGAGATGGGACACAGCGCGCTAATGGCAAATCAAATAATCCCCAACATGTCCGCACATAACAGCTCCTCATATCAATCTGTTAAACCAATGTAATCTTTCGCCCTGTTTGCTCTAACGCGTCGAATTATAGTTTTTAGAAGAGCAAAAGAAGAATTAAAAGACAGTTGAAAAAGTGAAGTGGCTGCGTCAAGTTCTTACTGCGGTTCGCAAAGTTGCCTCGTTGGATAAATTTTTCGTATTACAGACTCTTTGCTATTGGAGCAAACAATATCAAAGTTCAATATACAGATATATATGGAACACGATTGACTAATAGCAAAAATTCAAATACTTTATATAGAGATATATCGAATACGGTCGATTATATAGTATGAAAAAATTAATTTAATAAAATATTCATTAAGTCTTCATATTGAGGAATGGATTATTGAAAGGTTTAATTAAATTATTCTATTAATTCAAAATTTAAACGAAATCTTTTCAACCAAAAGCCAGATACCCCACTACATTCATGGACATCTGCATCAATACAAGCAAACGCGAAGAAATTAGTTTGAATTGGCTTTGTTTAAATTATCATTATATTATCATTACCAAGACATGGTTGCCTGGATTTCGTCGATAATTTTTTTATTCGTACATTATATGGTACTTCGAACAAAAATAAAATTTCAATTACCCAAGGTAAACATGAATCAATAGCAGTAGCTGTCGCTGAAGGCGCGCTTACCCATACATGTGACGATGAGAGCTCTCCTCGATTATACTGCTGTGGAAGGCTGCAATATTAGTCAAGGGGGTGTTATACCTTTGAAAAAATTGTTTTTATTTTTTGTTTTGCCTTATTGTTATAGCTTGGACATTCCCCTTTCCCCTTTAAACCAATTTCAAGTATTCGAAATAGTTTACCAGATATAGCCATTTTATTGGAGCCTTGTTTTTGCTAACGTGAGTATTTTCAACGTTGCTTAAAAACTTAACCGCGAAGTTCTTGAAACCACGTTTTTTTACCTGATAGCCATGATTGCGCTAGTTCTACTGAACCGATTTTGATTAGCTATGTTGCAATCTTCGCAGAATTGATGTAATTCTGGCCCGTACCTCAATCAAGAGGAAAAATATTTTGTACTATTTTTTTTACCCTAAACAACCAAAAAAACGTGAAAAATCTATTTTTGTTTTGTTTTTTAATGCCGCCAAATTTTTCCAAAAAAATTTTTTATTCTTGAGGTACTGGCCAGAATTACATCCATTCTGATTATAACCACATTTACGGACTTGATTTTCGATAACCTGGAGTCCCGGAATCATGGCTACCACCTCTACACCTTTTTTTAAAAATTTTTTTTATTTAATTAATAAATAACACATAACCAAATTGAAAAAGCTCTTATAGTTTTCTCTCCAGATTTTTTAAAAAACACTCAAAAAACCCTGGGCAAAGGTTGAAGACCCCCTTAATCATGATCTCGGGCAATTGCTTAACTAACGTTATGAATGTTTCAAGTTAGATAGATTGTTTAAATGTATGGTCCGAATTGAATGATATAACAAAGTGCTCCCGGAAGGATAAACTTTTTGGACTCCGCAAAATCCCGCATACACTGATTCTATAAACATTTCTTGCTTGGGTGTTATCTCTGCTCTTTAGTTCGCTAGAAAAACATCTGGAAGGCGTAGGTGAATGTTGCGACACCTGACTTCTTGCTGTCAGATTGCCAAAGGAAAACCCAAATTAAATCTATATGAACAGCAACATTTGTTTTTTTTTTTTGGCTGCCATTTATATAAATCTCCTGTATGTTCCAGGACTAATATTACCTTGCTCTGCAGTAGGGTGGGAAATTAAAAATTGGTCCCAAAAGGGCTGTTAAGAGTTTCCAAAGTAAACTGGTTAGGCCTGTTGGAATTGGAGGTTACGCAAAACAACAGGGCTTTGTTCTATCTGAGTTAGATTTAATATAAACCTGGTGCTATTCAAGCAAATTCCAAATGCGTACAAATTTCGGCTATACTCGTGTAATATAGACAATAAGTATTTTATATGGTTTTGTTGTGAGGATTCGTCAACAAAAAAATGGCAATTTGTCGAAGGATGTCACTAGCAATTGTGGATTTACAAAATTCACGTTTGATCGCCACCGAATGAAAGAGGAGAGAGAGCTTAGCAGAAGCGGATCCGATGGCATTTTTAGACGAGGTTGCTTGACAGCTGAAAACTCAGTGTTGTTGTTCGATAGAATTGCTAGCTGTTTGATCTGTTTCAGGTGGTCTATACACGATCCGTACTATTATTATTCATTATGCAAATCACGATTTTATAAAAGCAAACAAATTGCAAAATGCTGTGTAAATTTATGTCGACCTTTACAAAGACATGCTTTATTCATATGGGGAATACAAATATACCATTATGTTACGTTACTTATAACTCGGGCATAATCTGAAATGAGATAGTATTTATCCAGGGAAGACTTTATTTAAGAAAAATAAAAAAAAACACACAAATTACAAAAAACGAGAAGGCAAAGCTAACTTCGACTGTGCCAAATTTTTAATACACTTGAAAAACTCTACACCAACTTATTTAACTGGAAAAATATATATAGGATATAGATATCAGATATTTAAAATTTTTAAATTATTGATAATAAAAATTTGATACCATAAAAAAAAGCTTTTCTTAGTAAAACACATTTTCCGGCCGATCGGTCCTATGGCAGCTATATGCTATAGTCATCCGATTTTCATAATTTTTTTAAAAATTATGTGAAAGCATATAAGACTAATATATACCAAGATTGGGTACGCATATGGCAGCTATATGCTATAGTCATCCGATTTTAATAAATTTTTTCGGAATTGTGCGGAAACATATAAAACAAATATATACTACGATTGGAGACGCTACGGTGGAAATCAAAAAAGGTTTTTCTCACAAAGACTTATTTTTCGACCGATCGTTCCTATGGCAGCTATATGCTATAGTGATGCGATTTTGATACATTTTTCCAGAATTATGTGGAAGCATATAAAACTAACATATACCAAGATTAGTGACGCTACGATGGAAAACAAAAAAGTTTTTCTAACTAGAACTAGTTCTTAGACCGATTGTTTCTATGTCAGCTATATGATATAGTCATCCGATCCGGCCGGTTCCGACATATTAGTTGCATGCAGTAAAAAGAAGACTGTGCAAAATTTTAGCTCGGTAGCTTTAAAACTGAGAGACTAGTTCGCGTAGAAACAGACAGACGGACAGACAGACGGACAGACAGACGGACGGACGGACAAGCGGAAATGAACTCAGCTCGTCGTCCTGATCAAGAATATATATAGTTTATGGGGTCGGAAATAAATATTTCTATGCGTTACAAACTTCTGGGCAAAATTAATATACACTTTTCAAGTGTATAAAAAGGGATTCAAATCAAATAACGAGAAGGCAAAACTAACTTCGACTGTGCCGAAGTTTTAATACACTTGAAAAACTTTTCTCCAACTGATTTAACCGGTAAAAAATATATAGAATATAGACATCAGATATTTAAAATTTTTAAATCATTGGCCGTGTTAGACAAATCGATGCCAAAGAATCGATGTATTTTGATTGATTGTTCTGGTGAACGTGTTTGATGTGCAATCATGATGGCTAATTTTTGTGATTGTGTTAGATGAAAATCCATCGTAAAAATAGTTTGTTAGATTTTTCTGATTGTGATGTATCGAAGTATCAGTTTATCGTTACCAATCTGCTGTCAACAATAAATAAACAAGTACATTAAAAAAAGGAAAAACAAAATGAGTTTGGAAACAAATTTATTTTTTATTAATGAATTGGCAGAAGACGTGGATTCACAAGTAAACCATGGAAATACTTGCATGGCTCTGAAAGCGATGCTGATTGTTGCGGAGGAGGAGAGCTTGGAAAGAGTCTCTTTAAAAGATAGAGGCCCGCGTGCGCTCCCAATTGTTCTTCAAGTTACAGTCCAAAACTATAGGATAGACGAGTTCAAGGATCATTTCAGGATGTCTCGTGCATCATTTGAAGTACTCTTTGCTAATTATCCTTCAAATACTTCATTAATTTGAATTTGCATTTGCAGATTCTTCTTCATGTAGTTGTCAATAAAGCGTGCCTGATGCCAATGCCAATGTAAGTCTGGCAAAACTGCTTTTTGTAATTTGGCTGTTGGAGAAAGAGACCTTCTTATCAGTTGGTGACCGTTTCGACAACCAAAAGTTGGTACGGATTTCAACACCACCCCGACAAAACTTAAATGGTCAACAAATTTACAGCAACTCTATACAGCTGGAATTTTTGAGGAAAAGTCAAGAGGTATACCTGGAGTTATTGGTGCTATCGACGGCTTTCATATACCTATTAAGCAGCCTATTGGCAATGCCTACGACTTTTATAATGAAAACAAGTGCATTCAATAATTTTACAGGGCATATGCGACAGCTCAGCTCGATTCATAGACGTGTTTGTTGACCAGCCTGGGAGAATGCACGATGCCAGGGTGTTCAACTCGAGCCCGTTCTTTACAAAACTATCAAACGAAACAAACCCATTTTTGTTAAAAGAAAGGCATTTAATCGGTTACTCACGCCTTATAGGGACAATGGGCATTTGAGTGTATCTCAAATCAGATACAATACAAAGTTCTCCGCCATAAGAGCAGTAATCGAGCGAGCTTTTGGTTTATTAAAAGGAAGATTTCGACAGCTTAAATATCTAGATGTGGACTCTCCTCGTTTTGGCAACTTTATAATAATGGCGTGTTGTATGTTACACAACTTCATTTTGTTGGAGGGCGATGCAAGTGAAATCGAGGACTGGGATGGGATTGAAAGAATCGATGACGAGCAAGAACAAGTTTGGGAAAATTCAAGTTTTTCGAGAACTGCACCAGAGGCATCTCAAAAACGAGACTCTATTAAAAATATGCTGTAAACTAAATTAAATAAAGTATTTTTAGGCAAACAAAATTGGTTAAATTTAAAATCTATTATTCTTTTTATTAAAATTTTCGTTTTATGCATTACATTTTTCTACAAGTTTTTCTAGCATGTCATTGCGTGCCAACTGAATTTCATTGCTCTGAATTTGAATCCTGTTGCTCTCCTCCAAAGTAGCTCGTACTTTACGCAACTCTTCAGTACGAGCACAATCGGCTTCAATTACCCGCTTTTTCTGATGGTACAGGTCTCTCTGTGCACGCGCTCTGCGCTTACGTCTTTCTGTGCTCGTGCTCTGCTCTTCATCCAGATCCGTTCCTGGCATAGAGCTAGTGTTGTCCTCCGAAACAATCAAAGAGCTGCAGGAATGTCCCTCGGTCGACTCTTCGCACCTGGGTGCCGACTGAAATGCTTCGAACGACAGCATCTGCATGGCATTCTCCTCTTCGCTCACCAGTGTCGCCAATGTGGGACATCCGGAGACAGCCAGATCGGCACCGAAGATGGCCTCCATATCAGCGAAATGCTCCCAACTGGTCGCTCCTTCACCAGTGCTTCTGTTTTTCTTTTTAATGTTGTCGAATGTCACTCTGAGATTCCTCATCTTCCGATCCACTTGCTGCTCATTTAGGCCACTCACTCCCATGACATCCAATTCTGCAAGTATCTCTCACCAAATGATTTTGTTTTTGGTCTTAGGGTCACGGAAAGCTGCCTTTT
This sequence comes from Lordiphosa mommai, assembly GCA_018904225.1. Classification (NCBI taxonomy): domain Eukaryota; kingdom Metazoa; phylum Arthropoda; class Insecta; order Diptera; family Drosophilidae; genus Lordiphosa; species Lordiphosa mommai. Next base: position 1,402,515 of record JAEIFT010000019.1, read on the forward strand.
TCTCCGAGTAGAGGCTCAATAACAGCTTAGAATTTTTTCATAAAATGTTCTTACATTTGTTCTCCATTTTAATCACCTTTTTGATGTCAAAAACTTTAAACTTCAAAGCCGATAATACAAAATATCGATACATTTGACGCCGTGTTTATTATTGACGGCGTGTCACTAAAATTCCATCAAAAGCGTTCACCAGCAGCCTATCACTTTTTTTTTTATAGATGTTAGATGATTGATGTTAGATGAGTGCTGGTGAACACGGCCATTGATAATAAAAATTTGATTCCACAAAAAAAACTTTTCTTAGTAAAACACATTTTCCGACCGATCGGTCCTATGGCAGCTATATGCTTTGGTCATCCGATTTTGATCAATTTTTCCTGTATTATATGAAAGCATATAAAACTAACATGTACCAAGATTAGTGACGCTACAATAGAAAACAAAAAAGTTTTTCTCACTAGAACTAGTTTTTTAACCGACCGTTTGTATAGCAGCTATATGCTATAGTGATCCGATTTTGATAAATTTTTCTAGAATTATGTGAAAACATATAAAACTAACATATACCAAGATTAGTGATACTACGATGGAAAACAAAAAAGTTTTTCTCACTAGAAATAGTTCTTAGACCGATCGTTCCTATGGCAGCTTTATGATATAGTCATCCGATCCGGCCGGTTCCGACATATTAGTTGTGTGCAGTAAAAAGAAGACTCTGTGGGACTAGTTCGCGTAGAAACAGACAGACGGACAGACGGAAATGAACTCGGCTCGTCGTCCTGATCAAGAATATATATAGTTTATGGGGTCGGAAATGAATATTTCTATGCGTTACAAACTTCTGGGCAAAATTAATATACACTTTTCAAGTGTATAAAAAACATAAATGCACAAAAGATATAGAGAGGAAGAACGAACGAAAAGAAAATATTTTTAAAATTATTAATAAAAGAAATACGTCATAGACAGTTCGAAAGACAGAGGGATAAATATGTGTGTAAAAAAAATAAATAAAGATAATTCCGGACTGGCCGGTCACTTACCCAACGATCACAGATCAAAAAGGTAAAAAAATCATATAGGTAATGATATTAGAGTTGACAACGAAAAAAAATGAAATGGTGAAAAAAAGGGAATAAAAGAGAAAAAAAAACAGATATATTTACTTCAAGGTGGCGAGTTACTGTTTATTATAATTTTTCTTTTTATATACTTGAGGGCGGACGGACAAACCCGATATAGTAAACGCGCGCTCTAGATCGGAAGTATTAATATATCTCCTTTTCAAGGTTTTAGTAAAAAATTAAAATCTAAATCACTCAAAATCCAAAGTCCACTACTGGGAAAAAATGTACACCACGGGCCAAATCGCCGCCAATGAATGTAGATTTGCAAGCCACTGGAGCCATCCAGAACGTGCAGAGAAACGCTCGGAAAACGTCTAGAACGTCTTCACCAGCCTGGCCTTCCACACCACGAGGCAGAACTTCAAATCACGTGCAACGTGGAAACAGTCTGAGTTAAAACAGGCACCTCCGACCCGCAGAGACGCTTGGAACGGACTTGGGGATGCTTGTTTCCACTCTTTATGTGGTTGGAACGGACAATTGGGCTTGGCCCGGGAAGTTATTTAAACACTGGCCCACGCAAACACATTAAAACTACGATTGCACATTGTTTTAAATGTTATAATTTTTTCTTTTATTTGCCTCTTGTTAATATAAAAACTTCTAGTCCCTAACTGCACCGGTCTGTTGTCCCTAATCTCGTTTTTTACATGCCTATTGGTTAGCTTACCCTAAATCTTCGCCGTGACCTTGACCTGGCATGTCGCTGCTGCTGTTTTTGTTATAAAATCAAAGAGGGAGGGAACACATAATAAACCGCGGGGAGTGTCAGACTACGCGGAATTTTTATTCCACCTGTTTATTCCACGCCGTAGCTAGGGCTCTGCTCATTCCTGTGCCTCTGCCGCAGCGGATGTCTTGCGGTGTGCGTAGGTTGTACGTAGGCTTGGTAGGGATGACCCGTGAGAGGTGGCTGCTTGTGATGGCCAGGAAACGATCACGCTTGCTAACAAATAAAGCTGGTATTTTCTGAGGCCGTGGGGCCAAACTTAAAAATATCTATTTATTTACTTAATACTAATACCGGAGTTACACAGGGCGGATCATTGTCGAAGATTCGAAAAAATGATGCAGGCGTTTAGACCGCAGCCGCATCATTGACACATCTGTTCGCCATGCCAAACGTAAACAAACCGAATTAGTAAGAGGAAGAGAACAAATGTAATTTATTCAAATAGAGACAATTATGAGCTATAATATGTTTAATGTGGCACGCGGTTTATTTGGCAACGGCACTCCGTTCACCAAAATGGAAATGGAGCTAGCTTTTGCTAATCAATTATTTTTTTAAATTACGCTGTCCAATTATGTTCTTATTTCTTATCGAAATTCGATGGCAAAATCAGCTGTTGGCAATCGATGCCGTGAAACAATACTCGATACTCGTCAATATATCCTTCAAAAACACAACAACTTTAGCGAAAGCTAGAAACAGAGTGGGACTAGACACCAAATAGAATCTGTACCAGGCCGTAAGCCGATCGATACAAAGCTATAGGATACAAGTATGAGGATTGGCCAAGTTCAAAGAAGTTGATTAAATGCAAAATTTATTCATCAAGCTCACAAACACCAATGCTTAAACAAAAGAACGCTTTTGGAGCCGATTCTCCAAAATGCTGTTAAGGAAAAGGATCTTCATTATTAAGTGTACATTTTTTTAAAACTTTCCGTTGACTTGGTTAAAATGGCAGAATAAAGTACAAGGGTTTAAGAACCTGCTACCAGACAGATCAATGAAAACCGCAAATAGGTTCTATAGAAATTAAGAACATGGCCAAAAACCGAGCTTAATCGCACAAATGGTTCAAGATAATGTGAATTTTAAAGCAAGAAGCGATCGAATAATCTTATTTTGAGGAATTTTGAGGAATGTGCCAGATGGATGCACCAAGTGCAAAGTAAACGAATGCGAGGACTTAGAACAATTGCAAGGCAGATGTGGATAGCAGGAGACAGTGCGTATAAGTTATCATCACGAGTGTTAACACCATTTCGGTCCAGCTCTAAGGAGCTCTCAGCGAACTCCAGGAAAGCTTATAATCGCATATTTAGCAGCTATCGTAACCGCACTGCTTTGCAATGCTAAAGGAGCGGTTTAGCAGTTTGAAAGAACTAAAAATCGCGATAAAGAATGACAACAGCCTAAAAGAAGCAGGATCATGGATGTTTGTGTGCGTTATATTGCACAACATTATAATGGAGCAGAGCAGCGATGACATGTTTGAGGTAAATCTTACTTTTTATAATGCTGAATAAGTAAATGAGGACGATGTTGGAAAAAAAACACCAATCAGTGGATGGAGAAGAATAGCGGAAAATGATTATTCGATTGATGAATATTAAATAAACATTTTAATTTTCTTTTCATGTCCCCTTTCTATTAATAATACAAACTTTAAAAAAATCTTAAACTATTGATTATTTTTATATTTTAGTTTCATTTCAAGAAGTTTTATCTCCTTCTCAATTTCTAGTTCTTTTCGTTTCTTCTCGTGTTCCAGCTCCATAGCGTTCCTTTTTTTCTTAAAGTTGCATTTCAAACTTCTCCTTATCCCAAGCCAGCTTTTCTCGTTCTATCTCGATCATATTGTTTGCTCTTTTGTACTTCTCCTTTTCCCAAGCAAGTTTTTCCAACTCTAAGTGGACCAGTCGTTTGTCTACGTTGCATTTCTGCTCTTGCATGCTGGCCTCCACCGTCATTAGAGAATCCTTTTTTTGGGATTGCTGTGGAATCAATCTGATTGGTTCCGAAGACGCTCGCAATGACTGGGTTGAAGAACTTGCTTGAGATTCATCAAGAAGTCGCAGTCGTCTGCCGCTTCCTGGCTTAGGTGCTGTCAAAAAGTTCCTCATAGCCTTCTAGAACATCACAGTCTGCCGAATCTATTACTCCTTGCGGTTCTATGTTTTTTCACTGACATAGATTTGATCCATAAGATCGAAATTTGGGCACAGTTTTTCAATGTGATCTGAAAATGAAAAAACATTTTAAGTTTGTTCTTGTTGTTTCTGTTTTCCATACCGGCTACAGAGCGATCCTTTCCTTCGGCTATCAAGTCGGCTCCCGTGTTGTTCCGCCAGTGCACAGCATTTATATACTGGGTCTTAAGCAACCGCATTTTGTTTTTAAGTGCTATGTGATTTAGTTCCTTAAACGAGTCCGATTTTTTGATGATCCGAGCATAAAATTTTTGTGCTGTTGGTTTCTACAATGAAAGTTTTATTATATACATATGTATATTTAGTAACAGTTATAAGCAAATTAACATTACCCCTAGCGACTCAAAAGTGTCTTTAATTTGGTCAAGGACCAGTTACAAGAACTCAACAGCATTTGATTCCGTCCATTTGAGCGCGTTGACCCGCTTACGCCGAAAAGATGCTTTGGGAAATCCTTAATGAAATAATTGTTTAATACATTTAAAATAAATGACAAGAACACAAAAAACTTACGATTTCCTCCTTATTAAAAAGACATTTAAACGTAAACAAATGAATAGTGTGACCGCATATTCATCTGCAAGGTGAACTGAAAAGGTCGCTGAAAAATGAAATCAAATCAGCCTCGGAGCTGATTTCGTTTTGATTAAAAAAGTGACCGTATTTTCTGCAGGTTTCATGACCACTCTGCTCCATTTGTATGGTATTATATTTCTAAAATACCTTTCTGAAAATTATTCAATGTAGTTGGCACTGATTTACTGAGTTTTAATAATCAAGATATTTACAAACAAGTGTGTTCACGACAGATGAAGATAAAGTTTAATTTTTCAACAGGTTATCAAATAAGCAAGTTGTCGTAAATACCACAAATATAAATAATGCAAAAATTAGAAATTAAAACGTAAATTTAAGTAAAAACTTGTAAAGCTGAAAAACATTATGAAAAATCGGCATTGGGCTCACGGCATCCAAGCCATGCCTACAACATGCCAAAATATACACACTACTACTACTACTATTTTTCTTTTTTTTTCTTTTATTAGTTGTGAATTTTAAATGATTTTCCTGTGATTTTTTTAAATTTATTTTTATAATAAATAATAAGTTTTATTTTTTCTTTTATTTTTGCATTTGTCTCTCAATTAAGTTTTCCTTAAATTTCTCCTTATTCAATCTTACTTGTTTACGCCGAAATTGTCTTTCTTTTGTCTTTATGTTTAAGTCCGTCTGAAAATTGAAAGCCCAAGCGGCCCACAGAGCGTGTCCTCATTTCGAGGTACGTAAGCCGTAGCTCGGGCTATGGTGTGAAATCGTTTTCGGTTCTGAAAATATATTGAAACTCTGTATGTTGAATCTTCTCAACAAATTTTCTACCAATAAAGTAATGATTAAGAATGTGAGCATAACAAAAACGAGAGCGTAAGTTGAAGTCGACCCTGCTCGACTTCGATATACCCGTTACTCAGGGTAAGGTTGCCCAAATTGTGGGAGATATGAGGTATTTTTCAAATTGCGTGGGTGGCAACTCTTCTATCGTTCATCTGATCGAAAAATGATGTATGGCGGATCGATAGGTAATGATGATTAAAATATATATCTAGAAGGTTCGAACAATCAATTTTCAAAATTGTGGGAGATATGAGTTTTTTTCATATTGCGGGGGCGGGAGGGGGCGTGGCAAAAATTTGAAACAAACTTGATCTGCGTGCAGACAAAACAAGTCTACACTGAAAAAATGGTAGCTCTAGCTCTTATAGTTCCTGAGATCTAGGTGTTCATACAGACGGACGGACAGACAGACAGACAGACAGACAGACAGACAGACAGACAGACGGACAGACGGACATGTCTATATCGACTCGGCTATTGATGCTGATCAAGAATATATATACTTTATGGGGTCGGAGATGCTTCCTTCTGCCTGTTACATACATTTGCACGAACTTAGTATACCCTTTTTACTCTACGAGTAACGGGTATAATGATGTGTTGCTACATGGCAATTTGGAGGGTGTTGGGTTAAAATGGGATGTGGGAACTGGCAGCCAGGGGTTGATAACAATTTGACGGACGCGACTCAGCTTATTCAGGGGATCAACATAAATATGGCCACAAGTTGATCCATAGGTCACACAGCTTTGTGTGTAGGGGTGCGTAGGGCAAGGCTAACCCCCATGGTCACTCTTTGACGATGGGTTGTAGAATACTTCTTTCTTTTTTTCATTATTTCTTTCTCAGGGCACGAAAATTTTTGTTATTTTATTGATGGTCCCAAGATGAGAGGTTCTCTTGATCAGGTTTCAAGTGATAGGGGGTGAGGGGTCAAAGGACAGGTGAGTTTGATTGGGTCGACGCCGCCGTTGAACTAGGTAAATGCCAGGTCTCCTAAGAGGTTCTCTTAATGAAGCTCCAAATGACTAGAGGGGGTGTACAGGGAAACATCTGAGGCCGACGCCGTAGCCGAGCTAGGTAAACGCCAGGCCGGCTTGAGAGGTTCGATAGACTTGTTTGGCTAGGGGAAGGTCAATGTTAGGGGCTACTAAGGGAAATTCATTCTTCCGGTGGGAGGTGAGTCACCATGGTAGTCAAGTTAGGTTTTAGACTGGGTATTCAAAGGTAACAGGTGACTCCGGTGGAGCTCTGTGGTGTTTCAGTCTCAGCGGATATTTTGATTTTGAAACGGGGGCTTGTACGGACCCCTGGTGGGAGGCCTCACTCCAAAATAACACAGCACCCCACCAGCACACATTTTTTTGTACTCATTTGTATTATTAAAAGTATACACTAGTATACCGCGAAACATTTGCTAAATCGGAATTTTAATAATTTTGTTTGCTAAAATAATTTGCGAATTTGATTAATTTCAAGTTTGTAATTTCCTTTTACGCATAAAACTATTTATTTTTTATTCTTGATTTCCCACCTCTATCCTTTTTATTGGCGTAAGGAGAAAGCGAATATATATATTATTAGTAAGAATTAGGAGTCAAAGTAGGATAGAGTATTAGGAAGTATGAATATAAGAACAAAAGAAAAAAAAAATAAGAAAAATAAGGTTTTAGGAAGGTTTGGACCATCACAGGCGAGATCAAGTTTGGCACCTGCGGTGACCGGAACCGTACCTAGCAGTGTAGGACAGGAGGATCGGTTGGAGAGGATGTTATCGGCCATCACGTTGCAGAATACAAGTTTGGCAGCGACATTAAATTTACAGATGGCGGCATTCCGTGCTCAAATGTCCGGAATAGAGAACCGTGTAAACGATATGGAGATTTCCTGAATCGGACTGAATCCTTTTTCAAGAGCAGGGGATAGAGACGAAGCCAACCCAAATCAAGTGGAAGTCTCAACTCCTATCCATCAAATTTGGCAAACACGAAAAAGGAATGACGGTTGAAAGCTTTCTCTTTCGGGTGGAACTGATGCAGGAGCTGTACGGTTTAACCGGAGGCCAGCTTTTCCGGGAATTCCATGGTCTTCTATCAGGCCCAGCGGCCAAATGGTATTGGCAACTGATGGGAGTCAAAGCACAGGACTTTAACTTTGACCTTCAATCTCTAAAGGATGAGATGAAGAGAGCTGCTTCCACTTCCCATAATGATTACGTTACCATTAAAGAAATAATGGAACGTAGACTGGGTTATAATGAAATTTTCGAAGCTTTCATTTCGGAAATGCACAGCCTACATTTCAAGCTGAAGACCAAGATCCCCGAGGCAAACTTTGTAGGGATCTTAAAGGACAATCTGAATGTCCAAATAGGAAGTTACTGGCATCCCCATTACAAACCCTGGCAGCATTCAAGAGGGAAGGAATCAAACTAGAAAAATGGCTCAAAGGAAGGCGGGCTTGGCGGCCAGTCATCGAGATCACAGAGGAGGAAGAAGAGAGCCTAGATGGGCAAGATCAATCTTTCGAGGCCATACAGAGTGGTCGGAGGGGAGGCGGCGGGACTAATGGAGGTAGAAGCAGGGTAACGCCGACCCCGACTCAAAAGGACTCTACCGAGGCAGATTTGCTCCCATTAAAGCTTACACGAACGGCAAGTGGAGTATGAGCCTGCACGGAGGAGGATTTTTGAGGAAGAGGGATTCCCTAAAAATTCGGATAAACCGGCTCGAAGCCACAAAAAAATCTTACAACTACAAGCAAAGACAGCAGAGTCAAGAGATGTTCCTAGAAGAGTCATTGCAGCGGTCGTGACAAAAGCCAAGGGCAAAAGACTTTTCGCCAAAACCAAAGTAGAGCCGCTTCGGTCTCGTGCGCGCTAGCTCCCTTTGTGTACTCCAAGATTCTCAAGGTCTTGCTGCACCTGGTCTTCCCATCTCAATTTCGGTCGCCCTTTCTGGCCGGAAGATTACGATGTGAGTTGTCATCTATCCAAACGATAAGCAAAGATTCCATTTTTGCCATGGTTTATCACGGACTTTACCTAGACAAACGTTTTTTTTTGTGATATGCTCTGGTTCTTAGTTTACTTCGTGTATCTCATTGTTCTTTTGACAGGACTCAAATACTTTAACAGTTCTTTTATTTTTGTTTCATTATCCCGTCCAGTTTGAACAGTAAATTTGGCCAAGATCATATTAGAGCAAACCTAATATACTTTTTTCCTGCCTTCAATCGAAGCATAATCTTCAATATTACAATTCAAAGCAGTTTACTTAACTTTCTATGTAGTTTTTGAATAATGTTGCGTTTCTAGCATTTTTTTTTTAAGTTTTCAGAAATTTGTAAATATATATATTTTTTTTGGCTGTAAAGCGAGCTAAAGACAGACAAGCAGATAAGCTATTATTAAGATAATTACACAAATAACTGGGACCGGAAAATATAGGCGTTTAGTGAAACGCCGTTAAGTGAATCAAAGTTTTCCCTACAATTCAATGCAAAATTTTTCTAACTGATTCCAGCGCAATTATTTTTAATTGAAAAATTGTTTTTAATTGTTTTTAAACCAATTTGAAGCTATAAAATTTAATTTAAACAAATAAATTTTAAAAGATTCAAATTTTTAGACTTTAATAATCAATTCAGTTGATATTTAATTGCCTCGTTGTTCTTCAAAATTTCCCTCTTAATCCATATCCGTGTCTTTATCTTCGCTCATCTCCATAAGTTCTTCTTTTTTAAGTGGTTATCTATCCAAATTCAAACAAGTAAGAAAGTCGGTCAAGCCCGACTGTAATATACTCTGTACCTGTTTGTACGAAACTAATAACTTTAAAGTGTGAGGTTTTTTCAAAATCTGGGGGTGGCAACTCTTTCAACTATCGTTCATCTGGTTGAAAAACGATGTATGGGGGCTCGATAAGTAATGATGAGTAGAATTACCCTAGTACAAACCCGTAAAATTATAAAATTTGTATATAATTTCCTATTAACATAAACGTAACTATATTAGTCACGCGGGAATCACGCGTGATTTCTGACCGCAGGCCATCTCAATTACATCGCTCCTCATAGCAAGGTCCAATTGGGAAATTACCAGTTAGCTATTGCCTTCTCGCTCTCTCGTTCTCGTAAGTTCTACCAATGGCAACGGTGTTGTTGTTGGCGTTGGTTTTTATTTTCTTTTTACGTATAGCTCTAATATCGTTCATCTGATCGAAAAACGATGTATGGCGGGTCGATTTAAAATAAATAGTAGAATATATGTCTTGAATGTTCGAACTATCTATCTTGAAAATTGTGGGAGTTATTTCGTTTTTTTAAATACAGACAGACGGACAGTCGGACAGACAGACGGACAGACGGACATGGCTATATCGACTCGGCTGTTGATGCTGATCAAGAATATATATACTTTATAGGGTCGGAGATGCCTCCTTCTGGCTGTTACATACATTTGCACAAACCCAATATACTCTGTGTACCTTCGGTACAGAGTATAAAAATGGTCGACATCATAGATCGTGTAGTATTTTAATCAGGGCTGCAACCGGTTTTGAACCGAACCGGTTCGAACCCGGAATTCCGACTTTTTTTTGACTGTGAACCGAACCTGAACCGAACCGCGATTGAAAAAAATAGCTGAACCTGAACCTGTTCCGAACCAATATTTTCGGTTCGGTTCAATAAAATTTTTAGATATGTATAAAATAATGGTTGCGCACATTTGAAGAGACGAAAAAACCTGCTTGCATATGTACATACATCTTTGCCAACCGACTTACATATGTACAATGTACATTGTACATAAATACATACATGTTTTCGTCCATTTCAAACTAGGCAACACTGTGCATGCATAAAAATCTAGAAACCGTATCATTTCTTGTGCGTAAAACACATATTTGTGTTCACTGTACATACAATCATTCATATTGTAGTGGCGCCCGTCTCTTGTTAAGAAAGATTTTTTTCCCGCCTAAAAGCTTGCTACAAAATCTTTAAGATATTTCACCCTGCGCCGGTATTGCACAGTCCCAATTTTCAAGAACCCTTTGCAATTCATTGCGATGCAAGCCATACTGGCGTTGGGGGCGTGCTAATGCAAACAGATAAGGATGGAAACGAAGTTCCAATTTCTTTCATGTCAAGGAAGCTTAATAAGTGTCAACGGAATTATTCCGTGACAGAAAAAGAATGTTTGGCAGCGATTTTGTGTGTGAAAAAGTTTCGAGCGTACATCGAAGGGCAAGAATTTTCCATTATTACAGACCATGCCTCACTAAAGTGGCTCATGTCCCAGTCAGATCTCAGTTCAAGACTAGCACGATGGGCTCTGAAGCTCCAAGGATTTTCCCCTTAAGATTCTGCACAGGAAAGGCAGCCATATTTTTGGTACCTGACGCGCTTTCGCGAGCGTATACAGAGGATCTGGCTGAGCTAAGTACAGATAATTTTGTGGATCTCGACTCAGCAGCATTTAAATCTGGCGAATATGAGGACTTAAAGAAAAAAATTATACTAAATCAAACAAAGATGCCTGACGTCAAAATACATGAGGATCGCATCTACCGTTGTGCTGAGCATGCATCAGGGGATAAAATAGCAGACGAATTGTGTTGGAAACTCTGGGTTCCGAAAGAATTAGTCCCTGAAATATTAAAACAAGCTCATGAACATCCACTGTCCTCGCATTGCGGGATAAATAAAAATTAGAGAAGCTACGCAGATATTTTTACTGGCCCAATTTAGTTATAGATGTAAAAGAATTCGTCAACAGTTGCTCCATGTGCAAGTGCACAAAGCATCCTAATCGTAGCTTGAAACCTCCATTAGCAAAGTCTGGAATAACTCATAGATTTGGTCAGAAGCTATATGTCTTTTTTTTAGGACCATACCCCCGAAGTAAATCTGGGAATATAGGAATTTATGTGGTTTTAGATCACTTCTCTAAATTTGCATGGTTGAAAGCTGTTAAGAAATTCACAGCAGAGGCAATGATACCTTTTATGGAAGAAGATATATTTTGTTGTTTTGGAGTACCGGAAGTAATTGTGTCAGATAATGGAGTGCAGTTTAAATCCCATAGTTTCAACGCTTTATTGCAAAAATATGGAGTTAAGCATGCGTATATTCACCCCAAGGAAATGCTTCTGAAAGGGTAAACCGCTCTGTCTTGGCAGCTATCAAAGCCTATCTTAAGACAGATCAATCCAATTGGGATGTACATTTAAGTCACATAGCGTGTGCGTTGCGTTCTACGTTGCATACTGCAATTAATTCCAGTCCCTATAGGGTAGCTTTTGGGCAACATATGCTGACAAACGGGTCTAGCTATCAGCTGTTGCGAACTTTAAATTTGCTGGATGATCGTTCAGTGCAATTTGCTAGGGAAGATTCTTTTGATTTAATTCGTCAGCGCGCAGTTACGGCTGCGCAACAACAACATAACCGAAATGAACGAGCATACAACTTGAGAAGTAACCAAGTCTCATATAGTGTTGGACAAGAAATATATCGTATGAATTTCCAACAGAGCAACTTTGCAAGAGGATTTAATTCCAAATAAGCACCCACTTTTGTTAAAGCCCGTGTTCGACGGAAACTGGGCTAAAGCTATTATGAACTAGAAGATGTTCAAGGTCGACCAATAGGAAAATATCACGCAGAAGATCTTAAACAATAACTTCGATCCTGGCGTGATCACCCTTTACAGTGTTTTCTACCGTAAAGTGTGATTTTAGCAGGGGGGTGTTGTAGTGGCGCCCGTCTCTTGTTAAGAAAGATTTGTTTCCACGCAAAATCTTTAAGATATTTCACCCTCCCGTGACTTTGACCCCAGTCAGCTGGACATGAAAAGCTCTAGAAAGTTTACAATTCTTTTTTGGTGGGAAATTGCGCGCAGGCGGGTAAAGTGTGGGAAGGGAGGTTTTTTTTGGGGGGGGGGGGTTGTTGTCTCCGTCTTTGCGATTTTGTTTGTGGTCCAGTTCAGACCTATTTTCCATACCCGCGGGTGCACCCAAGAAAAGTTTTCTTCAAGTGGCGCAATCAGCAAGTAAAAGCTGCGGAGTGAACAAAGCATTAAATCCAACGAGTTAAACACAAAAAGATCTAAGAAAATGGGAAAGGAGACAAATTTCTGTGTGAAGCCCAAACGCAGTGTAGGACAGGAGGATCGGTTAGAGAGGATGTTATCGGCCATCACGTTGCAGAATACAAATTTGGCAGCGACATTAAATTTACAGATGGCGGTATTCCGTGCTCAAATGGCCGGAAAAAAAAAACGTGGTAAACGATATGGAGATTTCCTGAATCGGACTGAATCCTTTTTCAAGAGCAGGGGATAGAGACAAAGCCAACCCAAATCAAGTGGAAGTCTCAACTCCTATCCATAAAATTTGGCAATCACGAAAAAGGAATGACGGTTGAAAGCTTTCTCTTTCGGGTGGAACTGATGCAGGAGCTGTACGGTTTAACCGGAGGCCAGCTTTTCCGGGAATTCCATGGTCTTCTATCAGGGCCAGCGGCCAAATGGTATTGGCAACTGATGGGAGTCAAAGCACAGGACTTTAACTTTGGCCTTCAATCTCTAAAGGATGAGATGAAGAGAGCTGCTTCCACTTCCCATAATGATTACGTTACCATTAAAGAAATAATGGAACGTAGACTGGGTTATAATGAAAGTTTCGAAGCTTTCATTTCGGAAATGCACAGCCTACATTTCAAGATGAAGACCAAGATCCCCGAGGCAAACTTTGTAGGGATCTTAAAGGACAATCTGAATGTCCAAATAGAAAGTTACTGGCATCCCCATTACAAACCCTGGCAGCATTCAAGAGGGAAGGAATCAAACTAGAAAAATGGCTCAAAGGAAGGCGGGCTTGGCGGCCAGTCATCGAGATCACAGAGGAGGAAGAAGAGAGCCTAGATGGGCAAGATCAATCTTTCGAGGCCATACAGAGTGGTCGGAGGGGAGGCGGCGGGGCTAATGGAGGAAGAAGCAGGGTAACGCCGACCCCGACTCAAAAGGACTCTACCGAGGCAGATTTGCTCCCATTAAAGCTTACACGAACGGCAAGTGGAGTATGAGCCTGCACGGAGGAGGATTTTTTGAGGAAGAGGGATTCCCCTAAAAATTCGGATAAACCGGCTCGAAGCCACAAAAAATCTTACAACTACAAGCAAAGACAGCAGAGTCAAGAGATGTTCCTAGAAGAGTCATTGCAGCGGTCGTGACAAAAGCCAAGGGCAAAAGACTTTTCGCCAAAAACCAAAGTAGAGCCGCTTCGGTCTCGTGCGCGCTGGCTCCCTTTGTGTACACCAAGATTCTCAAGGTCTTGCTGCACCTGGTCTTCCCATCTCAATTTCGGTCGCCCTTTCTGGCCGGAAGATTACGATGTGAGTTGTCATCTATCCAAACGATAAGCAAAGATTCCATTTTTTCCATGGTTTATCACGGACTTTACCTAGACAAACGTTTTTTTTGTGATATGCTCTGGTTCTTAGTTTACTTCGTGTATCTCATAGTTCTTTTGACAGGACTCAAATACTTTAACAGTTCTTTTATTTTTGTTTCATTATCCCGTCCAGTTTGAACAGTAGATTTGGCCAAGATCATATTAGAGCAAACCTAATATACTTTTTTCCTGCCTTCAATCGAAGCATAATCTTCAATATTACAATTCAAAGCAGTTTACTTAACTTTCTATGTAGTTTTTGAATAATGTTGCGTTTCTAGCATTTTTTTTTTTAAGTTTTTAGAAATTTGTAAATATATATATTTTTAATGGCTGTAAAGCGAGCGAAAGACAGACAAGCAGATAAGCTATTATTAAGATAATTACACAAACAAATACACCCATACCTCGCTTAACGGCCTTAACTGGGACCGGAAAATATAGGCGTTTAGTGAAACGCCGTTAAGTGAATCAAAGTTTTCCCTACAATTCAATGCAAAATTTTTCTAACTGATTCCAGCGCAATTATTTTTAATTGAAAAATTGTTTTTAATTGTTTTTAAACCAATTTGAAGCTATAAAATTTAATTTAAACAAATAAATTTTAAAAGATTCAAATTTTTAGACTTTAATAATCAATTCAGTTGATATTTAATTGCCTCGTTGTTCTTCAAAATTTCCCTCTTAATCCATATCCGTGTCTTTATCTTCGCTCATCTCCATAAGTTCTTCTTTTTTAAGTGGTTATCTATCCAAATTCAAAAAATGGTCGACATCATAGATCGTGTAGTATTTTAATCAGGGCTGCAACCGGTTTTGAACCGAACCGGTTCGAACCCGGAATTCCGACTTTTTTTTGACTGTGAACCGAACCTGAACCGAACCGCGATTGAAAAAAATAGCTGAACCTGAACCTGTTCCGAACCAATATTTTAGGTTCGGTTCAATAAAATTTTTAGATATGTATAAAATAATGGTTGCGCACATTTGAAGAGACGAAAAAACCTGCTTGCATATGTACATACATCTTTGCCAACCCACTTACATATGTACAATGTACATAAATACATACATGTTTTCGTCCATTTCAAACTATGCAACACTGTGCATGCATAAAAATCTAGAAACCGTATCATTTCTTGTGCGTAAAACACATATTTGTGTTCACTGTACATACAATCATTCATATTGTAGTGGCGCCCGTCTCTTGTTAAGAAAGATTTTTTCCCGCCTAAAAGCTTGCTACAAAATCTTTAAGATATTTCACCCTGCGCCGGTATTGCACAGTCCCAATTTTCAAGAACCCTTTGCAATTCATTGCGATGCAAGCCATACTGGCGTTGGGGGCGTGCTAATGCAAACAGATAAGGATGGAAACGAAGTTCCAATTTCTTTCATGTCAAGGAAGCTTAATAAGTGTCAACGGAATTATTCCGTGACAGAAAAAGAATGTTTGGCAGCGATTTTGTGTGTGAAAAAGTTTCGAGCGTACATCGAAGGGCAAGAATTTTCCATTATTACAGACCATGCCTCACTAAAGTGGCTCATGTCCCAGTCAGATCTCAGTTCAAGACTAGCACGATGGGCTCTGAAGCTCCAAGGATTTTCCTTTAAGATTCTGCACTGGAAAGGCAGCCATATTTTTGGTACCTGACGCGCTTTCGCGAGCGTATTCAGAGGATCTGGCTGAGCTAAGTACAGATAATTTTGTGGATCTCGACTCAGCAGCATTTAAATCTGGCGAATATGAGGACTTAAAGAAAAAAATTATACTAAATCAAACAAAGATGCCTGACGTCAAAATACATGAGGATCGCATCTACCGTTGTGCTGAGCATGCATCAGGGGATAAAATAGCAGACGAATTGTGTTGGAAACTCTGGGTTCCGAAAGAATTAGTCCCTGAAATATTAAAACAAGCTCATGAACATCCACTGTCCTCGCATTGCGGGATAAATAAAAATTAGAGAAGCTACGCAGATATTTTTACTGGCCCAATTTAGTTATAGATGTAAAAGAATTCGTCAACAGTTGCTCCATGTGCAAGTGCACAAAGCATCCTAATCGTAGCTTGAAACCTCCATTAGCAAAGTCTGGAATAACTCATAGATTTGGTCAGAAGCTATATGTCGTTTTTTTAGGACCATACCCCCGAAGTAAATCTGGGAATATAGGAATTTATGTGGTTTTAGATCACTTCTCTAAATTTCCATGGTTGAAAGCTGTTAAGAAATTCACAGCAGAGGCAATAATACCTTTTATGGAAGAAGATATATTTTGTTGTTTTGGAGTACCGGAAGTAATTGTGTCAGATAATGGAGTGCAGTTTAAATCCCATCGTTTCAACGCTTTATTGCAAAAATATGGAGTTAAGCATGCGTATATTCACCCCAAGGAAATGCTTCTGAAAGGGTAAACCGCTCTGTCTTGGCAGCTATCAAAGCCTATCTTAAGACAGATCAATCCAATTGGGATGTACATTTAAGTCACATAGCGTGTGCGTTGCGTTCTACGTTGCATACTGCAATTAATTCCAGTCCCTATAGGGTAGCTTTTGGGCAAAATATGCTGACAAACGGGTCTAGCTATCAGCATAGCTTCAGTGCAATTTGCTAGGGAAGATTCTTTTGATTTAATTCGTCAGCGAGCAGTTACGGCTGCGCAACAACAACATAACCGAAATGAACGAGCATACAACTTGAGAAGTAACCAAGTCTCATATAGTGTTGGACAAGAAATATATCGTATGAATTTCCAACAGAGCAACTGTGCAAGAGGATTTAATTCCAAATTAGCACCCACTTTTGTTAAAGCCCGTGTTCGACGGAAACTGGGCGAAAGCTATTATGAACTAGAAGATGTTCACGGTCGACCAATAGGAAAATATCACGCAAAAGATCTTAAACAATAACTTCGATCCTGGCGTGATCACCCTTTACAGTGTTTTCTACCGTAAAGTGTGATTTTAGCAGGGGGGTGTTGTAGTGGCCTAAAAGCTTGCTACAAAATCTTTAAGATATTTCACCCTGCGGTGACTTTGACCCCAGTCAGCTGGACATGAAAAGAGAAAGCGCTCTCTAGGTCGAAATGTCATTGTTGGAGGGAAAATGGCGCGAGCGCAGATCAGGTCTAGAAGCAGAGGTTTCTTGTGAGCTAGAGTCAATGGTCTCCGTCTTTCCGATTTTGTTTGTGGTCCAGTTCAGACCTATTTTCCATACCCGCGGGTGCACCCAAGAAAAGTTTTCTTCAAGTGGCGCAATCAGCAAGTAAAAGCTGCGGAGTGAACAAAGCATTAAATCCAACGAGTTAAACACAAGAAGATCTAAGAAAATTGGAAAGGAGACAAATTTCTGTGTGAAGACCAAACGATTAAGTGAGTTAACCTCAACTTCCGCATAGATAGGAGAAAATATGTTCTTTTATTAGTTTCTTTCGTGTAATTTTCGTTTTTTCGGCCTGCTTGCAGGTTTGGCCATTTGTGCATAAGCCATAAAGCCTAAAAGCTAAGTTGTTAGCAATTTCCCACCAGAAGAGAGAATCGATCGCCTAAACTCGCTGCAGCATTGGCAAATTAGTCGGTGTGAGACCAAACGGCAGCTCAAACGCATCAGCTTGGAATCTTTAATCGGTTTCGGAAAAAGTTCACGTGTGCGGGAAAATCAAGTGGAAAAATGTGGAAAATGTCCTAAGCTTGTCAGCAGTATTTAAAATTAGTTTTTATTATCAGTAATTTAGTTTTTTTTGGTTAGAAACAAAAGAATGAATTGAAAAGAAAATCTAACCTAAAAAGAAAGAAAATCAAGTGTGAGAAAAGAGAATGAAAAAAGAGAAAAAAATGGCTATTACATTCTAAGAAATGAAGAAAATAAGGAAGTAAAAGTAAATCTATTTTTTTTTAATAATTAATTTTTAATAATACTATACTAATAAATTTGTAAAGAAGCCCAAGCCAATGCCGAATTAAGTTGTTTTTTTTTTAAATTTTTTTTTTGTGAAATTAAGTGAAAATCAATTGAAATAACGTTAAAACAGAAAAGTCAAAAGAATAGAATAATATGAAAATCTAAAAATTTTGAGCAGAAAAGTGAAGAAGAGTTGAGTAAAACAATTTTATTCGCAACAGTGACAACAAAAAAGTTTGCAGACCACATGGAAGCGCTTTCAACGTGGGATTTATAATGGTGAGTGATCAGTTTTCCATTTCTTTATTACTTTTTCATTGCTGTAAATTTTATTTTGTGGTTGTGTCGCCCAAGTTTTATATTTATTTTTTTTTAAAATTTTTTTTTTAGCTTTGGCTGTGATGAGCATTTAATAATCAAGTGGCAAGGTACTCTTAGTTACCACTGTGGCCGTTATTGCAGCTGTTTTAGTTGCTCAAATATTCGGTCTTATCTCTGAGCCAAGATAATGATCATTAATTAATTACCTAACTTCATTTGTTGATAATGCTCATTCCTAGTAGAAGCATTTAATCGTAATTATCTCATTTAAAGTTTTCTTTGAGTTTACTTTGACTCGCATTACAAAGTGTAAGCGCTTGCTTTGCAGCAGCAGCTACCTTAATGATCATTCTGATCTGATAAAGTTAAAGTATCTATTTCTGCTCAGCAGAATTTGTTTTTTTTTTTTTGTTCTGCATTGTGTTCTCGGCTAACTTCATTCGAGATAAAACAAATAAATATTTATAATTATATATTATGGTTATTTTCTTTTGTGAATTTGGAGTTGTATCTCAATCAAAGTTGTAATAATTATATAAAACGTTTGTTTTTTGGGTTAAACATGAATTATCTGTCAAATGAAATATCGTATTAGGAATAAATTTATAAACATGAATATTTGCTAATTTTTACAATTTTGGGGGACATGTGGCGTGGATGTGAAGAGGTGTAGCAACCTTTGGATATTTTAGGGATCACCAATATGACATTTCTGTCTGAGGAAAATGATGATCATGGATGGGTGGGCTTTTCTGTTGTCGCAACAACATCTTGCGCAACTACATTCCAAAGATAGATCGTGTTCTTTGTTCGTTTAATGGTCTCGTACAATCTTACTATCCGTGTTGTTATCCGTTTTCTTTTTCCGCTATATTAAATCGATTCTGAGTGTGCACGCGAATATTTAATAACTAATATATATAGGCGCGAGCCTTTCGTAGATGGTACCTAATCCCACTCCCACTCTATCGACTCAATTTCGGCCGGATTCAAGCGCGTGCTCCGATCTTCTGCGAATTTAACATCTGCTCGTCTACTAGTATCAGGTTATCTGCTACAATATGTACATATTTTTCTTTGGAACTGCAACAGTCCACCGTTGTGTTTGTGTACTAGTGTAGAGCGCGTCTGTATATAGTGGGAATAGCAAAGGCGGCCGCAGCAGCGCAGTCAGCACAACGACGTAGCAGACGTATCAATTGCCAAGCACACATACATAGCTAAAGTGTGATTGTATTGTTTGCCCTGCACTGGAACAGCCGAATTCCGCAGCAGAGCTGACAAGATCGATCATGGACTTAGCAAACTTTTCGTAGGTTAGGTTAGGTTAGGGCGGTTGCTGAAGGGGGGGAGACCCTTCAACACACTTAGGCCATTGAGTTGGCCCGTTGTGATGCCGCTTGCGGACTCCTATTTGTGGGGCCTAAAATTTTTACAACTTATTTATTTAGTTCCATAGTTGTAGGAACATATTATGGTGCTAGGTCCATCCTGATGCCTTTATGAATCCTAAAATTTGTCTTGGGGATATGACCGAGAGTTCGGAAATATCGGTTAGGAGGTATGAGCCTAGGAATTTCTTTCTTCGACGACTTAGAGCAGAGCACGAGCAGAAAAAGTGTGAGGTAGATTCCACTTCTTCCTCGTCCCTACAGCTTCTGCAGAAGTCGTTGTAGGGGGCACCTAGTCTGGCGGTGTTTCGACCAGCCAGTGTCCTGTGATGGACCTGACCACTGCTGAGCAGTTTGCTCTGTCGAGCATGCATAAGTCCAACGAGCGTTTTTCGCTGCGATCAGGCCAAGTCAGTCACGCTGTCCTGCAGGTACTGACTGACTGCCATTTTTGAGTAGCTTTCTGCTCGAATAGTTCTTTAATGATGAGCCTACACGTAGCCATGGGCATACCTACATTTTCCTTATCAGGAAGGAGGTCGGTGGTAGTCCCTTGTCTCGCGAGTTCGTCTGCTTTGCAATTGCCCTCTATATCCCTGTGACCTAGTACCCAGATAAGGCTTATATCGGACTGTTCTGCCATCTCCTGGAGAGATCTGCGACAGTCGCTAACCGATACCGAGTTGGTGGATATTGAGCCAAGTGCTTTAATGGCGGCTTAGCTGTCAGAGTAAATGCTTATTGTACTCAGCGTCTGAGCTGAGTACTGTGCACATATTAAGGCTTCCTTGATCGCAAGGATTTCAGCCTGAAAGACACTACAGTGGTC
This sequence comes from Lordiphosa mommai, assembly GCA_018904225.1. Taxonomy (NCBI): domain Eukaryota; kingdom Metazoa; phylum Arthropoda; class Insecta; order Diptera; family Drosophilidae; genus Lordiphosa; species Lordiphosa mommai. The sequence goes on from JAEIFT010000019.1 coordinate 1,422,879, forward strand.
TGGTAGTCTGAAAGAATGACTGATGCCGAGTACGTCGGAGTATACACCGCCACCCACTCTATTATCGAGTCCTGGCGGACCCTGATTCCACTCTTCTCTAGAAGGGATGAAGATGTGGAAGGGGGTAGAGAGGTGTTCTGTTGGGATACAGTAGTCAGTGACTGTAGTAAGAATGGAGTTTCCCTGAAGGATGCTAGAGTGACCGAAGTTGGCTGTGCGCCATTGTTTTGATTCTCTCAAGCGAAGAGCAGAAAGGGTAGCTACTCTGTATCCCATCTGCTCAATAGGGGATATGTTCAGGATAGCATCGAGAGCGTCACTAGGAGTGGTGCGGAGTGCACCAGTGATGCATATTTCAGCCATGCGCTGAACCTTGGAGAATCTGCGCTGCTGGGCTGTCTTTTCTAGGACCGGCCACCATACTGTTACTCCGTACAGTAGGACCGGTCTAACGATTTCCGTGTAGATCCATCGAACTATGTTTGGGGTCATACCCCATTTAAGTCCGATAGTTTTCCTACACGCGTAGAGAGCGACGGTGGCTTTCCTGACCCGTTCATCGGAGTTCAGGTTCCAATCAAGCTTCCTATCTAATGTGAGGCCTAGGTATTTGGCGCTGTTACTGAGTTTAAGAGTTTCTCCACTGAGCTTTGGAGGGACAACAAGGGGGATTTTGTACTTCCTAGTGAAGAGTACAAGCTCCGTTTTGGATGGGTTGACGCTCAATCCACTTTTCCTTGCCCAGTTGGTTAGGGTTTGAAGGGATGCGGTCATGCGATCGCATAATGTTTGAGGCAACTTTCCCGAGAAGACGATAGCAACATCATCCGCGTACGCAATCACTTTGCAGCCACCCCCTTCATTGAACGCAGTAGCGCATTCGCAGCTACGTTCCATAGAAGAGGCGTGAGTACCCCCCCTTGTGGGGTACCTCTACTGACGAATCTGCTGCATGTCGACGTGCCCAGTGATGCCTTGACTGTCCTACATAGTAGTAACTGACTGACAAGACTCACTGTTTGGGGGTCGACCCTCAGATTCGTTAGCGCTTCGGTGATTACGGATGGGAGAATGTTGTTAAAGGCGCCTTTAATGTCAAGAAATGCCGCGAGGGAGTATTCCTTACATTCAAGAGATTTTTCTATAATCGTAACCATTGAGTGCAGAGCTGTCTCAGTAGACCTGCCTTTCCGGTAGGCGTGCTGGCATTCTGACAGGTGAGAGAGCGGAATGGTTGCTCTGACGTGAAGACCTAGAAGTCGTTTTATGGTCTTGAGCATGGAGGACGATAGACTTATGGGCCTGAAGTCCTTTGGGGAGACGTGCGAGGCTTTGCCCGCCTTGGGTATGAAGACCACATTGGTTTGTAGCCATGGTTCTGGTATTATGCCATCCGAGAGTACACCCTCGAAGATGTTTTGAAGCCATCTGATGGCAGTTTTTCCTGCATGGATGAGCTGGGCCGGAATAATTCCATCCGGTCCAGGGGATTTGTAGGGGCTGAAACTTCTAATAGCCCAATTTATGTTGTTATTAGATAGTAAATTAGGAATTGATGGTCGGTCAATGATCGTTTGGGGATCGTAGTCTTGCTTCGTGACCGTACATCCCGGAAAGTGAGTGTTCATGAAGATATCTGGTTTCTTTAGATAGCCTAGGGAGGGGGTTGTCTTGGATAGAATCGTCCAAAGCCTTGCGGCTTCCGAAGTGTCTTCTATTTCACTGCAGAACTTTTGCCAAGAAGATCTTTTGGCTTTCCTTAGTTATTTCTTATAGGAGGGTAGGCCAACTTTGTAGTTCTGCCAGGCCTGCTCCCCTCGACTCATTTTTGCAGAGTTGAAAAGACGCCTAGCGTTTTTCTTTAGATCTCCTAGTGTTGGGTTCCACCAGGGAGGTTTTTTGCCCTTCCCCTTCGAGTTGCTAAGGGGACAGGATATTTTCAGAGCAGTATTGCCCGCATTCGTGAAAGTGCTGATGAGGGACATCGTACGCTCTGGACTGTTAGCTCCAGTCGGAGGAGTCTCTGGTAGCGTTCGATGAAGGATATCTGAATATTTTGCGCAGTTGGTTCGCCTAAAGTTTCGGAACTGAACTGGTGAGGCTTAGAGAAATTTATGACTGTTTCAATGTATCGGTGGTCGGAGAAAGAATGATCCTCAAGTACCCTCCAAGACACCCCCTGATCTTGAACGGCGTGGGAAATAAGAGTGAGGTCTAGGACATTTTTTCTATTTCTGGTTATGAAAGTCGGTTCATTACCTCTGTGGCAGATGACCAACTTAGAAGACAGGATGTAATCAAAAAGTAACTCACCCCGTTCGTTAGTGTTCGTACTTCCCCATTGGCTGTGGTGAGCATTTGCATCGCAGCCGATCAGGAGTCCAACCCTTCTGGCCTCGCTATCCGCGATACATGCTCGGAGAAGTGCGTGTGTTGATGGTCCAAGGTGGTCGTGGGCCATGTATGTAGCGCTTAGCCTGATCGTCACCGGACCTTTCAGACTTATCGCTGTATTGTCTTCATTACTGAAATTGTTAAGCAAGAATACAGGGAGCCCTTTCTTTGCAAGAATACAGGTACGAGTTTTACCTTGAGTGGGAGCTACTATTAAAGTGTAGTCCTGTGATCCTAGTCCTAGAACCCTGCCTCCGCTTACCCAGGGTTCCTGTATCAGGACTATGTCTGCTTCGTCCTTGGCTAGACGAAGCAGGAGAGCAGCTGCTGCTGCTTTACTGTGGTGGAGGTTTATCTGGAGGATCCGGAAGGACAGTTCCACAAACCGCCACCACCGTCGTGATTCTTGAGTCAGAGAAGGGGTCTCCAATTAAGGAGTTTTCCTCCTCTTCGCCAACGTCCGAGAGGACCACGTCCAGGTCCGTGTCCAGCTCCTCCTCAGCGTCCGAAACGTCGACAACTATCTCCAGATCAGTCTCCTCGGTAGTCGATTTTTCTGCTGAAGCATCCGAACGATACACTCGTACTTTTACCCTTCGATAACCGTACTTGACTGTACCGTCCGTCTGCTTTAGCAGATCCACCGAGGACAAGGATGATCTGGCGTGAAGTGCCTGATGCCTCTTCCACTTTTACCACACGCCAGTTGCTCGTGAGTAAGTGAGGGTTGCAGAGCTGGAGCATCTCCAGGATCTCTCCTTTGCCCTCAAGCTGCGCAGGATAAAACATCTGAACAAGTGCATACACTGTTCAGATGTTGATTCAGGAGTCCCTACGCTGCATCAACGATGCACGTTGATCCCCTTGTATACCTGACGGCTGACGGCCTAACTTTTCGTAAAGGGGGGAAATTTTTAAACGATTTTTTTTCATATTGTTTTTATTTAGTTACCCAAAATCTAATAATTATAAGATTTCTTAGGTGTGTCATGAATGTCACAAGCTAATTTCCAATAGAACTTAAATCTTTAATCCCCCTAAGCTACAAGTCCAGCGGCTAGTGACTAGCCGGTAGTCCAACAAAAAAAGTACATACGTGTTTATGTGTGTGACACGCGCCATAATTTGCCGCAAAGAAGAAATGAAATAGAAAGAGACAAACATTCCATAACTTACAATGTATTTACGCGTATTTTGGCACATGAATGCATTCTCGCTTAGAAGTTTAAAGAAGAGCAAATTAATATTTTCAAAATTTACATACGATATAAACACTGACAAACCACAATGTTACGAATGTAAGCTCAAGATGAGCGGCAGGCATGCAGCAAATTTAATGCGGCACCTTGAAAGGAGACACAAAGGTCTTTTCGATGAAATCGTGAAAAAAAAGTTCCAAGTGTGGCGAAAAAACCCCAATCCATGCTCAATTTTGTGTATGTAAAACTAATTAAAGTGAAAATTTCTAAAGAAGATATATCCGCCTGTGTGGAGCTCATAACATACTTATTAAATAATTTGCTTTTATATTAAAATTGGAAAAAACGTGGGCTGAACCAAGGTTCGAACCGAAACCCTCGCTCAAAAACCTTGAACCTTAAATTTCCGAACATAAACCATTGGAAAATTTTGATTCGAACCCGCTAACCGGAGCTCCGCAAAAAATTTTTAGGTTTGCAGCCCTGATTTTAATCCTGTTGTAGTAACCAAAGCAACACTCTGGTCTCTTACATATGCTTAGTCTTCAATCAATGATGATAAAGAGGTACTTTCGCAGTCAGGCCATATTTGCTTCCAGAACTTGTTCAATGATTCTAATTTAAGTTCCTTCCACGACTGATCGATAACTTTTAAAGCATCTTTTATGGTGAATTTTCCCAAAAGTCAATCATTGAATTGTTGTCTTTCGCTTAACTTCAGGACACAAGCATTTGTGGAACCATTCCTCAAACATTGCTTTAGTTATTCATTCCATTTTGTATGAACACTAAATTACTTTAAGCTGCTTTTTATCAATGCACGCGGATTTTATGAGAAATAAATCAATAAAGGCTTTAATGTCAAAAGTTCTTTCGAAAACTTGTGTCCAGAAATTGAGCTGCTTATCAACGTCCTGTCCGGCATTCTTTTCCAGTAAAGTCATATCACCATCCATATATTTACCTTCACTGATGATCTCTTTTAAAACGTTTGTGTATTCATTGGTTGTATCGAAAGAGGAGCTTGCAGCCTCTCCTTTCAACCGTATGATATGTAAGTTGTAGAACTTTTCCTCGGCTTGAATTAAAAGATGGGCATTTAATGCTTTAAATAAGCTCTTGACCTTTTCTTGAATGACCATTTGACTCATCGGAAGGTCGGTCTATCACGGACTTAACCTGGCTAAACGTTTTTTTGAGATATGCTTTTTTTCTTAGTTTACTTCGTGTTCCTAAAAGTTCTTTTGACATGATCCACATACTTTACAAGTTCTTTTTTTTTTGTTTCATTTTCACGTACAGTTTGAACAGTAGATTTGGACAAGCTCTGTTATGTGCACCTGGCAATCCAGAAGGCAGGGTATCAAATGGTCGACTCTGTTATAGAGGTATGAATTAGTTGGTACGCGAGTAATCTGATTCCGATAAAGATCTGGGAAACGGTCAAACAAAATTTTCCCAGATTCGCTAGCGAATTCCACTATCGGCTTGAGTTTTCTGCATAGGTCAGCAAAATTACGGTAGAGGCACCCAAAGCTTCGCTCGTAACCTGACCCTTGCACAAAGGGAGGGCGTAAGAACAGAAGCAGCGCGGTTCGCGACGCAGCTTTGCGGCGGGAGATAGAGCGAAATTAGGTAGGGAGCTCCAGATTGATATTTTGAGGAGTTAGTTCGGAAAGTACTCTTGAGAGGGGCCGTCGGTTCTGGTTTTGCGCGCTACACAGAGACCGGCAAAGGCCAACCAGCCTAAGTTCCGCGAACAGTGTTAGTGCCAAAAGAAATAAATAAACAAATAAAAAGTTCGGTTTTGATTCTTATTGCGCGCTACACGGAGACCGGCAAAGGCCGGTTGGCCTTAGGCTGGCCAGTGAACTGTCTTAGTAACAAAATAAATAAATAAATAAACGAAACTGTGCGGTCATGGAAAAGTGGCAAAGTGAAGAAAAAGGAAAAGTACCATTCCAACCGTGCTAGTCTGCAGTTCCCTATCGACCGTATTCACCGTCTGTTCCGCAAAAGCAACTATGCCGATCCCGTTAGTGTTGGTGTTCCCCCTCTACCTAGTTGCTGTCATGGGGTACTTGTCCTCTAAAGTTCCTGAGTTTCAAAATAATAACTAAATCGGGCGGGCACAATAAAATTTATAAATGAAAACAAAGTGGCACCCCCTTTTTCCATACAAAAAAAAACAACAACAACAACAACCAGCAAATTAAAACGACAAATCTAACAAACAAAACAAAAACAACAAAACAAAAAAGTGAGCCCAATAAGTGCAATACAGGGCACCCAAATGCAAGTGTGACGCAGAGTTCTCCCCCTCCTCCCCACTGAAGAACGGCACTAGAAGTCCAGTATAGGGTAGATTATATGTTAGCGTAGTTTTTCCATTTTTTTTAACATATTAAATTCAAAGTTTTCTTTTTCTTTTAATATTTTTCTTATATTAGCCTAGTTTGTCTTCTTCTGTTTTTTTTTGTTTTGTGTCACCCTAAAGTGCTCCTGCCTCCTTTTTAATGCCTATACATTTTTTTTCTATTTTTTTTTTTTGTTTGTGTCAATGTGTGAATATAAAATAATTTTTTTAAATTTTTTTAAAAACATACCCCCTGAAAGCGCTTTCTTTTGGGTAAGTGACCGGCCAGTCTGGATATAAAAGTAAATTTTATATATATACATATTGACCTATTTTTTTTTATTTTTGCTTATTATTATTTTTTTTTTTATTTATTTCTCTTTTCTTGCTAAATTTTTTTCGTTTATCTTTAAAGTTATGTCTTTCTAAATTCTCTCTCCATGTTTTCCAACAGTTTTCTTTTTATTTTTCCGGTTATAATGACAAGACAAAAATTTTTTTTTACCTTTCATTTGAGTTTTTTTTATTAATAAATTTAATTTTTATGCACATCTTATATTTTTGAATTTTTCTAACAATTGAATTTTTAATAAATTTCTTCCGATTCAATATTATTGGTTAACGTAAAAATTGTATTTCTTTTCTGTTTTTGTAAGTCCATGTTTACGCATGGGCCAACAGAGCGTGTCCTCACTTCGAGGCTCGTGAGTCGTAGTTCGGGCTATGACGCGTGCACTATTTCCCTTTTGGAACTGGTGTGAAAATCTGTTATGATCTATCTCAATAAACTTCTAATATGAATGTGAGCAGTAAAACAAAAATGTGTCGTTAAATAGAAAAGTTGGAGGGTGCTGGGGTATGTGGGTGGGGAAGACATAGCCAGGGATGACGACGTAAGCTAGACGGACACAACTTTGAACGTTAGGGGATCAACAGAAATATGGCCAATAGTTGATCCATAGGTCACACAGCTTTGTGTGTAGGGGTGGGTAGGGCCAGGCTAACCCCCATGGTCACTCTTTGACGATGGGCTGGAAAGCCAAAGACAGATCTTATTTTTTTATTACTCATCAGTGACGGACTAGAGAATTCTTCTTTCTTTTTCTTCTTTCTTTTTTTTTACTATTTTTTTTTACGGCACGAAAATTTTTATTGTCATGTTTCCCGCAGCGTCCCCACTCCAAAAATCCACCCCAAATACGGCGAGCCAAGCCGGGCTACCACCGTGCCGGAACGGGATGTGGCTGGACGTTTTTATATAAGTGAAACGGGATTTCATTACAGCTCATATTAGAGCAAAGCTGCTATACTTTTTCATCTGTCTTCAAACGACGTTTAATCTCAAACTTTACAATTCGAAGTATTTTTCCTAACTTTTTATGTTGTTTTTGAATAATGTTGCGTTTTTAGCATTTTTTTTTTTTAATTTTTAGAAATTTATAAAAATATATTTTTTTTGTTGTTAAGCGAGATAAAAAAGGCCGCTAAGTGAAACTTAGTATAAAATGTGGTGTGGCCGTTAAATGGAAATGCCGTTATGGGGGTATACACAAAGCTGACGCTGCGATTATTTAATTTGTAAAATTGTTTGTTTATAGGTACTGATATGTTCCTTCCGGTGCGTGGAATTAGCAACCTTGGCTCTGGCACGGTGGTAGCCCAGCTGGAGCTCTCCGTATTTGGGGTGGTTCTTTTCCTAGGGGCTTATTTCTTTCAGGAACATAGACAATAATTTTAATAATCGTGCCATTCTTCGGAACCAGGGATAGAAAAATAAAAGTAGAGATAGAGAAGTATAAAAAGTCCGTCTTATGCCGGGTTCTCACTGCAGTGCATTCTTGAATTCTTGCATTATTGTTTCAGATGCATCATTTAGTAATGACCCATGAGGCTGACGCCGCTTCGTTACTTAACGGAGAAGTCAGAGGCGACGCGTTGCACGCCTTTTTCGCAGGAATTAGGAGGTCTCTAAGAGCAGTGGTTTTTCCAGCCCAGCCGACAGACCTGCCATCCGCCCTAGCCCTAGCCAGGGAGGCCGAAGCTAGTATCGAACGTAGCATGTTTGCAGCTAAGTATGCCAAGGCCATCGAGGAAAAAACTCAGGCAGCAGAATATAGCAAAAATCAGGGGCGGTCTAAACAAACAAAAAGTAACAATAATAGAAAAGACCGAAGCCAAGAAAAAAATCCCCATTTTACCAGAAAACCATGGCAACCAGAAAATCAGGCAACCTACTAACTATGCGCAAAACCAGAGCGGTGGCAAAAAAGCTCAAAAAAGACAGAACCAATCTGAGCGCATGACAGGTCAAAGACGCCAACGAATAAATAATGTTGAGCAGAACAACACTGACAACGAAGACCAGAATTATGAGGCCGCAGCAACAGCAACAGTAGCTGATGTAGATGATGACAATGATTCGGGAGACGATGATGACTTGCTTAATTTTTTAGAGAACGTTCCCGCCTGCCGTGCATTGAACGCCGGTTAGCTGGGAGAACATTAAAAATCTTAATAGATACAGGGGCGGCAAAGAATTACGTAAAGCCCGTAAAGGAGCTAAAAGGCGTAATTCCTGTCGAGAAGCCCTTCACTGTGAGTTCCATACACGGCTCCAGTAAGATTCAAAACAAATGTTCGATGAAAATTTTTTGTTAAAAATTCCTCTTTCTTTTTGCTGGATACAATAGGTACGTTTGATGCTATCATAGGCTTCGACTAGCGAACGCGAGCAGGAGTGACATTAGACCTACACAGCGGCGTTATTAACTACGGCAATATCTCGGAACAGTTACAATTTCACGAGTGCGATTGCGTAAATTTCACACACGTGGATGACATAGTGGTACCATTCTCCGTAAAGGCAGAATTCAAAAAGATAATACAGAACAGAATTAAGGCATTTTCGACCTCTAACGAGGCGTTACCTTTCAATACTTCAGTAGTAGCCACAATACGTACAACTGATAACGAACCGATTTATTCCAAGCTATACCCACACCCTATTTGAGGTAGCAGATTTCGTTAACAAAGAAATCAAACAGCTATTGAAAGATGGAATTATCAGGCCATCAAGGTCCCCATACAACAGCCCGACATGGGTGGTTGACAAAAAAGGAATTGACTCAGAAGGTAACAAAAACAAACGGCTGGTACACAAGTTCAGGAAGCTGAATGAGCGTACTGTCGCCGATCGGTACCCAATGCCAAGCATTCCCATGATTCTGGCAAACTTGGGAAAAGCTAAATTTTTCACTACCCTAGACCAGGGTACCATCAAATTTATCTGGCTGAACAAGATAGAGAGAAAACGTCATTCTCAGTAAACGGGGGAAAATATGAATTTTGTCGGTTACCATTTGGTTTAAAAAATGCGGGAAGCATTTTTCAAAGAGCCATCGATGACGTATTGAGAGACCACATTGGCAAAATATGTTATGTCTTTGTAGACGACGTAATTGTTTTTTTCTGAAAATGAGACCGATCATGTAAAACACATTGACATGGTATTACAGTGCCTATGCGAAGCAAACATGAGAGTCTCACAGGAGAAAACCAAATTCTTTAAAGAAAGCGTCGAATACTTAGGTTTCGTTGTTACCAAGGAGGGGCGAGAACAGACCCAGAAAAGGTCGCGGCCATACAAAACTATATTGAACCAAAAAATGTATTTAGTCTCAGATCCTTAATCGGCCTCGCAAGCTACTACAGAGGATTTGTAAAAGACTTTGCGTCAATAGCAAGACCATTGACGGACATATTTAAAGGTAAAAATGGCACCGTCAGTAAGCATATGTCAAAAAAGGTTCAGATAGAGTTTAACGAGACACAGCGCAACGCGTTCGAACGCTTGAGAAACATCTTAGCACCAGAAGATGTCATCTTGCTAAACCCTGATTTTAAACAACCCTTTGATTTGACTACGGATGCCTCCGCAAGTGGTATAGGAGCTGTACTGTCCCAGGGAGGTAAGCCGATCACAATGATCTCCCGAACACTTAAACAATGTGAGGCACACTATGCCACAAACGAGAGGGAACTGCTAGCCATTGTTTGGGCTTTAGGTAAGCCCCACAACTACCAAAGAAATCAACATCTTTACTGACCATCAGCCTCTTACTTTCGCGGTTTCGGAAAGAAACACGAATGCCAAAATCAAAAGATGGAAGGCATTCATTGACGAACACAACGCAAAAGTGTTCTATAAGCCAGGCAAAAAAAACATGTCGCTGACGCCATGTCACAACAAAACATAAATGCTTTACAAGACGAGCCTCAGTCTGATGCTGTCACAGTTCATAGTAAAGCATCATTGACCTACACGGTTGAAACAACAGAGAAGCCTCTAAATTGTTTCAGGAATCAAATAGTCCAAGAAGAGGCAAAGTATCTGCTCAAGCAATACTTCACAATTTTCAGTAATAAGGCCCGTCACATTATCCACTTCACAGAAAAAAACACCCTTTTCGAAACCTTAAAGCTGGTTATCAACCCAAGCGTTGTAAACGAAATATATTGTGACTTGCCAACGTTGGCCAGCATTCAACACGCATTGGTGTTAAACTTCCAGGCGACCAAGTTTTGGCACTGCAAAAACCGTGTGTCAGACGTCTTTGATAAAAATGAACAGGTGGAAATAATCACCGCAGAACACAACCGCGCACACAGAGCGACTCAGGAAAATATCAAACAAGTTATTCGCGACTATTATTTTCCAAAGATGGCCAAATTAGCAACCGAAGTTGTGTTAAATTGCAAAATTTGCACTAAAGCAAAATACGACAGACACCCCAATAAACAAGAACTGGGAGTAACACCGGTCCCATCATATGTAGGCGAAAGGCTGCATATTGACATTTTTTCCACCGATAAAAAACTATTGCTAACTTGCATCGATAAGTTCTCAAAATTTGCAGTTGTACAACCATTGGCATCTAGAGCAATAGTGGATGTGAAAATCCCTATCATCCAACTTATAAATTTATTCCCAAACACAAAGACAATATACTGTGATAACGAAGCAGCTTTCAACTCTGAAACTATCAAGTCGTTACTCAAGAATCAATACGGTATTGATATTGCAAATGCACCCCCACCACATAGTAGTTCAAACGGACAAGTCGACCGCTTTCACAGCACTCTAACGGAAATTGCGGAGTGTATCAAAATGGACAAAAAAAATCTATGATACAGGAGAGTTAATCATGCGGGCGACCGTTGAATACAATAAAACATTGCATTCGGTCGTAAACCAAAGACCCATTGATGTAATTCACGCAACCTCTGATGAGGTTAAGCAACGATACAAGTAAAGATCGCGAAAGCACAACAAACTAATCTTGACAGATGTAACCCAACGAGACAGAATAGAGTATTTGAGGTAGAAAAGAAAGTATATTTAATAAACAATAGAAGGCTAGGTAACAAGCTAACCCCGTTATGCACGGAAGAAAAAGTACAAGCAGACATGGGAACGTCTGTTCTCATAAAGGGGAGGGTGGTCCATAAGGACAACCTTAAGTAACACGGGCCTTATCACTCCTTCTACGAAAACATTTGATAGTTCTACATTTTATCTTTACAGGCTTATGCTAATGCTTCTGTCTCTTCTTGCAGTGGTTAACACTCGGATTACCGATTATTCTCATTCCAACTATATCCCTGTAATTGAGGGAAAAGTATTGTTATGTGAACAGAGGGATTACATAGGGCATTTAAGTAACTTAAGTGAATTTTCAAGCATAGTAGGCGAAACAGAGAAATTATCCGAAGCATTCCCCAAGTCACACATGAGGCAGCTCCTTGAGGTTGACACCAACCATATCAAGAGCCTTCTGTCTGTGTTAAAGGTCCATCATAGAATGGCCAGAAGTTTAAACTTCCTAGGCACAGCACTTTAGGTAGTTGCTGGGACACCAGATGCCTCAGATTTTTAAAAAGTTAGATGGTCCGAAGCCCTACTCATTGAGTCAAATAATAAGCAAGTAGTGATTAACTCGGAGACCCAAAGGCAGATGGATCAGCTAACCGAAACAGTAAATGAAATAATTAAAGCAAAGCAAAATGAATTAGTTGACACGCCCCACTTGTATGAAACATTATTAACTAGAAATAGAATGTTAATAACCGAAATTGAAAATCTAAAACTCACGATCACTCTTGCTAAGGCAAGGAAAATAAATCCTACTATTTTTGACCATAACGATTTTTGACCATAACGAGAATCCCATAGAAGTCCCGGTAGTTAGTTTAATAGAAGCTTCCAACATCAAGATCTTTCAATCCGAAAGCATTGTTCATATAATAATTAATTACCCTAGAATTAAGTACATCTGTAGGAAAGTTACGATATTCCCAGTATCCCATAACCACACCGTATTGTAATTACAAGATGACACAATAGCAGAATGCGATAAGGACGTATTGGCGGTCACCGATTGCACAGCGACCACGGGAGATACCTTTTGCAATTTGTCACCTCATGACACATGCGCGAGGGCCCTCCATGCGGGAAGCATAGTCAACTGCCATGTGGACGAGGGCGTGATAATAATCAACGAGAATCCAGCGCGAGTCAGCACAGATGATGGCCCAGTAATTCAGACCAACGGTACGCGCCTTATCACCTTTGAGCGTTTTGCCATCGTCAATGGCACAAAGTACCTAATCCAACTAGAGGCCCTGAACAAAATGCCAGGTATAGCCTCGTCACCGTTACTAAACATCGTCAACCATGATTCCGTTTTGAGCATGCCGCTTCTCCATTGGATGAATGAACCCAATCTACATGTCATTCAAGAATTCAAGGATGAAGTAGAGGCAGCGGGATCTCCTAAGGCGTGGTGCTTAGGTGCAGTCGGATTTGTCCTCATCCTCAACGGTTCCATCTTCCTCTACCTGCACTTGAGGAAGAGGCGAGCTTCAAAAGTGATACAGGAGGTCATCAATAAGTAAGAGGACGGTCACAGTTCTGAGGGGGGAGTACTTAACAAGTAATCCTCGCGCCAGCGCGGTAACCTGATCCCTTGCTTGGCTGCAAGAGCAGTGTTATCACTTATGCTGAGTTAGCAGTCATCCATGTAGCTTAAGTATTTGTAGTTTTGTCTTTTGTAGCTTTGGCCTTTAGCTTTAGCTGTCATTTAATTTAGCTTTAGTTTTGTTCGATTCTAATACAGAGTACTTGGCTCAGTCACATTACTCCGGCCAAGCGGTCATAATTATTAATTGCATTATTGAGCCAGAAGGCCAATGATATAGGAGGGCAGGCACCCTCTCAACATAATCTTCAGATCCAGTACCAACCATTTGGACGGACCACAGAAGGAAGAAATAGAGACCATTACTGCTGCTCAAGAACATCTGTAACGAAGTCATCGAGGAGACAGAAATTGGTTAATTCGCCTATGACAATCAATGCGTACTCGAGTGGGTGGGTTCGTGTAGCGCACACACAGCCTCACACACACACCTTCTGCAACTTCATAAGTCGGGAGAAAATACCCAAGCTTTCAGGAGCCTGGTTGGTGATTCGCTGGGTGAACACGCAGAGGTTCGGGTCCTGGGACCAGGGACCTGGACGAGGTTACTACAAGTGAGGACATCTGTACTGCGCTGAAAAAAACAGATTCTATTGGACGACGTAAAGCCCGAGGACATAAGCTTACGCAAGGCGTACGGACAAACGCAGACTGCCACCTTGAAAGTGGCAGCGGAAAAGGCTCGGAAGGCTCTTGCAATCGGATTCCTCAAAGTAGGATGGGTGAGATGCAGACTTCGCGAGCGGATCGACGTAACGAAATGCTTTAGATGCCTTGAGTTCGGACACCTAGCAAGGCATTGCAAAAGTGAGAGTGACAGGTCCAACCTATGCCGACGATGCAGGGGAAAGAACCACTTTGCAAGAGATTGCAAGGAAGACCCACAGTGTATGCTCTGCAGAGGAAGGAACGAGAACTCGAGTCACATCGCTGGAAGCGGTAGGTGCCCTTTGTTTAGGAGCGCACTAGCTAAACGATTGTGAAGTGCTTACAGCTAAACCTGAACCACTGTGAGGCAGCGCAGATGCTAATGAGACAATCTGTAAAGAAATGGAAGACAGATGTGGCCGTCATATGCGAACCATATAAGCCGATTGCCGGAAGCGGATGGATTGCTAGCAAATGTGGCAAAGCAGCCATCTGGACACAAAAAACTCCACCTAAGGAAATCTGGAAGTGTTTTCTGCGTTGGATGTAACCCTAGCGAACGACGGAAATGAGCTTACATACTGGAAGGCAGGTAGAGGTTCAATTATAGACCTTACCCTGCTTAGCAGCTCACTATGCAGAAAAACGGAATGGAAAGTAAGCGAGGAGTTTACGTTTAGCGACCACCAGGCTATTCTATTTGAAGTCAAAAATCAAAAACGAAGGCCAAGACCGAAGACGACTGGTCCAAAATGGAAGGATAGTTGCCTTGACGAAGAAGCACTAACGGACTCTAAACGCCATGCTGACTGGGTATGGACAAGGGAAACAGCTGAGGACATGGGTAACCAGCTAGCCCAGAGGATTGCTGAAGCATGCGACTGCTCCATGCCTGAAAGAAAGGAAAGTACTCGCGGCGCTCCGTGCTATTAATGAAAAGATCAACCAACTTAGAAAAGCTTGCCACTTAGCGAGACGGCGCTCGCAGAGAGCATTTCGCCGCCCGGACTTCGAAGAAAAGCTCAAAGTGTTTAAAAAAGCCACGAAGATGCTGAAAAGAGCATTAAAAGCAGTAAGTCTAAACAAATATGCGATGAGGCCGATATTAACCCCTGGGGTACGGCATACAAGGTTGTCACCCAAAAGATACGGAGCCAGGATACCCTACTGAGCTCGGAAGAATAGTCGACACCCTGTTCCCCCAACATCCACAAATCGAAGAGGTATACCCCACAAACTAGACCAGACGTCCTACCAAAAGGAGGCATGCCAATCGATGACCCGTCAGGATACAGACCAATCTGCCTGCTGGACATGGTGGGGAAGATCCTAGAGAGGATCGTGTATAACCGACTACTGGTAGTAGTCGAAGGAAAAATGGCCTTATCGGAAGCCGAATATGGATTCCGTAAGGCACGGTCTACGGTGGACGCAGTCAAGGCGGTTTTCGATATTGCAACCCAGGCGATTGAGGGAACTCGATGGAGATGGGGCAGCAAGGAATACTGTGCGGTAGTAACACTAGACATCAGAAATGCCTTTATCTCTGATAGTTGGTCGCGCATTCTGCGTGTATTAGAACAGCTTGAGATTCCTGCCTACCTTTTGCGGATCATATCGAACTACTTGTCAAAAAGGGTGTTAGTCTATGACACGGATGAAGGCCCTAAGCGTTACAACGTCACGGCGGGTGTACCACAGGGGTCGGTCCTTGGACCACTCCTGTGGAATATAATGTATGACGACGTTCTCAGAGTTGAATTACCGCTGGGATGCAAGCTGATTGGTTTCGCAGATGACCTGGCACTGGTAATAGTTGCAAAAGAAGTCGGACAATTGGAGACGGCTGCAAATGAAGCGATAACGCGATTGGCCAGGTGGATCCAAGGAGCCCATCTAAAGCTAGCTGGTCATAAAACAGAGGCTGTGCTCATTACAAGCAGAAAAAAATTGGAGTTCGCAACAATAAAGTTGGTAATGTCATAATTAAATCGAAGGAGTACATAAAATACCTAGAAGTTATGCTGGACAACAGGCTGAGCTTTCGACCCCACGTTGAATATGCAAGTCAAAAGGCATCAAAAATGCAGGCAGCCCTTTCGAGGATGCTACCGAACATTGGAGGACCCAGAGCTGGAAGGCGACTTCTACTGGCTAAAGTAGTAGCCTCTGTTCTGCTCTATGCTGCCCCGATATGGGCATCCGCTGTGGGGAGCAATAAGAGCCTTTTGAAGAAGCTTGCAACGCCTTACCGACTTAGCGCTCTTCGAGTCATATCCGGATTCCGGACGGTCTCG
Source organism: Lordiphosa mommai (assembly GCA_018904225.1). Lineage (NCBI taxonomy): Eukaryota > Metazoa > Arthropoda > Insecta > Diptera > Drosophilidae > Lordiphosa > Lordiphosa mommai. The sequence continues at coordinate 1,438,810 of JAEIFT010000019.1, forward strand.
GATGACGCAGCCTTAGTCCTGGCCAACATGTTGCCGGTTGATATACTGGCAAACGAAATGAAGGAGATCTACACAGGGCAAGCAGTGATGGGAAGGACGGTGACGATAGATGCGATACGAAAGTCGGAAAGAGTAGTGTCAATGGCTACTTGGCAGGCGAGGTGGAACATAGCAACCAATGCAAGATGGACCCACGCAATAATTCCAAACCTGGACGAATGGGTAATGCGGAGCAGAGGAGAATTAAACTTTCACCTCACTCAGTTCTTCACTGGTCACGGAGGATATAGAAAATACCTACACAGGTTCAAACATGAGGACACACCGGAATGTTCGACTTGTCCAAATGCGCATGAGGACCCAGAGCACGTACTATATCACTGTGAAAGGTATAAGACCAGAGCAGCTATCGCACTTTTGAAGGAGGACCTTGTCGGGTACATGCTGGAGTCGGAAGCTAATTGGAACAGCATTAGCCAGCTTATTATAGGCATCCAGAGCAATCTGAGAAGATGCGAGCAAGAGCGAAGAACAACGGAGAGTGCCTAAAAAGGCATCCCATCCCCGCGAAGTAATACTTAGCGGTGATCCCGCGGGGAATGCGGTGTGTAGTTGGGAGGGGGTGTATTTAGCACGTAGGCATTAACGTTGTTGATGAATCGTGCATGCTGTTGGTACGGGCCAACAGTATCTTTGGAAGATTTTCATCCCCCCATGGCGAATCCATGGAAAAAAAAAAAAAAAAAATACACCTTCATGCCAACGTTGTCTGTCTCACACTTGTGCAGATACCTAAAGCTTTTGAGTTTAAAATATTATTAAGATCCCCACCTAGTATATACACCTTGATTGGCAGATAATTTCTATTTGCGATTACTGATTTACGATTGCTAAAATGTCTCTGCTGTATGACATTGATTCCAGGATAAAATAGCGGGTTTCCATATGAGCAGCGTTCAAGTTAGCGTCATATGCTAATATGTGAATATGCAAACAACAACTATTTAACTGAAGTTAGATAAAACAAAATCATAAAAAAACCGTTAACTAAAGTTAAGTGAATTATCTATATTTAACTCAAGTTAAATAAAACTAACTCAAAAAACAATTGACTAAAGTGTTGTGAACAAAATTTACATACATACATGCAGCAACAATTTATCAAATACAGAACTTACGTACATACATACAGCAGTTGCACATCAAACACACAACATACATACATCAAAACCAAGAATCCAGTGGAAAAACACTCCGAACTGTACGGAAACCTGGAAAAGCAACAGTAAACCAAAGCACCGCTATTCTTCATAGTAAGGAGGCAAAGAAGACAAAAAAAAAAAATAGAAGGCTAACATCGGCTACGCCGATGTTTTAAAAACCCTTGCAGTTCTCGAAAGTCGCTACCATTGATAACAAAAAAGTTGTTCTCACTAGAACTAGTTTTTTGACCGACCGTTTATATGGCAGCCATTTGCGATAGTCATCCGATTTTGATCATTTTTCCAGAATTGTGTGAAGGGATATAAAACTAATATATACCAAGATTGGTGACGTTACAAAGGAAAACAAACAAGTTTTTCTCACTAGAACTAGTTTTTTGACCGACCCTTTATATGGCAGCGATATGCTATAGTCATCCGATTTTGATCAATTTTTTTCCGAATATAAAACTAATAAACACCACGATTGGTGATGCTACAATAGAAAACAAAACAGTTTTTCTCACTAGAACTAGTTTACGGACCGATCGTTCCTATAGCAGCTATATGATATAGTCATCCGATCCGGCCGATTCCGACAAATGTGCAGCCTATGTGTATTTAAAGTCTTTTTGCAAAGTTTGGTCAAGATAGCTAAAACTGAGGGAGGAGATAGCATAGAAACAGACAGACGGACCGACGGACAGACGGACATGGCTATATAAACTCAGCTCGTCATGCTGATCAAGAATATATATAGTTTATGGGGTCGGAGATGCTTCCTTCTATGCGTTACAAACATCGTGACAATTTTAATATACCCTCTGCAAGGGTATAAAAAAACTGGCGTAATGAAAAAAGAATAGTAACAACATCAACATAATCTCATCACTGAAGAGCTTCTTTCCATTTCCACTCATTCTCTCCAAAGAGAAACGGAACGCTCTGAGAAGATCTCTACTCTCTAATATTCTTGTAAAGTGGAATCGAAACTATTTTTGTTAGAGCAGCCATGGCTCTGGAACTACAATTTTCACTACGTGACGTCATCAAGGAGGCGCAAAGTATCCAGATCCTGCGAGGGACAACTCCTATGCCCTTTCCTCATTTATAAGAGAAGTCGAAACCGTTCTTGCATTGGTAGATGGTCAAGATGTGCCTAAAGCTTATATCCACCAAAAAGTTGTACTCAACAAAATACAAGGAGCCGCTCTTTATGTTTTGCATTCGCTTGGAGCAAATCGTCAATGGCATGAAGTAAAAAAGGCGCTCATTGATAATTTTGGCATTAAGGAATCTTATGACGAACTCTACAAACAAGGATATTGTGAGTTATTTCAAGCACTTTCGTAATATTTGTGGTAAAATTCAAGAAAAATTCGATTTTGTTGACAGATTTATTCTATGAACTTTTCTCAACAACATTAACGTAAATTTAGCTTCCGTAGTTATTAACGCTAACCTAACAAACATTAGAGATGCTTTTCGGCTATTAGAAGAGAATGGCCTTATTCGTTTTGAAAATAAAGACAAACTTGCTGACCAAAATAAAAGGCAAAGTAATGATAATCCAAATATTGAACACTCACAAACACACTTTCCAAATTCAACATTTCAACAAAACAATCATAATTCATGTTCATCAAATCAATCACAAAGAAATCAAAATAATCAAATTCCAAGTTCTTATCGATTTTCCAATAGAACATCTTACTCTAGCCGTCCGTATTCAAATCAAAATATGTCTGCTCAATGTCAAAATAATAATAAATCTTTTCCTATGGAAATAGATCACATACAAGTCGAAAGTCATAACAATAATGAAGAACAAGAAAATTTTCTTATACCAGTCCCCAAAAATTATTACCGTTAATAGAACTATCCATTCATAATGAAAAAATAATAGCACTGATAGATTCAGGCTCTACAACCTCTCTGATTAATTCTAATAAGCTACCCCAGTGTAAACGTATACCTTTAAAAGAATCAATTCAATTTTCGTCTCTAAATGGATTAATAAGCGTAACCCATGAAATAATTACAGATGTTCCTTTAGAATTTAATGAAGATGAGACCATGTCATGGAAGTTAACCAATCTGCAAGGAAAAAATTTTTTTTGCGATAATCGGACAAAATATATTAACTCCTATGAATGCTATTTTAGATATGGGTCAACAGACTCTTACAATCAATAATAATACAATAAAGCTGTACCCTACATGTCCATTTGCGTTCGATGAAATACATATTCTTGAGATAGGTAATATTGATAATAAGATTAAAAATAATCTCTTTGAAGGGTTAAATATTCAAGAAAGTCAAGCATTAGAACAAATTTTAGATCGTTACAAAGACCTCATATATGTTAAGGGACAAGCTCTTACTAATACATTTATTATTCAACATGAAATTAAAACTACAACTGATAAGCCAGTCTATGCAAAAATGTATCGGTATCCACAGGCTCATGAACTCGAAATTTGCAAACAAATTAATGAAATGCTTAAGCAATGAATCATTAGTGAGAGTAATTCGCCCTATAATAGTCCTGTATGGATAGTCCCAAAAAAGAAGACAATTTAGGCGAATCGAGATGGAGAGTTGTTATTGATTATCGACCTGTAAATGGTATAACTGTAACTGATCGGTTTCCTATACCAAATATTAAAAATATATATTTTAGATAAATTAGATCATGCTCAGTATTCTACAACTGTTGATTTGGCTAAAGGTTTTCACCAAATTCTTGTAAGACAAGAAGATCGGGTGAAAACAGCATTTTCTACGCCATATGGCCATTATGAGTTTTACCGAATACCTTTTGGCCTAAAAAACGCGCCAGCAACGTCACAAAGGCTCATCAACCATATTCTTTACGATATTTTGATATTTTCCACAAGTATTCAAGAGCATATTTGCGACATCACCAAAGTGTTTCAAAAGCTGAGGGAAGCAAACTTAAAGGTTCAAATTAATAAATTTAAATTCTTTGCCAAAGAAACATTGTATTTAGGTCACATTTTGACACCTGAAGGAGTAAGACCTAATACAAATAAAGTTTCTCATATCCTTAATTTACAATTGCCCAAAAATGCGAAACAGATTAAGTCGTTTCTTAGTATGGCCGGTTACAATCGTAAATTCATGAAGGACTACTCTAAAGTAGCCTACCCTATGATTAAATATTTGAAAAAAGGTGTCAAACTAAAGATTAACGATCCAAGCTATATCCACTCATTTGAAAATCTATAGAAAAATATTACGGAATCGCCTGTTTTAAGATATCCAGTCTTTAGCAAGCAATTTCAACTCAAGATGGACAACGAGATGGACATCCTCTTTGCTACGCAAGTAGAACACTAAACGATCATGAACGTAACTACTCGACAACAGAAAGAGAACTTCTTGCAATTGTTTGGAGCACGAACTATTTCCGTCCATACTTGTATGGCACCAAATTCGAAATACTTTCTGATCATCAGCCTTTTCGGTGGCTTTTCATTAAATCCCAGGGGAAGATGAGCCCTAGGTTGTATCGCTGGATCATTAAACTTAGCGAGTATAATCTTTTAGTAAACTGCATAAAAGGCAGAAAGAACCAAGTCGCTGATTTCCTAAGCAGGATTAACACTGATACAAATGAAATCAATATGATCAACTCCTCTACAAACTCTTTATACAATAATGCTACTGATGACCTAGACTATTTTGAATTTTGGTCTCATTTGAATTAATTTTTTCAAATTGTGTGCTCAATTCTAAGGGGTACCTCTCGAATTATCAAACATGTTTCATAATTCGACGACCCCCCTACGAGAATGTATCAGCTGTTTTTGAAAAACGATTTGGCAGCCCCATGCACACTATAAGAGCGCATTCTAGGCGTCTGAGTAAGGCCTCTTAGAATGCTTTGAGAAAATTCGAAGAGCGCATTCTAAGAACCATGTAATTAGATAGGCAGCTTTAAATGGAAATAGAAGGTAAGTTGTTTATATTTTTATACACTTGCAAAGTGTATATTATTTTGACCAGAAGTTTGTAACGCATAGAAATATTCATTTCCGACCACATAAACTATATATATTCTTGATCAGGGCGACGAGCTGCGTTCAATTCCGTCTGCCCGTCCGTCTGTCTGACCGTCTGTCTGTTTCTACGAAAACTAGTCTCTCAGTTTTAAAGCTATCGAGCTAAAATTTTGCACAGAGTCTTCTTTTTACTGCACGCAACTAATATGTCGGAACCGGCCGGATCGGATGACTATATCATATAGCTGCCATAGGAACGATCGGTCTAAGAAGTAGTTCTAGTTAGATTTTTTTTGATTTCCATCGTAGCGTCTCGAATCGTAGTATATATTTGTTTTATATGTTTCCACACAATTCTGTAAAAATTTATCAAAATCGGATGACTATAGCATATAGCTGCCATATAAACGGTCGGTCAAAAAACTACTTCTAGTGAGAAAAACTTTTTTGTTTCTTATCGTAGCGTCCCCAATCTTGGTATATATTAGTTTTATATGCTTTCACATAATTTTGAAAAAATTTATCAAAATCGGATGACTATAGAATATAGCTGCCATAGGACCGATCGGTCGGAAAATATGTTTTACTAAGAAAAGTTTTTTTTTATGGTATCAAATTTTTATTATCAATGATTTAAAAATTTTAAATATCTGATATCTATATTCTATATATATATTTTCCTAGTTAAATCAGTTGGAGTAAAGTTTTTCAAGTGTATTAAAACTTCGGCACAGTCGAAGTTAGTTTTGCCTTCTCGTTTATAATAAAAATCAAAAATGAATATTTAAAAATAATTCTTAAAATAAAAATCAAAAAAAAATTTTTTAGATTGATTTTTAAAAATATAAATCATAGATGATTAATAACAATTGATTTTTATAGTTATAACTTATAACCGTTACGGTCCCTGTCGGGAGCAGACTGCGACAACAATTAATAATAAGTAATCATCCTAAATGATCATATTTTGTTTGCCTAAACCTTGTATAAAATTTGCCTGAATTGTTTGTAAAACTTTGCTTACCGCTATATTATTGCTCATCACTGTCATTATGCTTGCATGCAAGCAATGTTCAAAGCTTGCACGCAAGCTTAATCAGTCTTTCGTTTGTCTTATCATAGCTCGCACGCACGTCGACGCAACATAGCTTCAAATAGGAAATAAAACTAAAAAACATTGATCTTCCCTTAGCAAACAATTAAACACAATAAAACATTGTAAAATATTACCCTAAATTGTGAACAATACATCTTTATACAACACACTACACGACAACATCATTATCGTTAAATTCAAAACTCTAAAATCAAACACTCTAAATTTAACCTAAAACCCACCCCCGCTTATTAATTTGTTTAAACGCACGCAAACACTAACTAATTGAGTATGCCAAAGGGGATGCAAAATAGTATTTCCTCAAAACATTGGTGACCCCGACGTGATTGTTTATAAAAAATTATTTATATTGTTAAATAGTTTTTCGGTGCGTTTTGTGCATAATTCGGTGCCAAAACCATATACACACATACATACATACAGACATTGGCTTGCAATTCGAGCGACCAGTGCTTGATTAACTGTTTGGGGTTACAGTTGCTTCGTGTACGCGTATACATAGTGCGTTTATATGCATATAAAAGTGGTGTGACATTGCGGTCATTAGGTCATTGGCCCACAAGAACAGCTTAGCGACAAAAGCTCAGTTCTTATCTCTCTTTTGTTTATTTATTTATTTATTTGTTGAAAAAAAAGTCGACAAATGGTGGCTGTCAACCAAAAAAAGAAAAACTGAATACGTTATATAAAGGCTTAATAAACTAAGAAAGCCTAACAAGAAAAATCTAACAAAATTACAAATCGACTAGTAACGACTCCGACACGGTGGGGGAATTTTATTTGCCCGTCCGGCCAGCTATGCCCCAGTTCACAGCCAATTGAAGCCAGAGACGTTACTAGACCTAACACAAATTTAAATAGTATAGAAGTCGAAAAAGAGAAAAAGAGAAGGGTGAGAAAAAGGAAAAGAGAAGGCTTAAAAATATGTTTACAAAATCATAAACACAAACAATAAATAAACAATTAGGGTATTCACGACAACTTGCTTATTTGATAACCTATTGAAAAATAATAATTAATCTTCATCTGTCGTGAACACACTTTTGAGTAAATTTCTTGATTATTAAAACTCAATAAATCAGAGCCAACTATATTGAAAAAATTTATGTTACGTAAATTTAAAATATACTAAAAGATAAAGGCTTAAAATAATATGTGATTGCATTTTATGTCATTGCAATCGTTAAAGGGTTCTTGAAGAACAAAAAAAACGAGAAGGCAAAGCTAACTTCGACTGTGCCGAAGTTTAAATACACTTGAAAAAGTTTACTCCAACTGATTTAACCGGTAAAAAATATGTAGAATATAGATATCAAATATTTTAAACTTTTTAATATTTAAAAATAAAAATTTGCACCCGCCCTAAAAAACTTTTCTTAGTAAAACACATTTTCCGACCGATCGGTTCTATGGCAGCTATATGCTATAGTCATCCGATTTTGATCAATTTTTTCGAACTTATGTGAAAGCATATAAAACTAATATATACCAAGATTGGAGACGCTACGATGGAAAACAAAAAAGTTTTTCTCACTAGAAGTAGTTTTTTGACCAACCGTTTATATGGCAGCTATATGCTATAGTCATCCGATTTTGATAAATTTTTTTCCGAATTGTGTGAAAACATATAAAACTAATATATACTACGATTGGTGACGCTACGATGGAAAATAACAAAGTTTTTCTCACTAAGACTTATTTTTCGACCGATCGTTCCTATGGCAGCTATAAGATATAGTAATCCGATCCGGCCGGTTCCGACATATTAGTTGCGTGCAGTAAAAAGAAGACTCTGTGCAAAATTTCAGCTCGATAGCTTTAAAACTGAGGGACTAGTTTGCGTAGAAACAGACAGACAGACGGACAGACGGACAGACAGACAGACAGACGGACAGACGGACGGACGGACAAGCGGAAATGAACTCAGCTCGTCGTCCTGATCAAGAATATATATAGTTTATGGGGTCGGAAATGAATATTTCTATGCGTTACAAACTTCTGGGCAAAATTAATATACACTTTTCAAGTGTATAATTACTGCCAATAAATAAGCCTACAAAAAAGACAGACACTTTATATTTTAAGGAAATAGTTTTTTTTAATTAATTAGCTCAAAACATCGATTTTTTTGTAAATTTTTTAATCAACAAAAAATATACAGCCATGCTCCCATTTTCACTTTCGCAAACTTTTTGCGAATTAGAGACCAAATTTGCTCCTAAAACCGGTTTCAAATCGCAAAAAGTTTGCGAAAGTGAAAATGGGAGAATGGATGATAGTGTTTTTTTTTATCTTTGATCGTAGTTATAAGCTATGTGGATAAATGCTCTGGATAGACCCATTTGAGCAAGCCTGCCTTTAGGCAGGGTTTCATAAAGTACTCTACAAAGGTTCCATGTCAAGCTATGACTAAATATGTAAAACCACCAACGAGAAAAATTATCTAAATAAAAAACGGAAAATTTGCAAATTCTTTAAAAATAATTTTAACAGCAGAAAAATATTTTAAATATATATATATATAAATTTTGCCCCCAAATTTTATGGAATACTTCAACTAAAAACAATTGTTTTGTATTCTTCAAATATATATTAAATCACATAGAAAATTTTGTAGAGCTCAATCAATTTATTCACTCCCAAAAATATCTAGAAAAAAACGCCTCTTTTAGACCTCCTAAAGCAGGCTGCCCCCTTAAGAAGTTGCAAAATATCAATTTGTCCATTTGTAAACTATTGTTCTCGCTTTATCATTGCTGCCGTATGACCGATCAGTCAGAAAATGGGACAATATTTTTTGTTAATATGAATACTTTACGCTTTCAAAAAGTTCTGCAAAATGCAAAATCGGATGACTATATGTATTAGAACTTTGTCACAGAGGAAGTTAGCTTTGCCTTCTCGTGTCGAAAATGGGCCTTTTTATTCCTTCATAAACTTGTACTTTTAGGGAAAAACTTTTTATCTGATACTTGGTTTTGATTACTTTTAGCCTAAAAGTTTTAGGGTTTAATTCTAAGCTATATTTACTTATATGATTGTTCTCTCGATTACGTTAAGTTTAAACTTATAAAAAAATGTTTTGCCCTGCTTAAAAAGCTCCATTTTGAAAAAAAAGGCTCCAGTGCTCCAACGAGAAAAAAAAGATCCATTTTGGAGCGTTTGCTCCAAATGTGGCAACCGTGCCCAGAGGTTACCTGGATACATTTAGAATAAGAATTCCGAAAAAGAACCATTTGTGTTCTATCACTTAGGTACTGAGAAATCAAATTAAGAAGATTAATTGGGAAACCGATTAAACTTAACTTGTGAAGTAGCAATGAGTCGTTTACGGAGTCGAACGCCTTGCTAAAATCAGTATAAATGACGTCATTTTGGTTAAGAACCCTTTGATCACAAGAGAAGTAAACTCTAAAAGGTTAGTGGTAGTAGATCTACGTTTCACAAAGCCATGCTGGAAAGGTGAAATGATAGAACTAGAAAACTGTTGCAGTTGAGATGTTATAATTTTCTCAAAAGTTTTTGGATTTGCGGACAATTTGGAAATACCCTGTAATTTTCAACATCGGACTCATTACCTTTCTTATGGAGAGGAATGATAAAAGATTCCTTCCATAACGTAGGGAAAGTGGCTGAATTAACAGACAATTCAAATAATTTATGTAAACAGAACCTGAGAATGCATCCTGGTACTCCATCAGGACCTGGTGCATTTACGGGTTTGACTAAATTAAGGTCGCAGAGCAGCGAACTTTCAGTGATCACAGGGCTTAAAATGCAATTAGACTTATTTAACTGATAAGGATACGGTTGATTCGAATCGTACAGAAGTTGTTGCGTCACTACCATTGCCGTTAGAAACTTTGGGTAAGAAAATCGGTGGCAGGTTTTTCTTCTTTACTAAATATTCTTTTATATATAAATGTTCTGGCCAAAAACTTTTACAACAAACTGTGTTAAAGATTTCAACAGGAACGCTCACTTTAAAAGAAGCAATGTCTCTCATGTACGTGAAAGTAAATTTCTCCACCGTAATAAAACGAGCTTGTGTTTTAGCCTGATCGAAGGCCTTAACATCATCTGATGAAAGGTTAGGCGCAAGCCGAGAAACAAAAACGTATTTCTTAGGTGGAACTCCTACGAGTGTCATTGGTGTGCTTCTGACTCCATTATTTTCGGAATTGCTTACCGAAATAACTGGAGTAGTTGATGCCACTGTTGCATACTCTATAGGTACACTAGGAACAGGATGGATAGGGACCACCTGGGCGGACACGTCGGACACTACAGCCGGTACCACTTCATCGCGGACAAGATCCATGCCAGGCACAATGGAAATTGCTTCATCTATAGAAGATTTCCGGGCCTGAGCAGGTGTGCGGAATGATATTAACTGCTGACTATTAGGAGGATGGATTTGCAACCTGTGCAGGAACAGAAAGGTCATTCGGCTTACAAGGCAGACCAGAAGAATTGGTTTTTTTTACGCTTAGGGGACTCAGTCATCAGTTTTAGACTGTTAATCTGAGTATCCATTGCCAAGAACCCATCATTAAGTTTGCGAAAACCAGCAAACAGGTCCTTTAAACCATCTCTTGTCTGTCTCATAAACAGACGCATGTCCGTTTCTACTCCCCGACAAGACTCGCAACTCCACTTTAAGCCATTTCGCAGGCCTATGGCGTCTTTTACTCTGGCATTGTAACCAGCACATTTGACATGAATTATATGGTCACAAAGCCAACAAGAGATAAAGTCTTCATTGGCTGCAGTCGAAATACGGCAGTTCTTGTAACAGCAGACCAAGTATTTATCCATATTAATTTCAACTTTATTAAAAATCTATTTACCAAAAGTATTCTTAATTCGATTATACCCTGAAATATACAGACCAAATCAAAGCAGCAGGCAACAACAACAACAATGAAAATGCAATTTAAATGCAAAAGCTTTTACTTTAACACAACAAAAGCGCGAGAGTACCGATCGCGAGCGCGAGAAAGAATGAGAGGGAGAGATGCAAAAGCTACTCAGCACTAAAAGAACAAAAACAAAACACGGAGCGTGGAAGACAAAAATAACAATAATTTATTCAATTCGGTAACAAAACCGAGAAGGCAAAGCTAACTTCGACTGTGCCGAAGTTTTAATACACTTGAAAAACTTTACTCCAACTGATTTAACCGGTAAAATATATATAGGATATAGATATCAGATATTTGAAATTTTTAAATCATTGATAATAAGAATTTGATACCATAAAAAAAACTTTTCTTAGTAAAACACATTTTTCGACCGATCGGTCCTTTGGCAGCTATATGCTATAGTCCTCCGATTTTGATAAAATTTTCCAGAATTGTGTTAACGCATATAAAACTAATATATACCAAGATTGGTGACGCTACGATGGAAAATAAATGAGAAGGCAAAGCTAACTTCGACTGTGCCGAAGTTTTAATACACTTGAAAAACTTTACTCCAACTGATTTAACCGGTAAAATATATATAGGATATAGATATCAGATATTTAAAAATTTTTAATCATTGATAATAAAAATTTGATACCATAAAAAAAACTTTTCTCAGTAAAACACATTTTTCGACCGATCAGTCCTATGGCAGCTATACGCTATAGTCATCCGATTTTGATAAAATCTTCCAGAATTGTGTTGACGCATATAAAACTAATCTATACCAAGATTGGTGACGCTACGATGGAAAATAAAAAAGTTTTTCCCACTAGAACTAGTTTTTTGACCGACCCTTTATATGGCAGCTATACGCTGTATTCATCCGATTTTGATAAAATTTTCCACAAATACGTAAAATCATCTCAAACTAATATATACCAAGATTGGTGGCGCTACAATGGAAAATAAAAAAGTTTTTCTCACTAAGACTTATTTTCCGACCGATCGTTCCTATGGCAGCTATAAGATATAGTCGTCCGATCCGGCCGGTTCCGACATATTAGTTGCGTGCAGTAAAAAGAAGACTCTGTGCAAAATTTCAGCTCGATAGCTTTAAAACTGAGAGACTAGTTTGCGTAGAAACAGACGGACAGACGGACAGACGGACAGACGGACAGACGGACGGACGGACAGACGGACAGACGGACGGACGGACAAGCGGAAATGAACTCGGCTCGTCGTCCTGATCAAGAATATATATAGTTTATGGGGTCGGAAATGAATATTTCTATGCGTTACAAACTTCTGGGCAAAATTAATATACACTTTTCAAGTGTATAAAAAGAAATTAGTTATAGACCGACCTTACCGTAATTTGAACTCAGGTTTTGTTGACTTTCAGTCTAACACCTTAACCTCTACACCATTGCCACCAAGGTGGAAGTGCCAGCTTAGTAAGCTTTATAAAGTAGTGGCGCTTTATCAACAAAATATTAAAATTCTGGCACCTAATGGGTACACACTGTTTGAAGTGTTTACCAACACTGAAATTGAATTTTAACCAGGCAACCACATGACCCAGCTCTAGGCTGGTGATGTCAGTTTATTTTTCGGTAGTACATTTTGTTGTTGGAGATTTCATTTCCTAACAGGTTATCTATTAAGCAAGTTGTCGTGAATACCCTAATTATTATAGAATGAACAAAAATAATATAAAATAAAACAATAATGAAAATAAATTTTAAAATTAAAAGAATTAAAAAAAGAAAAAAATTAAATTAAATTAAATATAATAAAAATAAAACAAATATAAGCTAAAATAAAGATGAATTAAATCATCCGGAAAATCTCTGACCCGGTGGGGGAATATTTATTAGCCGGTCAGAGATTTTACCGGAGATGTGCAAAAAGAGATAACTTTATGGAAAAGAGAGAGAGTTCTGTTGAGAGCAGGTGATAAACATCATTATAATTTTGACATAAAACCCGAAAACGGTTGTGCTGTGCGTAATCGGTTGTGCATCTAGGCAAGATTAAAGGCAAATAATTTCTAGTTGGTCTAGAGGGAACAGAGAAGTTAAGGCGACCTAAAAGTTCAGAAGAGTCTACATCACCGATAATTAACTTATGAAGAAAAGAAACGCCTAGGACTGTTCTAACCGTAGAACGATGGAAGGTCAATAAGCAAAAGCCTACTAGAATACGATGGCAACCGAAGGTTGGGATCCAAATTTAAGCCGCGTAGGGCAAAAAGCAAGAATTGCTTTTAGACAGACTCAATACGATCTATATGCTTTTTATACTGCGGACACCAGACGGATGAGCAGTATTCAAGCACCGGGCGAACTAAAGATGTAAAAAGAACCTTTTGTTGTATAGGGATCATTAAATTCCTTCGACCAACGCTTAATGAATCCAAGTACACCATTCGCCTTATTAACAATACAGGAAATGTGATCATTAAAGCTTAATTTGCAATCAAAAATAACTCCAAGATCAACGACAGTTGATATTCGTTGCAAGGGTTCATTGCCAATCGAATAGGAAACTAGCGAAGGTTTGCAACGATGAAAAGACATAAACATACATTTTGCGCAATTAAGAAATAAATGATTAACCAAGCACCAAAAATGAAGAGAATTTAAATCATCTTGCAACCTAATATAATGCATCGGGTCGTTGTAAGATAAAATGAGTTTAACGTCATCGGCATACATAAATATCCGAGAATGAGATATTGTCGAGGGGAGATCATTAATAAAAAGAGTGAAAAACAAAGGACCGAGGTGGCTTCCTTGAGGTACACCGGAAGTTACGTAGACAGGTTTTGAAATATTAGGTCTGAGCAGAACTTTTTGAGTTCTATCTTTTAAATATGAAGAGATCCAAAAAAGAAAAGGGGAGGCGAAATCCAATACGATCAAGCTTAAGGAGGAGGAGATCATGGTTCACGGAGTCAAAAGCCTTACTGAAGTCAGTGTAGATGACATCAGTTTGGCATTTCATAAGGAATCCATCGTTAACTAATGATGTGAATTCAAGCAAATTGGTCGTAGTGGACCGACACTTTACAAATCCATGCTGAAAAGGAGACAAAACCGATTTGCAGTAATGCTGCAATGTAGAGGTTATAATTTCTTCGAACAACTTAGGAATAGCAGATAATTTGGCGATACCTCTATAATTGGAAATATCAGATTTTCCACCCTTTTTTTGAAGAGGAATAATAAAGGATTCTTTCCAATGATTTGGAAAAATAGTAGAGTCAAGCGATATATTAAAAAGCTTTAGTAAAGGTTTGCATAAAGAATTACAACACTCTCTGAGGACACAACTAGGGATGTTGTCAGGTCCAGGAGAATATGAAGACTTTAGAGATTTCAAATATAAAAGTAGAGAAGATTCAGTAATTATGGGAGCATTAAAAGAGTTTGAAGAAGAAATGTCATAAGGATAAGATTTGTTATTAAAAGGGACAGAGGAGTAAGTGGATTGAAAAAGTCTGCGAATATGTCCACGGCAGCGGAATCGTTGCTAGCCTTTTGGTTATGTAAAAAGAATGAAGAAGGTAAAGTCGAAGTTTTACGCTTAGAGTTAACAAATTTGTAAAATTGTTTAGGGTCTTGTGCGAATTGAATTTTACAGCGAGCAATATAATTCGTATAGCATTGAGAATTAAAAAGAGTAAAGTTTGACTTGGCTATCGAGTATTTTGAAAAGTCAAGATTAGAACCAGTTTTTTTTGTACTTTTTAAAACATCTAGACTTAATATTTTTTAAATTATAAAGCTTAGGACAGTACCAAGGGGGTTGAAGAGACTCAGAAGAAGCGACACTATATGGAACAGAAATATCAAAGAGAGAGTTAATAGAGTCATAAAAAAAGGTAACAGCGACGTCAATGTCAACTGCATTGCATAAAGGAGACCAATCTTTTGAGCAAATAAGTTGATTAAGCAGGCTAAAATTAGCTTTACGGATGCAACGACGAGGTTTTACTGAAGTCATTGAAGATGATTGATTATTCAAAAACTACATAGAAAGTTAAGTAAACTGCTTTGAATTGTAATATTGAAGATTATGCTTCGATTGAAGGCAGGAAAAAAGTATATTAGGTTTGCTCTAATATGATCTTGGCCAAATCTACTGTTCAAACTGGACGGGATAATGAAACAAAAATAAAAGAACTGTTAAAGTATTTGAGTCCTGTCAAAAGAACTATGAGATACACGAAGTAAACTAAGAACCAGAGCATATCACAAAAAAAAAACGTTTGTCTAGGTAAAGTCCGTGATAAACCATGGAAAAAATGGAATCTTTGCTTATCGTTTGGATAGATGACAACTCACATCGTAATCTTCCGGCCAGAAAGGGCGACCGAAATTGAGATGGGAAGACCAGGTGCAGCAAGACCTTGAGAATCTTGGTGTACACAAAGGGAGCCAGCGCGCACGAGACCGAAGCGGCTCTACTTTGGTTTTTGGCGAAAAGTCTTTTGCCCTTGGCTTTTGTCACGACCGCTGCAATGACTCTTCTAGGAACATCTCTTGACTCTGCTGTCTTTGCTTGTAGTTGTAAGATTTTTTTGTGGCTTCGAGCCGGTTTATCCGAATTTTTAGGGAATCCCTCTTCCTCAAAAATCCTCCTCCGTGCAGGCTCATACTCCACTTGCCGTTCGTGTAAGCTTTAATGGGAGCAAATCTGCCTCGGTAGAGTCCTTTTGAGTCGGGGTCGGCGTTACCCTGCTTCTTCCTCCATTAGCCCCGCCGCCTCCCCTCCGACCACTCTGTATGGCCTCGAAAGATTGATCTTGCCCATCTAGGCTCTCTTCTTCCTCCTCTGTGATCTCGATGACTGGCCGCCAAGCCCGCCTTCCTTTGAGCCATTTTTCTAGTTTGATTCCTTCCCTCTTGAATGCTGCCAGGGTTTGTAATGGGGATGCCAGTAACTTTCTATTTGGACATTCAGATTGTCCTTTAAGATCCCTACAAAGTTTGCCTCGGGGATCTTGGTCTTCATCTTGAAATGTAGGCTGTGCATTTCCGAAATGAAAGCTTCGAAACTTTCATTATAACCCAGTCTACGTTCCATTATTTCTTTAATGGTAACGTAATCATTATGGGAAGTGGAAGCAGCTCTCTTCATCTCATCCTTTAGAGATTGAAGGCCAAAGTTAAAGTCCTGTGCTTTGACTCCCATCAGTTGCCAATACCATTTGGCCGCTGGCCCTGATAGAAGACCATGGAATTCCCGGAAAAGCTGGCCTCCGGTTAAACCGTACAGCTCCTGCATCAGTTCCACCCGAAAGAGAAAGCTTTCAACCGTCATTCCTTTTTCGTGATTGCCAAATTTTATGGATAGGAGTTGAGACTTCCACTTGATTTGGGTTGGCTTCGTCTCTATCCCCTGCTCTTGAAAAAGGATTCAGTCCGATTCAGGAAATCTCCATATCGTTTACACGGTTCTCTATTCCGGCCATTTGAGCACGGAATACCGCCATCTGTAAATTTAATGTCGCTGCCAAATTTGTATTCTGCAACGTGATGGCCGATAACATCCTCTCTAACCGATCCTCCTGTCCTACACTGCGTTTGGGCTTCACACAGAAATTTGTCTCCTTTCCAATTTTCTTAGATCTTTTTGTGTTTAACTCGTTGGATTTAATGCATTGTTCACTCTGCAGCTTTTACTTGCTGATTGCGCCACTTGAAGAAAACTTTTCTTGGGTGCACCCGCGGGTATGGAAAATAGGTCTGAACTGGACCACAAACAAAATCGGAAAGACGGAGACCATTGACTCTAGCTCATGTAGCATATAACGTATACATTTGATTGAGCAGATGGTAACTAACTTTAGTAGGAGCACGCGCTGGCTTCGGCTTTTATGTCTGGTCGGCTGGGGTAGGTTCATGGAAATATCACCACCAAGTTAAGTGCTCGTATGCGATGTCATAATTTCATAAAAATATTCGCGTGCGGTAGAAGGGACAAAAGGAGGGTAGAAGAGAGCAGGATATTAAGGCTACAGTATAGAGATAGGACAGAAACGGAGAGATTAGATGATTCAACTAGACCTTCTTGGCTAAGTTTTCACAAAGCTGTGAGAACGCCCACCCTACCATGATCCTTTAGGGCCGAGAAGAAATTAGAAAAACAAAAGGATCCCTCCAACAAAGGTTCTCGCTAATCACACTACTTCATTACGATGCTGCATGGTTCCCCCAAACAAGTTACTCTAGAACAAATTCATTTCAAAATTAATTATATTATAAAACTTCATAATTCGACAGGGAGATAAAGATACAACAGTACATGATGACTGAGATGAGCCTTATTATCAATAAGACATTCGACAAGATTAATATAGTTTATGTAAATACTAAATGGATAATATATATATAATGATTAAAGAAATATAGATCAAAACTTATGATAGAAAAATTAGAATATGGATTTGGACTTCATATTTTAAATATGCATAAGGCAAATTATGTAAAGGTAAACTCTTATTTAGAAAAACTTATTTAATACGATCAATATAGAAGAGAATTTATAGTTATTTTATCTCATAATGGATTTAGTTATTTTCAAAGGCAAAAGAAATCATTTATGGATCGAATATGTACGGCCAGGTAACTCAAATGAAAATTTATTTTGATATTAATTGTACTTCGACTTGATCCGTATCATACACTTTTTGATTGGGCATTTTCTTTAAGCAAGCCATTAAATAATTTAGTTTAAAACACTTACGCCAAGGTATTCTTTTCCCACGCAGAAAGATCTTTCGTTGTGTAGGCCGGTATTGGAAAAATGTTGGTTAGGTGATGCTTAAAGACCATGATGAATGCCGAATATCGAAATAACACTGTAAATTAATATTAATTAGCTCATGTTCATTTTAAGTTATTTGCCTTTGACCATAATAATGAATTCCCTTTTTGGTTAAAACAGATATGCGACTCGTATTGCCAAAAATATATACGAAATGTGGATTATATACCTTTTCTATACAACACAGTCGAGGAAAATCAATTGCTTAGGCATTTCAAAACTATATAACAATAAAGGGTATTCATAGGCGGTCATAAATTGATAATTGAAACACCAAGATGAAAACTAATATGCTCAGCAGGTTATGTGCACCATGTGGTCGTAACCTCAATATATCCGATGTCGTATAGGCGAGGACCACTGTAGAGCGAAGAATGATCTATAACCTCAATAGATCCAATAAAGCATGGGCCTCATCTTGTAGTAGACTGGGTCAGAGACGAGTGAGTTGGCCTATATCCTCTCTAGATATGTTGCGGGACGATCATGACCCACATAGGTTAGGTTCGGCCAGTTGCGAAACCAAAATCAATTCCAACGATGCTTGGCCAGGGACATCAACTATGTGAACGTGCCAGAAATTATGTGTGGGACACAAGCCCAAGCCAAGGGTGTGGTAGAGTCACTGAAGTGCCACAACAGCAAGGGACGACACTCTAGGCGTCATTAGTGACTCATGGGCGAGTTTCTAATGGGACTTTTATTTTGTTTATTTTGTTTATTTGTTGAAAAAAAAAAAGTCGACAAATGGTGGCTGTCAACCAAAAAAAAGAAAAACTGAATACGTTATAAAAAGGCTTAATGAACTAAGAAAGCCTAACAAGGAAAATCTAACAAAATTACAAATCGACTAGTAACGACTCCGACACGGTGGGGGAATTTTATTTGCCCGTCCGGCCAGCTATGCCCCAGTTCACAGCCAATTGAAGCCAGAGACGTTACTAGACCTAACACAAATTTAAATAGTATAGAAGTCGAAAAAGAGAATAGTGAGGAAAAAGAAAAAGAGGAGGCTTAAAAATATGTTTACAAAATCATAAACACAAACAATAAATAAACAATATTATAGAATGAACAAAAATGATATAAAATAAAACAATAATGAAAATAAAATTTAAAATTAAAAAATTAAAAAAAGGAAAAAATTAAATTAAATTAAATATAATAAAAATAAAATAAATATAAGCTAAAATAAAGATGAATTAAATCATCCGGAAAATCTCTGACCCGGTGGGGGAATATTTATTAGCCGGTCCGGCAAGCTAGGCCCCTGCTCCTGCTGGATGTGGTCAGAGACTTTGCCGGAGATGTGCAAAAGAGATAACTTTATGGAAAAGAGAGAGAGTTCTGTTGAGAGCAGGTGATAAACATCATTATAATTTTGACATAAAACCCGAAAACGGTTGTGCTGTGCGTAGTCGGTTGTGCATCTAGGCAAGATTAAAGGCAAATAATTTCTAGTTGGTCTAGAGGGAACAGAGAAGTTAAGGCGACCTAAGAGTTCAGAAGAGTCTACATCACCGATAATTAACTTATGAAGAAAAGAAACGCCTAGGACAGTTCTACGGTTAGCCAACGATGGAAGGTCAATAAGCAAAAGCCTACTAGAATACGATGGCAACCGAAGGTTGGGATCCCAATTTAAGCCGCGGAGGGCAAAAAGCAAGAATTGCTTTTGGACAGACTCAATACGATCCATATGCTTTTTATACTGCGGACACCAGACGGATGAGCAGTATTCAAGCACCGGGCGAACTAAAGATGTGAAAAGAACTTTTGTTGTATAGGGATCATTAAATTCCTTCGACCAACGCTTAATGAATCCAAGTACACCATTCGCCTTATTAACTATACAGGATATATGATCATTAAAGCTTAATTTGCAATCAAAAATAACTCTAAGATCAACGACAGTTGATATTCGTTGCAAGGGTTCATTGCCAATCGAATAGGAAACTAGCGAAGGTTTGCAACGATGAAAAGACATAAACATACATTTTGCGCAATTAAGAAATAAATGATTAACCAAACACCAAAAATGAAGCGAGTTTAAATCATCTTGCAACCTAATAGAATGCATCGGGTCGTTGTAAGATAAAATGAGTTTAACGTCATCGGCATACATAAGTATCCGAGAATGAGATATAGTCGAGGGGAGATCATTAATAAAAAGAGTGAAAAACAAAGGGCCGAGGTGGCTTCCTTGAGGTACACCGGATGTTACGTAGACAGGTTTTGAAATATTAGATCTGAGCAGAACTTTTTGAGTTCTATCTTTTAAATATGAAGAGATCCAAAAAAGAAAAGGGGAGGGAAATCCAATACGATCAAGCTTAAGGAGGAGGAGATCATGGTTCACGGAGTCAAAAGCCTTACTGAAGTCAGTGTAGATGACATCAGTTTGGCATTTCATAAGGAATCCATCGTTAACTAATGATGTGAATTCAAGCAAATTGGTCGTAGTTGACCGACTCTTTACAAATCCATGCTGGAAAGGTGACAAAACCGATTTGCAGTAATGCTGCAATGTAGAGGTTATAATTTCTTCAAACAACTTAGGAATAGCAGATAATTTGGCGATACCTCTATAATTGGAGATATCTGATTTTCCACCCTTTTTGTGAAGAGGAATAATGAAGGATTCTTTCCAAAGATTTGGAAAAATAGTAGAGTCAAGCGATAGATTAAAAAGTTTTAGTGAAGGTTTGCATATGGAATTACAACACTCTCTGAGGACACAACTAGGGATGTTGTCAGGTCCAGGAGAGTATGAAGACTTTAGAGATTTCAAATATGAAAGTAGAGAAGATTCAGTAATTATGGGAGCATTAAAAGAGTTTGAAGAAGAAATGTCATAAGGATAAGATTTGTTATTAAAAGGGACAGAGGAGTAAGTTGATTGAAAAAAGTCAGCGAATAAGTCCACGGCAGCGGAATCGTTGCTAGCCTTTTGGTTATGTAAAAAGAATGAAGACGGTAAAGTCGAAGTTTTACGCTTAGAGTTAACAAATTTGTAAAATTGTTTAGGGTCTTGTGCGAATTGAATTTTACAGCGAGCAAGATAATTATTATAGCATTGAGAATTAAAAAGGGTAAAGTTTGACTTGGCTATCAAGTATTTAGAAAAGTCAAGATTGGAACAAGTTTTTTTATACTTTTTAAAACATCTAGACTTAATATTTTTTAAATTAGAAAGCTTAGGACAGTACCAAGGGGGTTGAAGAGACTCAGAAGAAGCAACACTATTTGGAACAGAAATATCAAAGAGAGAGTTAATAGAGTCATAAAAAAAGGTAACAGCGACTTCAATGTCAACTGCATTGTATAAAGGAGACCAATCTTTTGAACAAATAAGTTGATTAAGCAGGGTAAAATTAGCTTTACGGAAGCAACGACGAGGTTTTACTAAAGTCATTGAAGATGAAGGGGTAAATCCAGGGTTTGTTAGAGATATTTCTAATGTAGGATGGTAAGAATCCTCGGGTAGTGTTAGGGGGAAGACCTAGAGACAACAGCATTAGAACTGTCAGTGACAAAAACAAGATCTAACAATTTGTTTAAATGATTTGGAACTGAATTTATTTGAAACAAAGACAGATCAAGCAAACAATCTAAAAAATCATGCTGTGCAGATGGTACAAGATAAGTTGACCCATTAAGATTTGACCATGCGATGTTTGGCAAGTTAAAATCACCAACAACAACCATATAATCAATGTCTCGTAATTGAGTAAAAACATATTTTATGCAGTTTATATGGTGCATATATACTTGAATATCGGAAGAAGGAGGGATATAAGAACAAGAAATGAATACAGAAAAGGAATTAAAAGTTACCTTAACGGCAACAAATTCAACATCATCAGGCACAATTACAGAAATGCATTCCGACCGAAGGTTAGATTTTACTGCTATCATAACACCTCCACCTCGGCGAGCCTGTCGATCACGACGGTAAACAATATAATCATTTGACAATATTTCACAATCAGAAACGGAGGGATTTAACCAGGTCTCTGAAAATGAAATAATGTCAAAATCAAATGATGCGCTATTCAAAAATGAAGAGGTAAGTTTGGACAAAAGACCCCTAACATTTTGATAGACGATACTAAGAACTGAGGACTGGACTAGTTTTTTGGAGCACTATTAGAGGCAACTTGTGCCTCAAAACTGTTAGAGGGCAAGCTGACAGGCATTATCCTGCGATTTCTTTGCCTGTACTCGTTAACAATAAGTAGTGGCGGCCAAAATTTTGGGTCACATATAATTGGGAATTCTTCGGAAGAGACACCAATTTTAAACGAAGCTATATCCCGGGGCTCAGCAAAATTGAACTTCGAAATATAAACTCTTGCTGAGGATTTGTGAGCAATGTATGCTGCAATTGACTCGCAAGTAGTTTCAGGAGACAACCTAGACACAAAAACTTGTCTACAAGGAGCTACAACTGTAAGAATGGGAGGCTGAGGAGAAATAGAAGCAGAACCTAAAACATTGTCTTGAGGTTCGGAAGGCACTATTAGCGAATTAACAGACCTATCTAATGGTGCATTGGACAAGTCGTTAGTAGGTTGAATCAGGGAGGGTAAGGGTGAAACATCCAGCAAGTTTCCTGGAGAGGCAGACATAGAAATCGTTGGCGACAAGTCAAAATTCAAGGGAGTGCTTGGCAACGATGGAGGAGGTTGGGGCGATTCACCAGAATTAGGCGGTGGCACAACTAAAAATTGCGGCTCCAACCGACGCATCGATGCCGACTCGAATTTGAATTGACTAAGTAACTCAGAACTGGAGCTAAACTCGCTTGAAAGTTGCTTGGACACTTTGTGCAATTTATCAAAACTATTTTTCACGCTGTTATACATACGCGAAAAATTGAATTGAATGTCAGTGCATGCAGGGCAAGACCATTTCAAGGCACCACAGCCCTTTTTAGGGGAATAAACCTTGTCAAGGTCACGTCTACTTAATCCTGCCCATTTAATATGCATAGAGTGATCGCACAACCAACAGGTTACAAACCGAAACTGCTCCGAATCACTTGCATCTTTATTTGTGCAGGACTTTTTGCAGCACGCCATAATGCACAAAATTACCACAGGGTCTAAAATCAAAAGAGAAGATCAAAATATAAGAGCGAGGATGTAGCGGTAGCTAAGCTCTGAGAAGATCAAACAACAACAACAAAGATGAGCGGGACCGAAGCACAAAGAGAATATGCACAACACACAACAGCGAACTCGCACACAAGCTTGTCTTAAGGGGTGGGGGGGGGGGACCGCCAAAAACAGATAAGCTAAACAATTACACAAACAAATATACACAAAGCTGACTCCGCGATTATTTTATTTGAATAAATTGCTTGTTATTAGGTACACAACCGAAGCGCGAAGCACAACACGGTAAAAGGTGAGTTATACAGCCAGGCTCCCATATTCACTTTCGCAAACATTTTGCGATTTAGATACAAAATTTGCTCCTAAAACCGGTTTGAAATCGCAAAATTTTTGCGAAAGTGAAAATGGGAGCATGGCTGATAGAAATTATTCAAAGAAACTTTGCATCAAAATTAGCAAGTTAAACAACACAAAATAATTTTTAACTGCGGAGCACAAATAAAACACGTCAATCACTTACAAGACTCTCTCTCTTTTTCTCTTTTGTGCTGGCCATAACGGTGTTAGTGTTTGCTTGACATTATAATTACAAAGTTTCGGTAAAACAATTTAAATGCCAGACACCCAATCAACACCTAAAATGGAATCGAGTGATTTAGATTTTTATAAAGCCAAAACAGAATCTCTGTTTCGGCAAATTCAGGCACAAAATAAATTTCTCGAGTCGGAAGAAATCGCGTCATTCGACGAGTCTGATTTGGAAGTGCGTATAGAAGGCATCAATAGCATGTATGCCGATTTCGACTTGGCCCAAACATGCCTGGAGAAGCTAAACCTAATGGAGCTGGCCGGCGATGCTCGGCAAAGGTTTTCGGAGATTCTGTACCAGGCCAAATCAAAACTAACCCGTGCTCTTAACTCTTTGCGTGCATCTTCCGTGGTAAATTCAACTGCGCTTCCTTGAGTGCCTGATGATAGGAGCACATTTAGGTACGTGACCCGCAGTAGCAGGCTTCCGAAATTGCAGCTGCCTAAATTTTCTGGTGCGTACATCGACTGGCCAGATTTTTACGCAATGTTCAACACGATGGTCGGAAACATAGACGAAATGAGGAACGTGGAAAAGTTTCAGCATCTGCGATCCTGTCTGAGTGGTACTGCGTTGGACACAATACGCTCTTTAGAGCCAAAAGATGGAAACTGTAAAACTGCCATAGAATTGTTAACGAAACGATTTGATAACAAACTTTTACATTTCCAGGCACACGTTAGATCAATTTTCGGGCTGAAAGGTGTCGAGAGGGGTTCAGCTACTGGCTTGCGCGAGTTGAGTGACAAGGTCAACTCTCACCTGCGCGCTCTTAAAAGCATGGCATCCATCGAGGATATTGCTGTAGGCTTGCTTGTTCATCTCATAGCATCGAAATTGGACCAGAACGCGCTTGAGAAGTGGGAGGAGGCTCTGCAAACGGATAAATTGCCCAAATGGACTGAGATGTCGTCTTTTCTGGAGAAAAGGTGCCGTATGATGGAAAATGTAGAAAATGCTATGGTAAACAAATGGAATAGCAATCAGGAGGGAAAAATTAATAACAAACAGAATCACAATTCTCTCATCTCATCATCTAACACCACTCATTCATTATCAAGTGCTTTGTGCAATGCAAATGACCACCTACTTTTGAAATTCCCCCGGTTTTTGGTTCTCAGTCCTACCGCTCGATACAAAGAAGCCAAACGTCTTCATCTTTGCCTAAACTGCCTTTGTAAAGGCCATAGTTTGCAGCAGTGTAAGTCTGGGCATTGCCGACACTGTTCATCTAAACATCATTCGTTGCTGCATATGGATTCAGCACCTTCGCACTCCATTTCTCAACCACTGCCAGCCGCTGGCACTCAAACGCAACCTGCGTCCACCCTCGTCTCTACTACCTTATCCCAAAGTCCACCTAAAGCCGCGAAAGATCAGGAATACGTGTTGCTCGCTACTGCTATTGTGCAGGTACAAAGCCAATCTGGAGCATTCATTCCATGTCGCGCGCTTCTTGATTCGGCATCACAACTTAATTTCGTTACGTCTCGCTTAGCCAATCAACTTCAGCTCAAAGCTCATCGTTCTCGCTTCGATCTTTTGTGTGTTGGCCAAATCCGCATTTTTAATCATTTGCCAACTCTTCAAAAAACTCGCCTTGGCTGTATCGTTTCTGGTGGGCTCTCTATAGCAAATGGCAAACGCTCCGCTCTTGCTGCTTCCGTCAAAGAGACATACGTTCAGTCGGAAACTGAAGATTTGTCAAGCATTCTAAAGCTCTTCTGGGAAATTGACAACTGTTGCGGATCCTCATCTACGCTTTCTGAAGAAGATACTGATAAGATATGTGAGCAGCTCTTTCAGCAGCAGGCTTCAGTCTGGCCAATATTCCGTTCGTCTACCAGTAAAAATCAGCTTAAACAATCTGGGGGAATCGTATGATCTTGCTTTGAGACGCTGTAAAAGTCTATAACACAAGCTAGCCAAAAATCCTGAGTTAAAAGCCCAATACTCAGCGTTTTTGAAAGAATATCTGGACTTGGGCCACATGTCACTCGCTGAAAAGCAGTCTCAATCGCCACATCGACTAAACTACGCGTCGTTTATGATGGTTCAGCAAAGTCCACATCAGGATTTTCCCTAAATGAACTTTTGTTTGCTGGCCCATCTATTCAACCAAAGCTGTTTAATACGCTGATTCGTTTTAGATTTTACAGAATTGCTTTATGCGGTGATATTTGTAAAATGTACAGATGCGTACGCATATCTCATCCTGACCAGCTCCTACAATGTATCCTGTGGCGTGATACTCCCGATGGATCAATTGACATATATACCCTGGATACCGTAACATATGGCACAAAACCAGCTGCATTTTTAGCCATTCGGGCTATGCACCAGCTGTCATATGACGAGGAGGTTGAGTTCCCGGTTGAAGCTAAAATCGTGCGAAGGGAGTTTTATGTGGATGACCTGATCTCAGGTGGTGACTCTGTCGAGGAGGTTACCCAAATTCGTATGGAGGTCAAGGAGCTTTTACGCAGAGGCCATTTCCCAATCCGAAAATTATGTTCTAATGAGCCTGCTGCTCTGGATGGTGAACCCGAATCTGAACAGGAAAAATCGATTAAATTCCACGATGGCACGGATATAACAGAAGTCCGACAAGCTGCTTTTCCATTTTTCCCGTGCTGTTTCCGAAGAACCTGCCGCTAAACGAGCAATTTTGTCAGCCATCACCAAATTGTATGACCCTCCTGGGTTAAAAGGCCCTATTATTACGAAATTAAAAATCTTTATGCCTTGTGGAAGGACAAACTGGACTGGGATGAAAGTTTGCCGCAGGCTCTGCATTCTGTCTGGCTGGAGCACATTTCGCAAATTTATTCGGTCGCTAGCTTCAAATTTCTACGTTTTGTTTTGCAGCCTAACGCCTCTTGGCAACTTCATGCATTTTGTGATGCAAGCATTGTTGCATATGGCGCTTGCGTATACGTTCGTTCGGATATTAACGGATCGATTTCGTCGCATCTGCTCTGCTCCAAATCTAGATTCGCTCCTCTCAAGGCTCTCACCATTCCTAAATTGGAATTATCTGCTGCGCTCTTATTGTCAGAGCTGATCTCCAACATTGTACAAAACATCCCAATCTCTTGCACTACTTATTGCTGGTCCGACTCCACCATAGCCCTTGCGTGGATACGAGAATGTCCATCAAATTATAATATTTTTGTATCCAACAAGATCGCACAAATACAGGAGCGTACCAAAGGCATGCATGGCGTCATGTCCCATCACAGATGAATCTCTCTCGTGGATGCACGCCAATGGAGCTATTGGAATCAGGTCTGTGGCGTCAAGGTCCAGCCTTCTTACGCGAAGATGACTCTTCCTGGCCTGCAAGTCCAACAACTGCACTGGAGCTACCGGAACGTCGACGACAGGCATTAATCTCAACACAGCGAGTGGATATACCCAGCACCTGCAAATACCAAAACTCATTTGGAAAGCTGCAGCGGGTGTTTGGCTATATTCATAGGTTCATGCTCAGAGGAAAAGGCCAACCTGTTTTCAGCGGATCTTTCACTGTCGAGGACATTAAAGGCGGTACGCATCTACTTGTCAAGAGCATCCAACGCGTACATTTTGCCGAGGACCACAAGGCTTTGCAAGAAGGTTGTCAGTTGTCGGCTAAATGCAAACTTTTAGCACTTCATCCCCTCCTGGACGCAGCAGGACTGATGCGTGTTGGCGGACGCTTGCAAAATTCCAAGTTGGACTACGAAGCCAGGCACACACTGCTGCTGCCAATAGGGCATCCAGTTACCAATGCCATAATCATGCATTTTCATGAAAAATTCCTGCATGCTGGACCACAGTTTCTTCTTTCGGCCATTTATCAAAGTTTTTGGCCTATCGGAGGTCGGAAAGCTATCGCCGCTGTTACCCGAAAATGCATTCGGTGTTTTCGTTTGAAACCCAAAATCTTGGAGCACATCATGGCGCCTCTTCCAGCGGATCGGGTTCAACCCAATCGACCATTTCTGGTCACTGGCATCGACTTTTGTGGGCCCTTCTTATGCAAGTCGGAGATAAGAAGTAGGCCGCCTACAAAATGTTACATATCAATATTTATCTGCTTTGCCAACAAGGCAATTCATCTCGAAGTTGTGGAGGATTTGTCTACAGCATCATTCATCGCTGCCCTCAAAAGATTCGCAAGCATTTGGGGAAGGCAAAATACCATTTGGTCGGACAACGCGACAAATTTTGTTGGCGCTATGAACCAGCTGATCGAGCTCAGACAACTCTTTCTCAGCGATCCTCAGAATGGAGAATTCTTCAACGCTTGCTTGGCCTTGGGTATAAAATGGAATTTTATACCGCCACGTTCTCCACATTTCGGCGGCTTATGGGAAGCCGCAGTAAAGTCGGCCAAGTACTATTTTTACCGCGTCGTTGGAGGCCACACATTGTCAATTCTCGAGCTTAGAACCTTGGTATGCGAAATCTCTCCAATCTTAAATTCTCGCCCTCTTTGTCCCGTTTCAGAGAACCCAGAAGATTTGGACGTGCTTACGCCAGGGCACTTCCTCATTGGGTCCTCATTTTGCGCTATAGATGAGCCAGATATTACTCATCTAAATATCAACCGGCTAAGTCGATGGCACCGCATATGCCAGATGCAGCAGGTGTTTTGGCGAAAATGGAGCACCAGCTACCTATCCCTGCCACAGGAGCGTGGGAAATGGCGTTCATCAACTCCGAACTTGATGCCAAACAGCGTTGTGGTCCTAAAGGATGACAATCTGCCACCGCTCCAATGGAGACTCGGTCGGGTGGACAACATCATCACAGGCAAAGACAGCGTCGCGCGGGTCGCTACAATCCGCACCTCCACTGGCCTGGTCAAAAGATGCGTCAACAAAATCGCAGTTCTACCCCTCGAGACCAATTCAGTTGAAAGCCCTGCAGCTTCCAACGGGGGGAGCATGTCGGGAGCAGACTGCGACAACAATTAATAATAAGTAATCATCCTAAATGATCATATTTTGTTTGCCTAAACCTTGTATAAAATTTGCCTGAATTGTTTGTAAAACTTTGCTTACCGCTATCTTATTGCTCATCACTGTCATTATGCTTGCATGCAAGCTATGTTCAAAGCTTGCACGCAAGCTTAATCAGTCTTTCGTTTGCCTTATCATAGCTCGCACGCACGTCGACGCAACATAGCTTCAAATAGGAAATAAAACTAAAAAACATTGATCTTCCCTTAGCAAACAATTAAACACAATAAAACATTGTAAAATATTACCCTAAATTGTAAACAATACATCTTTATACAACACTCTACACGACAACATCATTATCGTTAAATTCAAAACACATTTAAATCAAACACTCTAAATTTAACCTAAAACCTACCCCCGCTTATTAATTTGTTTAAACGCACGCAAACACTAACTAATTGTTTATGCCAAAGGGGATGCAAAATAGTATCTCCTCAAAACAGTCCCTGTTAGTTTTATATGCTTCCACATAATTCTGGAAAAATGTATCAAAATCGGATCACTATAGCTTATAGCTGCCATAGAAACGGTCGGTCAAAAAACTAGTTCTAGTGAGAAAAACAATTTTGTTTTCTGTCGTAGCGTCACTTATCTTGGTATATGTTAGTTTTATATGCTTTTACATAATACAGGAAAAATTTATCAAAATCGGATTACTATATTATATAGCTCCCACAGAAACGGTTGGGTCAAAAAATCAGGGACAGTAATGGTTATAAGTTATATCTATAAAAATCAATTGTAATTAATCATTTATGATTTATATTTTTAAGAATCAATCGAAAAAATTATATTTGATAATTATTTAACAAGTAAGAAAGTCGGTCAAGCCCGACTGTAATAAACTATGTACCCGTTTGTATATAAGGCTGCGTTCACACTATTCGACGCATGAGACATGATAATCGAGTAGGCCTTCATGTTGCCTTGTTTTCAATGTCAAATGACAAGCTTTTCAGAATGAAAACAAGAAAACACAAGGGCCTACTAGATTATCATGTCTCATGATTCGAACAGTGTGAACCCAGCCTAACTAATAACTTTAAAGTGATTTGATTCCTTAAAATTCGAATATCTTACATCTGATCTGGAAACGGTTTATGGCGGATCGATAAGTAATGACGATTAAAATATTGTATTGTATTGTATTGTGTTGTATAGTTTATTTGTTTTCCTAATGCTACAAGATTTCTTATAATTTGATGCATTAGTCACTTTGGTACATTGAATGTTTGAATACTAATAACCTATCTTACTGGCTAACAACGTATCAACTTAAATATAAAATTTTTTTATAAAGTATTTTGTCTTTGAATATGTTTAATTAGTTCTGTTTTAAATTGCGTTGCGTTTCTAATTTTCTTTATGTCATGCTGTAGTTCATTCTAGCAGCGAGCAGCAAAAACAAAGAATTGCTTCTCTGTACTTGCAAGTCGCGTTCTTGGACATATAAAGTTTTTCGTCCTCGTGGATGCCGCGAGCATGTGAAACAGATATGATGGTTCTCCTGTTGTTATAATCTTATGCAGAGTTATAAGAACTCTGTGGCTTATCCAGGACTTTAAGTTAATGCCAAAGATTTGGTTGGCCAAACTGGTTATATGGTCGCTACGACGGCGTTCAAATATGTATCTTGCTATGGAGTTAAAGGCCACCCGTATTCTATTTATGCTGCTTGCATCACTTTAAGCAAATAACTCCAGACCGTAAAACATAGTAGGGATCAAGCACGACTTTGCAATCAGCAGCCTGAGCTCTTGTGGTATAGCCTTTTGTGTTAGTGACAGTTGCCTGAGCATACCGTATGTTTTCCCTGTGGCTATTGATATGTGGTCATTCCATGTTAGTGTCTTGTTAAAGGTTACACCAAGATTGGTAGCATTGCTAACATACTCTAATGGTGTTCCCCCAATGGTAAGCTCAGCCAACTGCCTGGTACAAAGGGATTTTTTATAAATTGATAAACATTTAGATTTTGAAGCATTCAAACTTAGACCATTCGCTTGAGCCCACCTGCTGATTGACGAGAGTTTTTCATTGCAAAGCCTGATGCACATATCAATTTCACTTAACGGTCGACTAACATACAGTTGGACATCGTCAGCATACATATTATTGTTCGACAGACTATCAGGCAAATCATTAATACACACAGAAAACAAAAATGGACCAAGCACTGACCCTTGCGGGACACCGTGCGCCACAGGTAACATACATGAAATCTTCTTCCCTGAAACTACTGCTTGCATTCTATTTGAAAGGTAGAATTTGATCAATTTTAAAGCAGTAGGGGAGATATTGTATAGTTTTGCCAATTTGGTACAAAGGATATTATGATCTACTGTGTCAAATGCTTTGCTAAAATCTAAAAGCGTCAGAAGTGTAACATTATTTTCGTCCATTTTTTGGCGTATGTCTTCGGTAATGTTTAAAAGTGCGGTTGTACAGTGTAGTGGCCAGTATGAATCCAACAAATTACTATTTTTGCTGTAGCTAACAATTTATTTTGCAAATATCATTTTTGTTATTTTTCA
Organism: Lordiphosa mommai; assembly: GCA_018904225.1. NCBI lineage: Eukaryota > Metazoa > Arthropoda > Insecta > Diptera > Drosophilidae > Lordiphosa > Lordiphosa mommai. Next base: position 1,470,157 of record JAEIFT010000019.1, read on the forward strand.
ACAGTTTCGTGTTTTAACTTCGTTTGGCCCTAGCTTCCCCCTCAGTGCGTTAATTGCGCTCCCGTACGGCTATACGTAGTTATCTCTTTCTTTTGTGTCTCTTTCACGTTGCTCTCTCTCATTCGATTCAGCAACTGGAAGGATACCGTTTGAAAGCTCACTTCAAGCAGAAGCTAGGCTAACAGATAGAGAAAATATGAGCAGACGATCTTTTCTGTTTTGACAATTCAAGCGTTCAGACGTGTGTTTACTTAATTCAATTTATTAATTGCCACTTGTGTATTAGAAAAAGTACAGCGTGAACACGTGGACTAAATTGTCCCAAATCAATCCAAAAGTGCTTCTTATTAAACAGAAAAGTCATCTAAGACGCTCGCTACTACAATTTATTGAAGCAGCGCAAACCCTATTACTGTGTGTGAAATTGAAAGAGAATACAGGTGATTTCTTATATCGAATATAGTTTGTGCGTTGCCTAAGTCTTGTGTATTTCCCTAGATCCCAGCATCGACTTTATCCAGGTTGCCGGCGACTGCACGCGTGCTGCGCGACGCTGTTCGCTTTTCAACCATAATCTTTGGCAGCGTCGGTAACCTCTTCTAATTACGTAACCTCACTTACATACGTAACCTGCGACATAAATATGTATATCAGCCCTTGATGGATTAAGTGATTTGCCGCAGTTCCATGGAGCTTGAGTCGTAGGCCATAACCTTCAAGCTGATTCCCGATCGGATGGCTTAAAGAGTAGCAGCTCACCCTAACCTTGCAAGCAACAACAAAAGCGTGTAGCAGTTCAACCTAACCTCAAAGCAACAACAACAGCGTTGGACGAAATATGTACCCATAATTGTTGGACTGCGCACCCCCTTTGCCTACAAGTGGACACATTCTTTTTGTGTAACACATATCTATGTGTGTGTGACGGCGCTAGAGCGATCTCTTAGTTTTTGGAATGCGCTCCAGCCTCTCTTATTTCGATGTGTGCGTTTGTGTTTGGAACGAATCTTTAGCGTTGGCTAATTTCTCTTAACTGGATTTTTGAACTATTTTTCTTTAATAACGTGAATTTAAATTTTGTAAGATTTAAGAAATGTTGATCAAACATTAATTTAGCAGACCATTATCGTAAGTTAAATTTGGCTAGAGTATGCAAACATATATATAATTATTTTGATTCCCAGAAACCTAAGCAGCAGTTCTTTGGTACCAACGAGCTCGGCGATGGATTTGTACTTGTGAGTAACACTTAACTGATTTGCATACCTATATATATGTAAGTGTTATGGAATTGAATTTTTTTGAATTATGAAACGGTTTCCTAAATTACCTACTATGGGATACGTTAAAATTTTGTTTGATATTAGTTTTCGCGATAAGCATTTGTTTTGAATTTAAAATAATGAATTATCTTATTGTTTTTGAAGAATTTGATCTATTTAGATAAAAGAAAATGAATTTGTAATAAACTTTGAATCGGCATGAGTACGACATAATGAAAGAATATCGAGTGTAAACGATTTTGGGGCAATTTCTCACATCGCTCATTAATTGCCATGGTAGGGAGGGTATAGAGAGCGTATGGACCACAACACCATGTCCATACAACAATCATAGCTTACTATTTTGCATCACTTATCCGTGTTTCGGGATTTATTTACAGAACTTTTGAGTTTGATTTGGATTTGTTTGATTTTGATTTATGTTAGATTCCGTTTATCGTGCACTTAAACTTTTATATTGTAACAATGTGCCAAGGAAATTATAGGAATAGGAAAAACCCCGACCCCATCCGGCAAGCTGAGCGCAGAGCGCAGTATAGTGCACGAAACCCGATTTCCTATCCAGGCGAGGCTAAATGCGAAGATTAATAACACCTACTTCGAACAATGTACACTACAATAGATGGAACCCAGAACGAGGAGCCCAATTGATATACATTACACATAGCTAATTAAATTGTCCATTACAATACAAAATGGCGCCCAACGTGGGGCTGAACATTGCCTTGTTTAACTCACGTATTTTGCTCTGTTTTACCATCCTTATAAAAAGTTGTTTTCTGAACTTTTTGAATTCTTTCTATTGATATTGTTGATGTGAGTTATTCAATGCCTGGAATTGAGATTTCAATTCAATTTATTGATTTGGTCTACCGGAGGAGATTGCTCACCAACATTATTCATTGTCAGGGAGAAGACAGATAGTTCGCGAGTAAGTTTATTTATTTATTTTTTTTCTCGAGTGAGTAACAAAAGTTTGTATATCCTTTGATGGAATAACGAATTCTATTCTTTTTTGTTGAATAGGTCGACCTCAACTGGAGTGCATTCCATATTATTATCTCGAATAAGTAGTTTTGCTTAGAATGTTTCTTAAGAACTGTGAATTGCAGGCCTTTGATGAATTTTTGAGGACCTGACCAGTATTTATGAACATCGATAGTCGAACTATACAATAGCCACACTAAAACCATAGTAAAGTATGCAGAAAATATAGTAAGCAAACCTCGATATTCTTTTATTATTTAGGAAAGTGCCGATGATTTATTAAAATATTGATATAAAACCAAAAAACTTAAAATATGGCTGTTCAACACAGTAATGAAAATTTAGCAGTTTTGCTGCAAGACCCAGATAAATATTGTGAAATTTGTGGGGAGAAGATATCTACCGATCAAGTTATTGCAAAGACTTCTTGTAATCACGAATATCACACTAATTGCTTGTCTGAAAGTTTAAAAAGCTCACCCAATTGTCCTACTTGTAATGTAGTTTGCACTGTCGATCTTATCAGCAACACTTCATTAGCTGAGGAATTATCTGAGGCAGAAGCACGCAGCGCACAAAATGAAAGCAGTAGGGCTAATGCATCTCTTCAGAGAGATACGATACCTTCTACAAACGGTAGTACTGTACGTACCGTAAGGGGTAGAGGTAGAGGAAGAGGAGCAGTTCCCAAAAGAGGCGTGGAAACTAGGGCCATGCAGAAAAAGTCGAATAATAACAATCGTGAAATACCTTTGAACGAATGTCCAGAACCTCAGCGTTCACAAAACTCTGCCATGAATGTCGAAGTAGTCGACTATGTCCAGAAAGTATTGCAAGCTCAACAGAAAGTTCTCTTAGACCAACTCACTGCACAAATAACAACTTCTATAAAAACCCAATTAGCTACACTACGATTAAGTCCTGATGCTGAATCTGCTTATCCAAACACAGTTTACACTGAAAATCGAACTCCAGTAGCAGAGAATTTGAGTATTGATGATCCAGCTGATGTGCTCAGAAATAATAGTAGTAGATCTTTTTCTAGTATTGCTCCCGAGAAGGTAGGCAATATTATTCAAAATTGGCGTGTCCGATATGATGGTACAAAAGACAATCTATCGGCCAGTGAATTTATATATCGCGTTCGTTCTCTTACCGCGCAAACACTTCGCAGCGACTTCCAAATCATTTGTGACCACTTGCACTTGCTATTGGCAGGAAAGGCGTCCGATTGGTTTTGGCATTTTCACCGCAAGCATCCACAGTTTACTTGGGAAACTTTCTGCTTAGCTTTTCGAGACAAATATGAGGATTCGGAGAATGATGTAGATATTTGGCGGAAGATTTCGAAACGTCGACAAGGCGAAAACGAACCATTTGATGTTTACCAGGTTGCTATCGAAGACTTAATAAATAGACTTCAAAGATCCATAACAGAATCGGAACTGGTACAACTTTTGATTGATAACTCGAAGACCGCGCTTCGGCACGAGTTGTTGCATTTGAGTATTCGTACTCTTGAATCACTTCATAAGGAAATTCAAAAGCACGAACACTTTTATAGTGAACTTCGAAATACCTCGAATAAAACTCCTTTTAGTTATCGTCGTAATGTTTCTGAATTGTTGCAGAATGAAGATTATGAGTTGGAGTCGACGGTAGCAGGTATAGTGCGTAACAAGATTGTCTGCTGAAATTGCGACAAGATTGGACACCGCTATGACGACTGTCTTGAAGTACGCAAGGTATTTTGTTACGGTTGCGGAACAAAAGACATGTACAAGCCGCGTTGTATAAAATGCAATCCTTCGGAAAACCGGCTAAAGGATGCGCAGACTTCCACCAACTAAGCGCATCCGAACCTTTAAAAGAAACCAATCTGCTCAAACTGATAGTGATCTTTCAAATAGTTTGGAATCTAGCTTTGCATCTAAAACGGAATCGAACAAACCTCTACCGTTTCATCTCAGAATGGAGAAGTATGTAAAAGCTAGAGCTCGAATATTTGGAGATGTGCAGGCTTTAAGAATAGATATCAAGCCAAAGCGTTCCACTCTTCGTTTGAGACAGTTTTGGAAAAATATTATTAGTACCCGTAAGAGATTAGTTTCGTCAGTATTCTTTAGTGCAGATAATAGGTTATATACAGAAATTCATATTGAAGGCAAGTCTCATAAAGCGTTATTAGACTCAGGCGCATCCATCAGTTGCATTGGCAATGATTTAGCTCGTGAACTTCAATCTAAATCGAATTCAAGAAGTTGCTCAGGAAATGTCAAAACAGCTGATGGTACTCTTTGCTCAGTAATTGGTACATTGACTTCTTCAATTACCTACCAGCACTGAAACAGAATGTTTATTTAGGGATAGATTTTTGGAAGAGTTTTGGTCTTGCAGATCAGCTTTTAAATCCAAAAGTATCCGAACTTGATGTAGGCGATCCAGATGACGAAGTCGATTGTCCAAAACTTCATAATCTTTCGCCGGAAGAAAAACAAAAATTATCTGCTGTGATAAAGATGTTCCCATCTTTTGAACATGAGGGATTGGGTAGAACCAGTGTCATTTCACATTCTATAGACGTTGGAAGTACCAAGCCTATAAAACAAAGGCATTGGCCAATTTCCCCAGCCCGTGAAAAGTTAATGTTTGCTGAAATAGACAACATGTTAGCTCTAGACGTAATAGAACCTTCTAACAGCCCGTGGAGTAGCAATTGTGTATTAGTAGAAAGAGAAGGCAAATTTCGGTTGTGCTTAGATTCACGCGAGGTGAATAAGCATACCCGAAAAGATGCGTACCCTTTACCCCATATCGATGGGATATTGAGTCGTTTGCCTCCTGCTTGTTATATTAGTGGATTGGATATGAAGCACGCGTTTTGGCAAATTCCTTTGGAGGAACAATCACGTCAATATACTGCTTTTACCATCCCTAATAGGCCACTTTACCAATACAAGGTAATGCCTTTTGGCCTAACAAACGCTCCACAGACTATGTGTAGGTTAATGGACCAAGTAATCCCACCACACCTACGCAACAGAGTTTTTGTCTATTTAGACGATTTACTCGTATTATCTGATGATTTTGACACTCACTTGCTTCTGTTGCAGGAAATTGCTCTGTGTTTACGTAAAGCAAATATTACCATTAACGTGAGCAAGTCAAAATTCTGTATGAGAGAAATTAAATACCTAGGATTTATCATTCGCGATGGTCAGATCAAAACGGACCCTCACAAAATTCAGGCTATTAATGAGTTTCCGGTTCCGGTAAATGTTAAGCAGTTAAGGCGTTTCCTCGGACTAACCGGTTGGTATAGACGTTTTGTTGAAAATTATGCCGCCTTAAGTTGTCCTTTAACAGAACTGTTAAAGAAGAAAAACCCTTCGTTTATATGGTCTGATGAGGCAACCAATGCTTTTAATGAATTAAAAAGTCGGTTAACCTCTGCCCCAGTTTTGATTACTCCAAATTTCTCGAAAAGGTTCATATTGCTGTGTGACGCAAGCTCCTACGGACTTGGCTGTGTGTTGTCGCAACAAAATGAGCAGGGTGTAGAAATGCCGATCGCTTATATGTCGACTAAGCTTTCTAAGGCCCAAAGGAATTATTCCGTAACGGAATTAGAATGCTTAGCCGTCATAAAAGGTATTTTGAAATTTCGTCCTTATATCGAAGGACAAGACTTCCTAGTTGTAACAGATCATGCGTCATTGCAGTGGCTCATGCGTCAGAAAGATCTTTCTGGTCGTTTAGCTCGATGGGCGATCCAGTTACAAGGCTTTGTTTTCACAATTGAACATAGGAGGGGAACTTTAAATGTTGTGGCCGACACATTGTCGAGACAGAATGAACCGTCGATCGATGAGTTTTCTGAATCTGGACCTATTATAGATCTATCCTCCGAACACTTTCGTAGTCCCGATTACCTTGATCTTATAGACCGTGTGCAGAAGAACCAAGCTCAATTACCCGATTTAAAGGTAATTGATGGGTACGTTTACAAAAGAATCGAGATGGCTTCTGGCAACGCAGATCAAGAAACTAAATCATGGAAATTGTGGGTTCCTTCCGCACTTGTTACCAGTGTATTAGAGCAGGCTCATGATTCTCCCACTGCTTCTCACTCTGGCATGGGTAAGACAGCTGAGAAGTTAAAACGTTACCTATTTTGGCCTCGAATGATCGTACAAATTCGCGAGTATATTAAGAACTGTTCCGTATGTAAACAGACGAAAAGTCCGAATACTGTTTTAAAACCACCAATGGGAAAACTGATTACAGCTGATAGACCCTTTCAAAGGCTATATGTTGACCTACTAGGACCTTATCCGCGTTCGAAAGCAGGAAACATCGGATTACTTATTGTTGTCGATCAGTGTACCAAATTTCATTTTCTGTGGCCGTTGAAGCGTTTTACATCACCGAAAATTTGTGATTTTCTTGAAAATTCGGTTTTTTATACATTTGGTGTACCTGAATCTCTGTTGACAGATAACGGTTCGCAATTTCGTTCAGGTTATTTTGAAGCATTTCTCACGCGATTCTCGGTTAAGCATATATGCACCGCAGTTTATTCACCGCAAGCTAATGCCAGTGAGCGGCTGAACAGATCTGTGTTGGCAGCGATACGTGCTTACATAGGAACTGATCATACGTGTTGGGACCAAAAGTTAAATGAAATTAATGGAGCACTTAGGTCTAGTCTCCATAGTAGCACAGGGTATTCTCCATACTTTCTAACTTTTGGACAAAATATGATATTAAACGGCAAGGATTATGATCTGCTTAGGAAGCTTAATTTGCTTAGTGATGATACACGTTTGAGTAATCCTGATGCGTTACAGTTGGCTCGAAATCACGCCAAAATTAATGTAGCAAACGAGCATCAAGCTAACGCTCGAATTTACAATTTGCGAAGCAGAAATATTCAATTAAAAATAGGCGATGAGGTGTATGCACGTAAATTCTCACAAAGCAATTCTAGCAAACGTTTCAGTCAAAAACTTGATCTTGTGTTTGGCAAAGCTAAAGTTATTCGCAAAGTAAGCCCGATTTACTATGAGTTGGCTAACGAGCAAGGCAAGAGTATTGGTGTGTACCACTTGAAGGATATTCAGACAAAGTAGTAAACTGTCCTTTTTCAGTTAATGACCACTAAGTTATACTTTAATGGCATTATCTGTGGTTGTAGTGGCCAGTATGAATCCAACAAATTACTATTTTTGCTGTAGCTAACAATTTATTTTGCAAATATCATTTTTGTTATTTTTCAACAGTTTCGTGTTTTAACTTCGTTTGGCCCTAGCTTCCCCCTCAGTGCGTTAATTGCGCTCCCGTACGGCTATACGTAGTTATCTCTTTCTTTTGTGTCTCTTTCACGTTGCTCTCTCTCATTCGATTCAGCAACTGGAAGGATACCGTTTGAAAGCTCACTTCAAGCAGAAGCTAGGCTAACAGATAGAGAAAATATGAGCAGACGATCTTTTCTGTTTTGACAATTCAAGCGTTCAGACGTGTGTTTACTTAATTCAATTTATTAATTGCCACTTGTGTATTAGAAAAAGTACAGCGTGAACACGTGGACTAAATTGTCCCAAATCAATCCAAAAGTGCTTCTTATTAAACAGAAAAAGTCATCTAAGACGCTCGCTACTACAATTTATTGAAGCAGCGCAAACCCTATTACTGTGTGTGAAATTGAAAGAGAATACAGGTGATTTCATATATCGAATATAGTTTGTGCGTTGCCTAAGTCTTGTGTATTTCCCTAGATCCCAGCATCGACTTTATTCAGGTTGCCGGCGACTGCACGCGTTCTGCGCGACGCTGTTCGCTTTTCAACCATAATCTTTGGCAGCGTCGGTAACCTCTTCTAATTACGTAACCTCACTTACATACGTAACCTGCGACATACATATGTATATCAGCCCTTGATGGATTAAGTGATTTGCCGCAGTTCCATGGAGCTTGAGTCGTAGGCCATAACCTTCAAGCTGATTCTCGATCGGATGGCTTAAAGAGTAGCAGCTCACCCTAACCTTGCAAGCAACAACAAAAGCGTGTAGCAGTTCAACCTAACCTCAAAGCAACAACAACAGCGTTGGACGAAATATGTACCCATAATTGTTGGACTGCGCACCCCCTTTGCCTACAAGTGGACACATTCTTTTTGTGTAACACATATCTATGTGTGTGTGACGGCGCTAGAGCGATTTCTTAGTTTTTGGAATGCGCTCCAGCCTCTCTTATTTCGATGTGTGCGTTTGTGTTTGGAACGAATCTTTAGCGTTGGCTAATTTCTCTTAACTGGATTTTTGAACTATTTTTCTTTAATAACGTAAATTTAAATTTTGTAAGATTTAAGAAATGTTGATCAAACATTAATTTAGCAGACCATTATCGTAAGTTAAATTTGGCTAGAGTATGCAAACATATATATAATTATTTTGATTCCCAGAAACCTAAGCAGCAGTTCTTTGGTACCAACGAGCTCGGCGATGGATTTGTACTTGTGAGTAACACTTAACTGATTTTGCATACCTATATATATATAAGTGTTATTGAATTGAATTTTTTGAATTATGAAACGGTTTCCTAAATTACCTACTATGGGATACGTTAAAATTTTGTTTGATATTAGTTTTTCGCGATAAGCATTTGTTTTGAATTTAAAATAATTATCTTATCTTATTGTTTTTGAAGAATTTGATCTATTTAGATAAAAGAAAATGAATTTGTAATAAACTTTGAATCGGCATGAGTACGACATAATGAAAGAATATCGAGAGTAAACGATTTTGGGGCAATTTCTCACATCGCTCATTAATTGCCATGGTAGGGAGGGTATAGAGAGCGTATGGACCACAACACCATGTCCATACAACAATCATAGCTTACTATTTTGCATCACTTATCCGTGTTTCGGGATTTATTTACAGAACTTTTGAGTTTGATTTGGATTTGTTTGATTTTGATTTATGTTAGATTCCGTTTACCGTGCACTTAAACTTTTATATTGTAACAATGTGCCAAGGAAATTATAGGAATAGGGAAAAACCCCGACCCCATCCGGCGAGCTGAGCGCAGAGCGCAGTATAGTGCACGAAACCCGATTTCCTATCCAGGCGAGGCTAAATGCGAAGAATAATAACACCTACTTCGAACAATGTACACTACAATAGATGGAACCCAGAACGAGGAGCCCAATTGATATAAATTACACATAGCTAATTAAATTGTCCATTACAATACAACAGCATCTTTGCTTTTTAAAGCCAGATTGCTTTTCACTTATGAGTGAGTTAGTGGCAAAAAATTCTTGCAACTGTGTTGCTAATACCTGCTCAAATGCCTTTGACAAAAAGGGGAGGATTGATATCGGCCGAAATTCATCTTTTGATTTTGGGATTGGAAGTATCTTGCCTAATTTCCACAAATCAGGGAAGGTAGATGTTGTAACTGCGGTATTAAAGATGTGGGTAATGTGGTTTAGCAACATTGGCAAAAGCATTTTTAAAAACTTTGGATTAAGCTTTTTCCACCCTTCAGTTTTTTATATTTTTTTTATACTGGGAAGTAAAAAAAAAAAAAAAAAAAATAAAAAATTTAAAAAAATTTAATAATAAAAAATATTTTGTTATATTATTTTTTAAAATATTTTTTTGGGTTTTTTTTAAAGTTACGGGTAGGTCTTATCGGAACACTAAAATTAATTTGGCTAGTCAACTCAGATGAGTCAATTTCACCACTTATAAGTTTATGTAAAAAAATTACTCCAAGCATAATTCTACGGTTAATTAAGGAAGGAAGGTTAATTAAAAGAAGTCTACTAGAATACGAGGGTAGTCGGATATTAGGATCCCAGTTTAAGCCTCGAAGTGCAAACAACAAGAACTGCTTTTGCACCGATTCAATTCTATCCTGATGGGTTGTATACTGTGGAGACCACACACACGATCCGTACTCAAGAATTGGACGGACAAGAGAAGTATAAAGAATCTTGGTCGTATAGGGATCGTCAAATTCCTTTGACCAACGTTTTATGAACCCAAGTATGCTCTGGGCCTTATTGACAGTAAAGTTAACATGCGAGTCGAATTTAAGTCGATGATCCAGAATAACCCCTAGATCGTTAACCTCATTGGCAGTATTGTTCAAGCGTTCCAATGGTACACTATCAAGAATATAAGTGACTAACTGAGGTGAGCTTCTATAAAATGTCATAACCTTACATTTTGAGCCATTAAGGTTTAGAAGATTAACTTGACACCAAGTTTGAAACGCATCCAAATCTTCTTTCAAAAGATAGCCAGAGATCAAGTCTTTATAAGTTATACAAAGCTTCACATCGTCGGCGTACATGTGTATGCGTGAATGGTTGAGGACAAAAGGAAGCTCATTAATAAATAAATTAAAAAGTAATGGACCCAGGTGACTACCCTGAGGTGCCCCAGAGGCACGGTTGCCACTTGAAAAAATTAAAATGCTCCAAAAAATTTTAAAAATGCTCCATTTAAGAAAAAAATGGCTCCATTGCAAAATATATATAAAATATATAAAAATTCCAAACTACATTATGTCAAAAAATATATGGAATTATGATATTCTTCATTTAAAATTTTTTAAAATTAAACAAAACAAAATCCATTTTTGAAGATTTTTAAAATTAACCTTTTTTTTATTTAGGCCATTTATTTGTCAGTGGTATTGCATATATGGCCATAGCTTCCGAAACCCTACTGCGATTTGAAAATGCAGTAAAAAAACGAGAAGGCAAAGCTAACTTCGACTGTGCCGAAGTTTAAATACACTTGAAAAAGTTTACTCCAACTGATTTAACCGGTAAAAAATATGTAGAATATAGATATCAAATATTTTAAACTTTTTAATATTTAAAAATACAAATTTGATACAATAAAAAAAACTTTTCTTAGTAAAACACATTTTCCGACCGATCGGTTCTATGGCAGCTATATGCTATAGTCATCCGATTTTGATCAATTTTTTCGAACTTATGTGAAAGCATATAAAACTAATATATACCAAGATTGGAGACGCTACGATGGAAAACAAAAAAGTTTTTCTCACTAGAAGTAGTTTTTTGACCAACCGTTTATATGGCAGCTATATGCTATAGTCATCCGATTTTGATAAATTTTTTCCGAATTGTGTGAAAACATATAAAACTAATATATACTACGATTGGTGACGCTACGATGGAAAATAACAAAGTTTTTCTCACTAAGACTTATTTTTCGACCGATCGTTCCTATGGCAGCTATAAGATATAGTAATCCGATCCGGCCGGTTCCGACATATTAGTTGCGTGCAGTAAAAAGAAGACTCTGTGCAAAATTTCAGCTCGATAGCTTTAAAACTGAGGGACTAGTTTGCGTAGAAACAGACAGACAGACGGACAGACGGACAGACAGACAGACAGACGGACAGACGGACGGACGGACAAGCGGAAATGAACTCAGCTCGTCGTCCTGATCAAGAATATATATAGTTTATGGGGTCGGAAATGAATATTTCTATGCGTTACAAACTTCTGGGCAAAATTAATATACACTTTTCAAGTGTATAATTACTGCCAATAAATAAGCCTACAAAAAAGACAGACACTTTATATTTTAAGGAAATAGTTTTTTTAATTAATTAGCTCAAAACATCGATTTTTTTGTAAATTTTTTAATCAACAAAAAATATAGTGTTTTTTTTATCTTTGATCGTAGTTATAAGCTATGTGGATAAATGCTCTGGATAGACCCATTTGAGCAAGCCTGCCTTTAGGCAGGGTTTCATAAAGTACTCTACAAAGGTTCCATGTCAAGCTATGACTAAATATGTAAAACCACCAAAAAAAATTATCTAAATAAAAAACGGAAAATTTGCAAATTCTTTAAAAATAATTTTAACAGCAGAAAAATATTTTAAATATATATATATATAAATTTTGCCCCCCAAATTTTATGGAATACTTCAACTAAAAACAATTGTTTTGTATTCTTCAAATATATATTAAATCACATAGAAAATTTTGTAGAGCTCAATCAATTTATTCACTCCCAAAAATATCTAGAAAAAAACGCCTCTTTTAGACCTCCTAAAGCAGGCTGCCCCCTTAAGAAGTTGCAAAATATCAATTTGTCCATTTGTAAACTATTGTTCTCGCTTTATCATTGCTGCCGTATGACCGATCAGTCAGAAAATGGGACAATATTTTTTGTTAATATGAATACTTTACGCTTTCAAAAAGTTCTGCAAAATGCAAAATCGGATGACTATATGTATTAGAACTTTGTCACAGAGGAAGTTAGCTTTGCCTTCTCGTGTCGAAAATGGGCCTTTTTATTCCTTCATAAACTTGTACTTTTAGGGAAAAACTTTTATCTGATACTTGGTTTTGATTACTTTTAGCCTAAAAGTTTTAGGGTTTAATTCTAAGCTATATTTACTTATATGATTGTTCTATCGATTACGTAAAGTTTAAACTTATAAAAAAATGTTTTGCCCTGCTTAAAAAGCTCCATTTTGAAAAAAAAAGGCTCCAGTGCTCCAACGAGAAAAAAAAGATCCATTTTGGAGCGTTTGCTCCAAATGTGGCAACCGTGCCCAGAGGTTACCTGGATACATTTAGAATAAGAATTCCGAAAAAGAACCATTTGTGTTCTATCACTTAGGTACTGAGAAATCAAATTAAGAAGATTAATTGGGAAACCGATTAAACTTAACTTGTGAAGTAGCAATGAGTCGTTTACGGAGTCGAACGCCTTGCTAAAATCAGTATAAATGACGTCATTTTGGTTAAGAACCCTTTGATCACAAGAGAAGTAAACTCTAAAAGGTTAGTGGTAGTAGATCTACGTTTCACAAAGCCATGCTGGAAAGGTGAAATGATAGAACTAGAAAACTGTTGCAGTTGAGATGTTATAATTTTCTCAAAAGTTTTTGGATTTGCGGACAATTTGGAAATACCCTGTAATTTTCAACATCGGACTCATTACCTTTCTTATGGAGAGGAATGATAAAAGATTCCTTCCATAACGTAGGGAAAGTGGCTGAATTAACAGACAATTCAAATAATTTATGTAAACAGAACCTGAGAATGCATCCTGGTACTCCATCAGGACCTGGTGCATTTACGGGTTTGACTAAATTAAGGTCGCAGAGCAGCGAACTTTCAGTGATCACAGGGCTTAAAATGCAATTAGACTTATTTAACTGATAAGGATACGGTTGATTCGAATCGTACAGAAGTTGTTGCGTCACTACCATTGCCGTTAGAAACTTTGGGTAAGAAAATCGGTGGCAGGTTTTTCTTCTTTACTAAATATTCTTTTATATATAAATGTTCTGGCCAAAAACTTTTACAACAAACTGTGTTAAAGATTTCAACAGGAACGCTCACTTTAAAAGAAGCAATGTCTCTCATGTACGTGAAAGTAAATTTCTCCACCGTAATAAAACGAGCTTGTGTTTTAGCCTGATCGAAGGCCTTAACATCATCTGATGAAAGGTTAGGCGCAAGCCGAGAAACAAAAACGTATTTCTTAGGTGGAACTCCTACGAGTGTCATTGGTGTGCTTCTGACTCCATTATTTTCGGAATTGCTTACCGAAATAACTGGAGTAGTTGATGCCACTGTTGCATACTCTATAGGTACACTAGGAACAGGATGGATAGGGACCACCTGGGCGGACACGTCGGACACTACAGCCGGTACCACTTCATCGCGGACAAGATCCATGCCAGGCACAATGGAAATTGCTTCATCTATAGAAGATTTCCGGGCCTGAGCAGGTGTGCGGAATGATATTAACTGCTGACTATTAGGAGGATGGATTTGCAACCTGTGCAGGAACAGAAAGGTCATTCGGCTTACAAGGCAGACCAGAAGAATTGGTTTTTTTACGCTTAGGGGACTCAGTCATCAGTTTTAGACTGTTAATCTGAGTATCCATTGCCAAGAACCCATCATTAAGTTTGCGAAAACCAGCAAACAGGTCCTTTAAACCATCTCTTGTCTGTCTCATAAACAGACGCATGTCCGTTTCTACTCCCCGACAAGACTCGCAACTCCACTTTAAGCCATTTCGCAGGCCTATGGCGTCTTTTACTCTGGCATTGTAACCAGCACATTTGACATGAATTATATGGTCACAAAGCCAACAAGAGATAAAGTCTTCATTGGCTGCAGTCGAAATACGGCAGTTCTTGTAACAGCAGACCAAGTATTTATCCATATTAATTTCAACTTTATTAAAAATCTATTTACCAAAAGTATTCTTAATTCGATTATACCCTGAAATATACAGACCAAATCAAAGCAGCAGGCAACAACAACAACAATGAAAATGCAATTTAAATGCAAAAGCTTTTACTTTAACACAACAAAAGCGCGAGAGTACCGATCGCGAGCGCGAGAAAGAATGAGAGGGAGAGATGCAAAAGCTACTCAGCACTAAAAGAACAAAAACAAAACACGGAGCGTGGAAGACAAAAATAACAATAATTTATTCAATTCGGTAACAAAACCGAGAAGGCAAAGCTAACTTCGACTGTGCCGAAGTTTTAATACACTTGAAAAACTTTAATCCAACTGATTTAACCGGTAAAATATATATAGGATATAGATATCAGATATTTGAAATTTTTAAATCATTGATAATAAGAATTTGATACCATAAAAAAAACTTTTCTTAGTAAAACACATTTTTCGACCGATCGGTCCTTTGGCAGCTATATGCTATAGTCCTCCGATTTTGATAAAATTTTCCAGAATTGTGTTAACGCATATAAAACTAATATATACCAAGATTGGTGACGCTACGATGGAAAATAAATAAGAAAGCTAACTTGACTGTGCCGAAGTTTTAATAACGAAAAACTTTACTCCAACGATTTAACCGGTAAATATATATGAATAGATATCGATATTTAAAAATTTTTAATCATTGATAATAAAAATTTGATACCAAAAAAACTTTTCTCAGTAAAACACATTTTTCGACCGATCAGTCCTTGGCTATACGCTATGTCATCCGATTTTGATAAAATCTTCCAGAATTGTGTTACGTATAAATAATCTATCCAAGATTGGTGACGCTACGTGGAAAATAAAAAAGTTTTTCCCCTGACTGTTTTTGACATACCCTTTATGGCAGCTATCGCTGTTTCATCCGATTTTGATAAAATTTTCCACAAATACGTAAAACATCTCAAACTAATATATACCAAGATTGGTGGCGCTACAATGGAAAATAAAAAAGTTTTTCTCACTAAGACTATTTTCCGACCGATCGTTCCTTGGGCTTAGATATGTCGTCCGATCCGGCGGTTCCGACAATTGTTCGTGTAAAAGACTCTGTGCAAAATTTCAGCTCATAGCTTTAAAACAGAGACTAGTTTGCGTAGAAACAGACGACGACGGCGACGGACGACGGACGGCGACAGACGGACAGACGGACGGACGGACAAGCGAAAGAACTCGGCTCGTCGTCCTGATCAAAATATAGTTTATGGGGTCGGAAATGAATATTTCTATGCGTTACAAACTTCTGGGCAAAATTAATATACACTTTTCAAGTGTATAAAAGTTTTTCTCACTAAGACTTATTTTTCGATCGATCGTTCCTATGGCAGCTATAAGATATAGTCATCCGATCCGGCCGGTTCCGACATATTAGTTGCGTGCAGTAAAAAGAAAACTCTCAAAATTTCAGCTCGATAGCTTTAAAACTGAGAGACTAGTTCGCGTAGAAACAGACAGACGGACAGACGGTCAGACAGACAGACTGACAAACAGACAGACGGACAGACAGACGGACGGACGGACAAGCGGAAATTAACTCGGCTCGTCATCCAGATCAAGAATATATATAGTTTATGGGGTCGGAAATGAATATTTCTATGCGTTACAAACTTCTGGGCAAAATTAATATACACTTTTCAAGTGTATAAAAAAGACATCTAATAATGTATCCGACGTACTTGAAAAGTTTGTGGGAATGGAGATATTTACTGCGTTCAATCCCAATGACGTAATGTCAGTTAGCAGATCTTGTTCAAACAACAGGTTGCTATTTAGATCACCAGTCAGTATTACGTTTGTGTATTGTATAGAAATGTCTGATATTACATCTAAAATTTCGGAGTAGTCTGTGTTTCGGTTAGGATGGTATACACATCCTATCAGTAGTTAATTGTCAGGCCTCTTATATGTAATTTCTGTGAATAAATATTCTATTGCACTACCAGCAGGGTTGTTAAGTACAAGTCTACATCTAAGTTGGTTAATTATATATATTGCTACTCCGACCGCATGCCCCATACGATCAGAACGATACAACATATATCCATCACATTCAATTTGCTTATCACTAATATCACATGAAAACCAAGTTTCCGACACACAAATAACATCGACATTTGACTTAACAAAGTTGTGCCTAAATTCGTCCATCTTCTTGGTTAGGCTTTGTGCATTTATATGGCCGACCTTTAATCCTCTTTTATGGTTGCTTAAAATTTTAATAATGCTGCTCGCTATGAATGAAGTATCCTGCGTTATTGAAATAAAAGCTTAAAATAAGAAACGCACGCTGGAAATGACAAAATATTACTACAAAGACAAAATGTACATGATTATCAAAACACAAATATATATGAATCTTACTACTTTTACAATAATGAAAGAGATTACGCTTATTGTTGGCGAAAAGAATTTTGAGCAGTGTCTTCAATGTTAGCGGCAGAAGGGGGTGGAGGGGCTTCACGATCCAAGCTCAAAAGCTTCCGCATATTATCAATGCAGATAATTGCATTGTTGTCACTCTCCCATACATGCACGAGGGAGCGACGGGTGAATACCGCTGAGAGAAACTTCTGCTTTTTCAGTTTCATTGCCTCTTTGAAGATCTCGTACTGAGCTTTTGAAAGCTGCTCATTCACATAAAACGGCACTGGTGAGTCTATGCCAACCATCTCCAGGCTTAGTTGTTGCTTAGACTCTCTCCGGTAAAGCCCAATGTGACTAAGAAGCAAGCTCTTCTCACGCACGTGCTCCAGTCTAATTATAATTACCGGGTCAACATTAGTGCGCGCCGGCTGCCGTTGTCTTACCCGAAATATTTCCTTCACCTTCGGGGGTGGGGCGAGATTTACAGAGGAACAAAGCTTGTTGAACATTGTCCCCAGGTTTTCTTCCTCGACAAAAGGTATGCCATGGACCCGAAGATCAGCAGCGATGCATTCATTGGCCTGAGCAGCAAGTGTGTCCTCGAGTTTAGCCTCCAGTGCCTCCAGCCGTTCCTTAAGACCAAGAGCGGAGCCTGCTCTGTTCTCAGTCTCCAACGTTTGGGCACGTTGCACTAGCTGCTGTAGTTCAGCGGCCATGGTATCCATGCGCTCTTGGAGCACCCCAAGAATGCGTTCCTCGGTTGCCAACAGGTTGCCTTGGAGATTTTTGATGAGCTCGGCCTGCTCACCAAAACGCTTCTTCATGAGCTCCATTAGCTTTGGAGCATCGGTTGTTGCTGTCTTTTCGCGCTGGCGTTTGGGTGCAGGTGACATGATGCTTAAAGGTTGGATTCTCAAAGTGTAAGTGTGGCAAGGCAGTATGTGTAGTGGTTTGATGGCTTAGGCGGCCAAAAACAAACAAAAGTGCAACGGAGTGAAAGTTTGTTTAGACCAGCAACTTGTTGATGTCAGACTTATTTGCCAGTTGAGCTCGATCAATTTAATGATTTAGGAGATTTTATTATTTAATAAAAAAAATTATTATTTGTGGGCTTTAGAAAAATTTGAGCGCAGTCTTCGATAACGTCTTCGATATATGCCTAAAAGGTTCAAACAATCTGTCTTAAAATTGTGGAAGATATTCGATTTTGTTCAAATTGTGGGGTTGGCAACTCTGCCATCGTTCATCTGATCGGAAAACAATGTATAGGGGTTCGATAAGTAATGACGAGTAGACATATGTCTAGAAGGTTCGAACAACCTAAACCCAAAAATTGCCGGATATTTGAGGTGTTTTTCAAATTGTGAGGGTGTCAACTCTACTATCGTTCATTTGAGCGGAAAACGATGTATAGGGGTTCGATAAGTATTAATGAGTAGAATATATGTCCAGAAGGTTCGAACAACCCAAACCCAAAATTGCGGGATATTTGAGGTGTTTTTCAAAATGTGGGGGTGGCAACTCTACAATCGTTCATCTGATCGGAAAACGATGTATAGGGGATCGATAAGTAATGATGAGTAGAATATATTTCTAGAAGGTTCGAACAACCTAAGCCCAAAAATTGCGGGATATTTGAGGTGTTTTTCAAATTGTGGGGGTGGCAACTCTACTATCGTTCATTTGATCGGAAAACGATGTATGGGGGTTCGATAAGTATTAATGAGTAGAATATATGTCTAGAAAGTTCGAACAACCCAAACCCAAAATTGCGGGATATTTGAGGTGTTTTTCAAAATGTGGGGGTGGCAACTCTACAATCGTTCATCTGATCGGAAAACGATGTATAGGGGATCGATAAGTATTAATGAGTAGAATATATGTCTAGAAGGTTCGAACAACCCAAACCCAAAATTGCGGGATATTTGAGGTGTTTTTCAAATTGTGGGGATGGCAACTCTACTATCGTTCATTTGAGCGGAAAACGATGTATGGGGGTTCGATAAGTATTAATGAGTAGAATATATGTTTAGAAGGTTCGAACAACCCAAACCCAAAATTGCGGGATATTTGAGGTGTTTTTCAAATTGTGGGGGTGGCAACTCTACTATAGTTCATTTGAGCGGAAGACGATGTATGGGGGTTCGATAAGTATTAATGAGTAGAATATATGTCTAGAAGGTTCGAACAACCCAAACCCAAAATTGCGGGATATTTGAGGTGTTTTTCAAATTGTGGGGATGGCAACTCTACTATCGTTCATTTGAGCGGAAAACGATGTATGGGGGTTCGATAAGTATTAATGAGTAGAATATATGTTTAGAAGGTTCGAACTACCCAAACCCAAAATTGCGGGATATTTGAGGTGTTTTTCAAATTGTGGGGGTGGCAACTCTACTATCGTTCATCTGATCGGAAAACGATGTATAGGGGATCGATAAGTAATGATAAGTAGAATATAAGTCTAGGAGGTTCGAACAACCTAACTCCAAAATTGTGGAAGATATGACGTTTTTTTCAATTTTCGGGGAAGGCAGGGGGCGTGGCAAAAAAAAACTAAACTTGATCTGCCTGCAAGTATAAGAAATATATGTTCCATGCACCTCAAACCTCGATCTCTTACCATTTCGGAGATCTCAGCGTTCATACGGACATGTCTATATCGACTCGGCTGTTGATGCTGATCAAGAATATATATACTTTATAGGGTCGAAGATGCTTCCTTTTGGCTGATACATACATTTGCACAAACCCAATATACTCTTTGTACCTTCGGTACAGAGTATAAAAATAGGAAAATAAAAATCAACCTGCGTTTAATATTTAAATTTTTTAAAAATAAAAAAAAATAAACAACAAAATTTTTAAGACTAACTAAAATTCGTACTTTATACATCTATTCGAAATATATTGAAATTCCAATTTCCCAAATCACTAAAACATGAGTGATTTTTATTTTTGATTTTTATTTTTAAAAATCAATATTGATTATTATTATTGATTTTTTAAAAATAAAAATTATTATTAATTATTATTAATATTGATTATTATTATTGATTTTTTAAATCTAAAATTAGTCATGAGTTTAATAATTGATTATTTATAATAAAAATCAAAAATGAATATTTAAAAATAATTTTTAAACTAAAAATCAATAATAATTTTTATTTATTTTTTTTTAAATAAAAATAAAAACTAACGGTTCATTACATATTTCCAAAGTCCATAAAAAAACAAATATATTCATATATTTGATGTATGTGTAAGACATCTGCATCCCAATGATTTTTTAGTTTAAAATTTACCCCATAACCGTTATTTTCGGTCTCTGCAAAAAACTACTTCTAGTGAGAAAAACGTTTTTGTTTTCTATCGTAGCGTCCCCAATCTTGGAATATAGTAGTAGTAGTGTGTGTATTTATTTTATAGTTTTAGTTGTTTTAACATATATTTTGTATTTTATATTCTTTAATTAAAAAATAAAGTTTACGAGCTTCAATCGACTTGGTTTAGAACCGTCTGTCGATCACCTTACACCTATCCGCTGCTACTCCGGTTAATACACCTGGCTGCCCGGGTCTTCCCCAGATACCAGATCATTCACCTTGTAGTATGGGATCGTGGTTTGGTGTTACAATTTTACTGTTATATTCGAGCCTATTTGCCGTCAGATACTATTGATATTGTGTGCCTATGTTCAAAAGTTTTCAAAATGAATCTGCCTCCTATAGATCAGGGCAAGTTTTAGAAAATTGACGAGAGCATTCCAATTCGATCCATTCTGAATACTAATTGTTTCCAGATGAGTGAGTTGTGGTTTTTTGAGGTGGAGCTTCCAAACTTCATTTAAAATGGGACATATGGCAATAAAATGCATGGTATTTTCGTCGGTCCTTAAATTGCACAGGTTGCATTCAGTGTTGGTTCGGTATGGCATGGCTTTTTGAGGCAACATTTCTGTTCGTGCTTTACATATTAAGGATATTTGTCATATTTTTAAGTCATCATGAAAGTAGTTTGCATCATTTAGACTATGGTTAAGCATTTTGTAAGTTGTTCTAGACGAACTTTGGCTGGCCTGGAAATCAAACTTTGTCACAAATGCGCGATTGACTTGATCCACAATTTTCTCATGTGCTGATTCCCACGTGCTTGAGTCAGATATATCCAGATCTATACCATGTTCGTCGGCCAGGCTCTGCCATTTTCCAAAAAAACTGGCTTATTTCGCTCTGAAGGTATTTCGATATTATTTTTGGTAACCTGCTTTCAGGCATCTTTATTATTTTTCGGATATATGAAAAGTGCGCCTGCAATGCTTCGGTTTACGGCAGCGACAGACCTGTTTCAAGGTAAATTGAGTAATTTGGTGTACTTCTGGGCAACTGGAAGATTTTCTTGATAAAGTGACGCTGCAATTTCTCTGTTTCCTCATGGTAGGTATGTCCCCTAATTTGCGACGCATACAGCATTATTAAACGCACAGTAGCCTTAAAAAGCTTGTACTTTACGCTTGGTAACACATTTTGTCTGCCAAGGAAAGAGTTCCAAGTGCTATTCATGGCAATTTTTGAGTCTGAAAGTTTCTGCTGTAGGTGATTGGAGTAATTTAAATTTTGCGTTACCGTGACTCCGAGGTATTTAAATTCTTTTACAACATCAAGGTGTTCTCCAGTTAGATGCCAGCTTAGGTTGTTTACGGTACGACCTTTTCCATCACGGATAACCAGTACCTTGGTCTTATCAATATTTATAAGTAGGATCCAGCGTTGGCAATAAGAAAAAAGCGAATTAATCATCTCCTGTAATTTGTGCGGCGTGTCGGACATTATCACCATGTCATTAGCGTACATTAAGACTTTAATAGTATGATTAGCAAAGGTGATACCACCTGGAAGAACGTCTGCAATGTCGTTGATGTAAAGCGAAAAAAGCAATGGACTCAGTAGACATCCTTGTCTGACCCCAGTGTTGTTGCCAAACCAATCTGAAAGCTGTTCTCCATTCCACACAGTAGCTATGTTGGTAGTGTACAGATTTCGGATTAAGCCAAGAATTTTTGAAGAGACTCCCAACCGGTTGAGCTTAAGCAAAAAGTTTGTTCTATTTACTGTATCGAAGCAGCTTTCATGTCGATAAAACATACAGCTATGCTCCGGTTTTCACTTAGTTTTGCGAATTGCGATTTGAGGAAATTCGTACGATTTAAATTTTGTGTGATCCGACATTCGCAATTTTTCGTTATCGATTATGTTTCATTTCCATTTCGTTCTGCAACGTTTCACATGAGAGAAACGGGTTTTGACAAACTCAATGGCATACTCATCGGTAATCGCCACAGTAAATTCGTAAGTTTTGGTTGGCAAACGTAGTTTTGCTACTTGTGCCATTTTGGGTGTGATCAGTAAAAAATTGTTTGATAATTCAATTTAATCTGAATATAATAAGAGAGTTCGTAAAATTGTTTAACTCGATTCCAGTCCCTTCCTCATGCCACATTTCCCATTTACTTTTCATTTCACGGACTCAATTGTTACCGGTTTTAAAGCGGCAAAATTTTGCGATTTGTGAATTTCGGAGCACCAACTTTTACGATTTGGAGACCAAATCGCAAAATTTTTGCGAAAGCGAAAATGGGAGCATGGCTGATAGATACATCTTTAGTTTCCGCTCAAGATAAGACTGTGCTATTGCTGTTAGGGAGAATACACTATCCACCGTAGAATATCCACTTCTAAAGCCGGATTTACATTCGCTTAGTACATTGTTATCCGTTACCCATGCAGTAAGGCGCTCTAAAATAATAGATGTGAACACTTTTGTAAGGGAGTTTAAACACGATATCCCCCTATAGTAGCTCGCTAATTTGAAAAAAGGAAAAATTACACTCTTTTTAAAGCTCGACGGTACTCTTGTGGCGTTAAATATCATATTGTATTCGTCTGCTAGTACATTGAATAACTCAGGCGGGGCGAACTTTAAAAATTCAACCGGGATCCGATCTTCACCTGGCGCTTTGTTTATCTTTGCTCGCCTTGTTGAAGCGCTGACTTCTGCCAAACTTATCGGGTCATCAAGTTTTTCATCTGCTATGAATGGAAACTGCATGACTATGCAGTTGCCCCCGTTGGGTTATACAACAAGGAGGAGAAGTGTGATGATAGATCTGATGACGCTGATTTTATATTAACTCCTGCTGATCGTCCATTCAACCGTCGTTCGAGTGCCCAAAAAGATTTGCTGTCCCTAATACCAGCAATCTGGATTTCCAAACTTTCATATTAGAGTTTTTTCTTTGCCTCGCAAGTTTTAAATTTTTATACACTTGAAAAGTGTATATTAATTTTGCCCAGAAGTTTGTAACGCATAGAAATATTCATTTCCGACCCTATAAACTATATATATTCTTGACCAGGACGACGAGCTGAGTTCATTTCCGCTTGTCCGTCCGTCCGTCTGTCCGTTTGTCTGTCCGTCTGTCTGTCCGTCTGTCTGTTTCTACGCGAACTAGTCTCTCAGTTTTAAGGCTATCGAGCTAAAATTTTGCACAGAGTCTTCTTTTTACTGCACGCAACTAATATGTCGGAACCGGCCGGATCGGATGACTATATCATATAGCTGCCATAGGAACGATCGGTCTAAGAACTAGTTCCAGTTAGAAAAACTTTTTTGTTTTCCATCGTAGCGTCACTAATCTTGGTATATGTTAGTTTTATATGTTTCCACATAATTCTGGAAATATGTATCAAAATCGGATCACTATAGCATATAGCTGCCATAGGAACGATCGGTCGAAAAATAAGTCTTTGTGAGAAAAACTTGTTTGATTTCCATCGTAGCGTCTCTAATCGTAGTATATATTTGTTTTATATGTTTCCACACAATTCTGAAAAAATTTATCAAAATCGGATGACTATAGCATATAGCTGCCATATAAACGGTCGGTCAAAAAACTACTTCTAGTGAGAAAAACTTTTTTGTTTTATATCGTAGCGTCCCCAATCTTGGTATATATTAGTTTTATATACTTTCACATCATTTTGAAAAAAATGATCAAAATCGGATGACTATAGCATATAGCTGCCATAGGGCCGATCGGTCGGAAAATGTGTTTTACTAAGAAAGTTTTTTTTTATGGTATCAGATTTTTATTATCAATTATTAAATATCTGATATATATCCTATATATATTTTTCCAGTTAAATCAGTTGGAGTAAAGTTTTTCAAGTGTATTAAAACTTCGGCACAGTCGAAGTTAGCTTTGCCTTCTCGTTTGTTTGCTTCTCGATAAGATACCGTTGCAGTATTATCGTCATTTGCTCTTGCGACCTGTCGCATGTGGAAAGAAAGTTTTCTGGCTTCCTCACACTCTGTGTCAAACCAGGGCTTCTCAAAGTTGGTTTTACGTGCATTTTGTATACTCTCTTCTGCGTTTTTAATTGCTTTTGTGAGAGCATTCAGGTGTTCCTCATTTTCATCGTGATAAGTTTCCAATCGGTCTAAATTAGTAAGAAGACGCGCCTCGTATCTGCTTCTTAGGGCTTCTTTCCAGCAGAGCTTTGGTAGCAGTTCATTTTTCTGAGCGTAGTTGCTACTTTGGACTCTAGGGAAATGGCTCTTTAAATACTTAAGAACTCCAGAAAGTTAGCTGGAACAGATCTGTACGTTGAAAAGGATTTGGGAGAACAAAGGCAATTCAACAAAGGGTTACTGAGTGATGAGTGATGGTCAAAAGGCGGACAAAGTACCAGCACAACTATATGGTTCCCTTGTTAATAATTTAGATATTAGTTATAATTCTTTATGTCAAAAAACTATCACAAAAAACTACTTAAAACCCGTTTGAATGTCCAAGATGTACCCAATGATGTCCACTATATAAAAAAAAAAAAATTAAAACTCCTCCATAGTGTCGACATTTCCGGTGACCCCTCGAAAAAAAGTAGCGTCAGCGTTGTCAGCATAACTCCTGACAGGATCATCTAAAATGAAAAAACAAAAATAAGTGTTTAAGTTTAGGCCATAAACTCGTGCTTCAACGAAGGAAAGAAAATAAAAGAAAAATTTGAATTTTGGCAGACATTTTTCCAAAAAAATAAAAAATTCGGTCAGTTTTGTAAAGTAAAGTAAAGTTTTGAGTAACAATATAAGTGGAAAAAAAATGTTTTTTGTAACACAGTAAATCGTCGATTCCTGGGGCATAAAGTAAAGATCCTGCAGCAGTTGCAATGTCCAGAGCATCCTTTTGCTCCTGTCGATGACGGATTCTGGCTTCGCAAGTCTCGCCAGCAGTTTTTTTTTCGGCTGCGCAAACACGGTTTTCATCCGAAATTCGGGCATATTCGTGGGAGTTTCGCCCTAATTTTAAATCCATACCGTGCATAATCAATAATAAAGCTGATGTTCCTTCTTTGAAGATACAAGCAGCGACCAATGCCGCAATATTAACAATCTTTGAACCAGCAGGAAGTATTTTTGTATTTGTATTTATTCAGTTTTCCTAATGCTACAAGTACAGAGACTTATTAATTATTGCATTAGTCACAAATACAATTTTTGTAGTAATTTTCCAGATCAACTGGTTGAAGCTCTCGTTGTAATTTTGTGTGAAACCACCAACACACCGTCCGAGAAGCTCATCCTTACTGAGATCATCATATATTGGTTTCATAGCAACAATGACAGACAATCAGTAGACGAGCAGCTGCTCACTATACCTGAGGCGCGCTGACCCTTCTATACCCGACTTGGAGCGCACACCTTTCAAAGGCTGTATCTCCGAAACTATTATTCGGATCGACTTGAAAATTTGGGATAATATTCTTGAAATGTTGTAGAAATTAATAATAAAAAAATCCTTATTTTGAACCCACGAAACCCATGTAACCCCTTAATGTAAATGCCGTCAGCCAAATTTATGAAAAAAACAAAAAGTTCTAGTAAGATTCTCTCCTTTAACATCGCCGGTCTCAAAAACAAACTGCTACATAGAAATTTTTTAAATTTATAAACGGATATGATATAGCTCTATTATTTAAAACCTTCGTAGAAAAAAATGAAGACATTTTTGATAACACAGTTCTACAAAATGAGACCTTTTGTGATTATCCCGAACATTTTAAACTAATTACTGTTCGTCTACCCATGCTGAATACGAGTTGATAAGCCAAAGTCATATCTTAGTTTCCGTTTCCAAGAAATTGGGGAAAAAGCATATTTTCGATTTTTTGACCTATTCGAATTTTTAGAGGCCACACTAACCATAAGTTAACATTAACATTAAATTTTATGGGAGGACAACTAGATTCCCCAAATTTTTATAGGAACAATCAAAAGGCTACTTGATATAACATTGGCTTAAGTAAATTTTTATCCAAATGTAAGACTTTGAAATGATGATAACATATTTTAATTAAGCTGAGAATAATTTTCACTCCTTTTATTTTCGATGCTCGTTTTTCTTCTCATATTTTAAAATAGATTTTTATTTTAAAATAAATTTATAATTTTTGTTTTCCTTCTAAAAGACTATTACATCATTGAATAAATTTCTTATTTGAGGACCGTCGAAAATACCTTCATTTATTTTATCTTTTTATAATTTTGAGAATTTCTGGAGCAAATGTCCAAAAGCAGCACCATATACATACGTTCACAACTTGATTACTGTTAACTTTTTTATAATTCCGTCATGCTTCCACAATCAGCAAACTTAACCAAGCATTGTTATAAGTGTACATTTGGATAAATATTTACTTAAGCCAATGTTATATCAAGTAGATTTTTGATAATTCCTATAAAAATTTTGGCTTGGGATCTAGTTATCCTCCCATAAAATGAAACGTTGATTTTCGGTTAAAAAAGGCTCTAACGTAGCCAATGTAGCTTTCATAAATTCAGCAAAATTGCCATAATTAGTATATATGTTAAACTATATGATAATGTGGTTACAAAAAATATCAGACCAATCACTGGCTTGTAGCAGAATATTTAGTTTGACAAAATCATCATCAACTTATGGTTAGTGTGACCTCCAAAAATTCGAATAGGTCAAAAAATCGAAAATATGCTTTTTCCGCAATTTCTTGGAAATGGAAACTAAGATATGACTTTATTTATTTATTTAATTAAATTTAACAAAGAACTGTCAAATATATATGGCTTAATGATAATGAGTACATAAAATAGTATTAAGAAAAGTGAGTAACAAAGATAGGAGCCGTACTCCGACCCGATGGGACAAGATTTATTGGCCGATATTAGCCGCTATGGTCCGACTCACAGCACAAGGTGGTTTGGGAGTACAGCTACTACCTAGAGCTTAAGAAACTCAAGATAAAGGTACTCGCAATGTGTGGAGGACAGTCCCAGGAAAACAGGTGGTGCAAATCATTAAATTATTGGCAAAGGCAACGCAGCGGATCATGTAAGGCATAGTTTGTCGTGCATGAGTTTAAGCGAATAGGAACATAGTTTCTTGTTGTACGTGAAGGCACGTGCAGATTAATAAGGCCTAAAAGGACACTAGAGTCAATTAATCCAGAGAAGAGTTTTTGAAAGAATATAACACTATGACAAACTCTACGACTTTTTAAAGTTGGAAGGTCTAACAAGCGTAGACGATTTTCATAAGATGGGAGATGCAGGGAGGGATCCCAATTTAAGCCTCGGAGAGCAAACAGTAAAAACTGTTTCTGCACAGATTCTATCTGATTTTGGTATATTTGATACTGCGGCGACCAAACACTTGAGCAGTATTCGAGTATGGGTCTGACTAATGAGACATAGAGAGTCCGCGTAATGTAAGGGTCATTAAATTCCTTCGACCATTTCTTAATAAAGCCTAGAACGCCCATAGCTTTATTAGCGATGATAGAAATGTGACTATTAAAGGAAAGTGTGGGCACGAATAGTATACCTAGGTCGTTTACTGATATATGCGTTCTAATGGAATGCTATTTATAGCATATTGAAACTTATACGATGTGAATCGATGAAAAGTCATAAATAAAGTAAGGAACACCAGAAGTTGCATAAATAATCCGGGAGTGGGAGGATTTAAAAACAACCCTTTGGGTACGACCAATAAGGTAGGCATTAAACCAGAGTAGAAGTTTTGGTGGGAAACCCAAAAGACTTAAGCTGTCTTTACACGACCTGATTTCTCAGCTGAGTTTTCGTCTGAGTTGATGTCAGCCCGTGTAAAAAGGCGACTGAGTTGTCATCTGACTGCTCAGCTGAGAAACCAGGTAAAATCGATCCGGTTCGTATTGACCTGAGCGCTCAGATGAGCTGTCATCTGTCATTTCATAGTGTTGTATAATTCAAGTGAGCAAACGTTTCCACTTCCTGGATTTTTGTACAATCGGTATACATTTATTATCGATTTTTATCTATCGGTTTGGTAATTTGTGAATGTCAAATAAATTCTTATTAAAATTTAACAAACAAACTGCAAGTTTTTCCATCAGAAAAGTTAGATCGCCATGACCCAACCAAATAAGAAGGTATATGTGTATGGCTTGTACAACTATTGCTTGTAATCCATCATTAAACTACATTTCTTTTGTACAATTGAACAAGAAGATTCCATGGTTATTTCGTCTTGTATTTCACTGGACAGGACGGCAATTATAATTTTTAATGCTACTCGGTCCATGTCGCTTTTATTGTTCTTCTTTTATATGTAAACAAATAAACGTCACAATTTTCAAATGAACTAGATGATTTCAATGAACCAATGGTTCTGTAACTGACTCAACTGAGCTCCTCAGGCATGTGTAAAAGCTAAACTGAGTTGCTTAGCTGAGTTTTTTGACACTCAGGTCTGACGAAAACTCAGCTGAGAAATCAGGTCGTGTAAAGACAGCTTTAGTTTGTAAACCAGAAAATTATGACTCACAGAGTCAAAAGCTTTGCTGCCAATAAGGTAGGCATTAAACCAGAGTAGAAGTTTTGGTGGGAAACCCAAAAGACTTAGTTTGTAAACCAGAAAATTATGATTCACAGAGTAGAAAGCTTTGCTGAAGTCAGTTAGGGTATTCACGACAACTTGCTTATTTGATAACCTGTTGGAAAATAATATTTAATCTTCATCTGTCGTGAACACACTTTTGAGTAAATTTCTTGATTATTAAAACTCAATAAATCAGAGCCAACTATATTGAAAAAATGTATGTTGCGTAAATTTAAAATATAGTAAAAGATAATGGCTTAAAATAATATGTGATTGCATTTTATGTTATTGCAATCGTTAAAAGGTTCTTAAAGAACAAAAAAAATTAATTATAGACCGACCTTACCGTAATTTGAACTCAGGTTTTGTTGACTATCATTCTCATACTTAGCCTCTACACCATTGCCACCAAGGTTGAAGTGCCAGCTTAGTGTGCTTTATAAAATAGTGGCGCTTTATCATCAAAATATTAAAATTCTGGCACCTAATGGGTACACACTGTTTGAAGTGTTTACCAACACTGAAATTGAATTTTAACCAGGCAACCACATGACCCAGCTCTAGGCTGGTGATGTCAGCTTATTTTTCGGTAGTACATTTTGTTGTTGGAGATTTCATTTTTTAACAAGTTATCTATTAAGCAAGTTGTCGTGAATACCCTAAGTGTAAATAACATCAGTCTGCATTTGCGCAGAGCGTACAATCTCCAAAATATCGAAACCTCACAAGACACAAAACGCTACAATTGAAAACTCTAAATGACAAATGCAAACCCGTATCAGAACCCAAAGCGATTCCGATCCGAAACGGGCCTAAACGGACCTTTTTCGGTTTTTAGTCCCGTTTCAGTTCCTGAAGTCAATCGCTTCGGGTTCTTCTACTTATTTTTCCCACTTTTCACTTCACCTTAGACTTAAGTCTTTGGACACTCTAGTGGATTTAATTGGTCCGGCTCTTCTGCTATACTGTGCCCTTGGCAACAATCATCACCTCCCTATAAGGCCTCGTTCCATCTCTCAATTTGTCCCTGAGCTAGATTGGTGCTGTTTTTCGGGGTGTGTGACTTTAAAGGCCAATTTCTCAGCTCTTTGAGCTGGCGCGAGATGTACATAACGTCTAAGACCTCTCTCTCATTTGTACCTTGATCCCCCCTCTTACTATGATCCACCCACATATTTGACCGGATAAGCTTCCCTGTCTCTTCAATTTGATTATATTTTAAAGTTATGTGCTATACGCGCCTGATGGCGCAGCGCAAACGTTCAGTCTAGATTTCCCTAGTCTGTGCCTTAATTTGTAAAGTTTTGGGTGATTTTAATACGCTGTTTAGACCGGCCGCATCATTGAAATTTTCCGTTAAACGGAAGGTGCGGAATTGTTTCCCATAAGAAACCTGTGGATAGAAGAAGAGCCGCATGTTTAATGATGCGGCAAAGATGCGGAAAGAGTGACCGTATATTGCCGAGTATCGAGTATTGTTTCACGGCACCGATTGCGAACAGCTGATTTTGCCATAGAATTTCGATAAGCAACAACAACATAATGGGACAGCGTAATTTAAAAAAATAAATGAATCGCAAATGCAAGCTCCATTTCCATTTTGGTGAACGCAGTGCCATTGCCAAATACACCGCGTGCCTCATTTAACATATTATCGCTCATAACTGCCTCTATTTCAATAAATTGCAGTTGTTGTCTTCTTCTTACTATTTCGGTTTGTTTACGTTTGGCAGGGCGAACAGCTGTTTCAATGATGCGACTGTGTTCAAACTTGAACATGAGACGCCCCAACCACTGATGTAGCGTTAGAGAATATAAATAAGTACACATCCTAAATCCTAGGTTGATCATAAATATGTCTAGTGAAGTAATTAAACTCAAGATAAACAGCGCGTCTGACGAGGATCAGAATGTACATGACACCACACTTGAAAAGGTGCATCCGGTGGCACCCACTTGATATGCATTGTGTGGGAATGTTTTACCACTAGACCAACGCGTACATCAAATATACACAACCGCCTGTCCATTACACAGACAGCGTTAGTTAAGTTAGATTTAAGGGATGAAGAAATATTATGAATAAAAGAAGGATCGCTCGCCAGAGCTATTCAGTACAAATCAAAACCTACAACCGTGCTCACTTAAAAGTGTATATTCTATACAGACTGCGGTCCTTCGAATCGACAAGAGAGGCTTGTAAATTCAAGTTAGTGTGAAGCGTTTTCCGAGGCTTAGGACAACGGACTTTGTGGTTTTTAATAAAACTGTGTATTATAATATAATATGGTGACCTTATTAAAAACATTTTTTAAAAAAACGCGGAACAAAACAAAATCAACATGCTGGCCGAGAAAGTTATTGAAATGATGAAGGTGCAGGCTAAGATCCAAAGCGAAATTCATCAACTCATCAAGGAAAAAGCGAGTGTATTGATGAAAAAGTAGCAGAATTTACTGCTAATAATTCATTTTTAATGAAATGCGGAGTGGTCGATCACGAATATTTTAACAATAAAGTGTTCGACAAAACTATGGGGCTAGTTAGGTCTTACAAGGAGACAAAAGTTAAAGTCGAAGTAAGTAACCAAGCCATAGTTGAAGTTGCCGGGCCATCAGGGAAAATTGATGTGCAGCGGAAAGAGAAAATGACACCCACGCATAATATTGAGACGGACAGCATTCGAGCAACAAGCCCAGTAGACGAACTGGTCAATCTATTGGATATCAACGGAGACCGGCTAAGGCAATTAATAGAGGAAGCCGGTAAATGCAAAGACGCTGAGAAAATAATCCTATTAAAAGGAAGGATTGAATACTTGATTGCATTGTTTGAAAATGATCATAAAATGCTAAGGGATACGTATCGTCTTTTTGCATTCGAGAATGATAAAATCACGGAAATTAAGATGGATGCCAATGCGATGATAAAACTTCTTGACTACAGAATGCGAAAGTTAGAAGCAGCAGAGGTAGCAATGCCAAGCGTATCAGCTCCATCAGCTCAGCAAATAGTACCAGCTATACCAGTGGTACAAATACCTCAATTTGGAGGGGACTCTAAGGAGTGGAACACATTCTGCAGCTTGTATAAGCAGAACATACACGATAGAACAGATATCAGCGATGGTCAAAAACTGAATTATCTGAAATCGTACCTGAAGGGTGATGCATCAAAGGTAGTCAGCCACCTACTTCAGGGTGAAGCCGCAAATTACCCAATAGCATGGGATTTAATTTTTAAACGGTACGAGAATAAAAGAAAAATTTTCAATGAACAATTGGAAAATATTTTGGAGCTGGATTTCCTACGTCTAAAATCTCAAGACGACATACGCACATTTCTGGATACGGCAAAAGACTCAATTTTTGCCGCAAGGGAGAAAGCGAATCTTGGCGACACCGCAGATTCCATTTTTGCTCACCTTCTTCTGCGGCGGTTCTCAACGGAGGCCCTTCAACTTTACGAGCAGCACATCAGAACAAAAAACAGGGAAAT
The DNA here is from genome assembly GCA_018904225.1 of Lordiphosa mommai. Taxonomy (NCBI): domain Eukaryota; kingdom Metazoa; phylum Arthropoda; class Insecta; order Diptera; family Drosophilidae; genus Lordiphosa; species Lordiphosa mommai. Next base: position 1,502,567 of record JAEIFT010000019.1, read on the forward strand.
CCAATTATTGGAAGATGTGTTTGAATTTATTGAGCATCTATTCAACTCAGTAAACACAGCAAAAAAGGAAGTAGTTGTTGGATCGCAAGCACTACAAAGGAGTTGCCGCTTCTGCTCTATGAATGGACACGACTTGCAGCGGTGCCAAAAATTTAAAGGAGCAGCAGTTAATAAGCGAAGTGACTTCGTTAAAACTCAACATATGCATTCGTCAATTAAAGAAAATTACCCTTCACATTTTATTAAGGAGGCGGATGAATCCACACTTGGTACAATAAATCGAATAGGACTCTTGCACGTGAACAACACAAAGGAGCTGGAGAAGCTACACAAGAAAATTGAACGCCTCGACAAAGAAAAAGTCCATCTCGACGATCTACATTTCGTTGCAGCAAGCGGGCACTCATCACTTGGCTTGGTGTCAATTTTAATAATTGTTGCTCTTGTGTACGCAAGAATAAGATGCCTAAACAACAAGCGTCTGCTGGCGGTGACATTTGCGGCCCCCCGGAGAATGTTCAAACTTGAACATGAGACGCCCCAACCACTGATGTAGCGTTAGAGAATATAAATAAGTACACATCCTAAATCCTAGGTTGATCATAAATATGTCTAGTGAAGTAATTAAACTCAAGATAAACAGCGCGTCTGACGAGGATCAGAATGTACATGACACCACACTTGAAAAGGTGCATCGGGTGGCACCCACTTGATATGCATTGTGTGGGAATGTTTTACCACTAGACCAACGCGTACATCAAATATACACAACCGCCTGTCCATTACACAGACAGCGTTAGTTAAGTTAGATTTAAGGGATGAAGAAATATTATGAATAAAAGAAGGATCGCTCGCCAGAGCTATTCAGTACAAATCAAAACCTACAACCGTGCTCACTTTAAAGTGTATATTCTATACAGACTGCGGTCCTTCGAATCGATCCGCAAATTACCCAATAGCATGGGATTTAATTTTTAAACGGTACGAGAATAAAAGAAAAATTTTCAATGAACAATTGGAAAATATTTTGGAGCTGGATTTCCTACGTCTAAAATCTCAAGACGACATACGCACATTTCTGGATACGGCAAAAGACTCAATTTTTGCCGCAAGGGAGAAAGCGAATCTTGGCGACACCGCAGATTCCATTTTTGCTCACCTTCTTCTGCGGCGGTTCTCAACGGAGGCCCTTCAACTTTACGAGCAGCACATCAGAACAAAAAACAGGGAAATCCAATTATTGGAAGATGTGTTTGAATTTATTGAGCATCTATTCAACTCAGTAAACACAGCAAAAAAGGAAGTAGTTGTTGGATCGCAAGCACTACAAAGGAGTTGCCGCTTCTGCTCTATGAATGGACACGACTTGCAGCGGTGCCAAAAATTTAAAGGAGCAGCAGTTAATAAGCGAAGTGACTTCGTTAAAACTCAACATATGCATTCGTCAATTAAAGAAAATTACCCTACACATTTTATTAAGGAGGCGGATGAATCCACACTTGGTACAATAAATCGAATAGGACTCTTGCACGTGAACAACACAAAGGAGCTGGAGAAGCTACACAAGAAAATTGAACGCCTCGACAAAGAAAAAGTCCATCTCGACGATCTACATTTCGTTGCAGCAAGCGGGCACTCATCACTTGGCTTGGTGTCAATTTTAATAATTGTTGCTCTTGTGTACGCAAGAATAAGATGCCTAAACAACAAGCGTCTGCTGGCGGTGACATTTGCGGCCCCCCCGGAGAATGTTCAAACTTGAACATGAGACGCCCCAACCACTGATGTAGCGTTAGAGAATATAAATAAGTACACATCCTAAATCCTAGGTTGATCATAAATATGTCTAGTGAAGTAATTAAACTCAAGATAAACAGCGCGTCTGACGAGGATCAGAATGTACATGACACCACACTTGAAAAGGTGCATCCGGTGGCACCCACTTGATATGCATTGTGTGGGAATGTTTTACCACTAGACCAACGCGTACATCAAATATACACAACCGCCTGTCCATTACACAGACAGCGTTAGTTAAGTTAGATTTAAGGGATGAAGAAATATTATGAATAAAAGAAGGATCGCTCGCCAGAGCTATTCAGTACAAATCAAAACCTACAACCGTGCTCACTTTAAAGTGTATATTCTATACAGACTGCGGTCTAAACAGCGCATCATTTTTTCGCATCTTCGACAATGATGCGCCCTGTGTAACTCCGGTAAAACGGAAAATTTCAATGATGCGGCCGGTCTAAACAGCGTATTAGCTGGTCTGAGTACTAAGCTTTAATCTAGCAACCAGGGACCGTAACTGTTATAACTTTTTGGATAAAAATTTTGAAATAACAATTATTTTCTAATTTTTAAATAAAAATTAAAAAATAATCGTTATTCTATGATTTTTCATAATCAATTAAAAAGTAATTTTTATTATAAAATTAAAATTTTGATAACAATTAAAAAGTAATTTTTATTATAAAAATTACAAAATAAAAATTAATTAAAATTTTTATAATAAAAATTAGTTTTAACTGTTATTCCAAAATTTTTATATAAAAATTACCATTTAACTATTAAAACAAAATTTTTATTTAAAAATTATAATATAACAATTTCAAAATTTTTTTGTAATAAAAATTGCAAATAAAAATTTATCCCATTTAAGGACTCGCCATTCAAAATTTAAAGATTCATGTACTCCATTTTATCAGGGGATGAATATTTCGTAGTAATTTTTTTCACTTCCATAACTGTTATTTTCGGTCCCTGCTAGAAACACGTGTCGTAATTGTAGCGTTATTTTCCCTTAATGAGTAGTTCCCGATTCTTGTTTTAAAATATCAACAAAAGGTCCTAGCCTAGCGCAGCAAACGTTTAATCACTTCGAGATTCAGTGGTATACTGGTGAAAAGGGTATTATCTGTCAATAAAAGCACTAAAGCTAAGGTCCCTCCCACAGGCCAATAATTTGCTCAAATATTGATGCAAATTTGTCTGTATAAGCCAATAAATTGAATTTTTAAGCTTTATTTGAGCAAATTCTTTGCGCGTGGAAAAAAAGCTTTAGTTTTCGTGCACAGTGTAAAAAAATGTCTATTCTAACTAATTATTCTTAAAAATTTGGTCTAATTATTATAAATTAAAAAAAAAAACTCAGTTGGTAATCGAGGCGGTAGTGAGGGCAAAAGGTCGCGTTGACTTTGAAAGCAAAATCTGCCGACTCGTTTTTATATATCGCTCATTTAATTCAACAACGACATAACTCAAAAATTTTGAGAAAAACGCATTTAAAGTTTTCAATGTGTTTAAGTATTACAGAATCTTATAACCTCGAATTCATCTTATAAATCGAGTCCAAATAGTCCTTGAAGATTTGAGTAAAACAAAACTTATCACTTTTTTAAATTGTGACGTTTGTCAGTTTGGGTGTCCTAAGTGAGACGGCACAACTGAAATAAGTGGCTCTTACGCGAAGAGCATGAAATATATCTGTATAAAAATTTGACTAAAGTTAGAATATGATAAGGTAAGATAATTCAAAAATCGTGTTTTTTGAGATATGCCGTTGTTGAATTAAATGGACAATATGTACTAGGTGGGGTGAAAAGTAACATCATTGGGAATCACAAAAATGTTTTCTTATTTGATTCAATGTAGTTCCCATTTTTTTTCTAGCGATTTTACATCTTTTTGGGTTAAAAAGTAATCACCTTAGGTTTGTTTTAAAAGTTGATTGTTGTTGAAAATCCATACTCAACATGATGCCACGTCAATAATCACTGAAATTTAACATGACATGCCAAAATGTAAGCTGGTTGGCTGAAACTAAATAGAAAATAAGTAAGGGTTAAGCTAAGTACTCAGACACGAATAACATTCTCGCTGCTAGAATTGTTTCATTAATAACTTTAAATTATTAACTTGTTTAAATCAATAACTTGCTTCACATTTTTTTTGGACAACATCGAACGAAATGTAAGCAAAACCGAAGCGCAAAAAACGTGCAAAATCCAATAAATTAATAAGCACATAAAAAACATATATTTGATTTGATTTGTTTTTATATTGTTTAAGTTTTGGTCATCGCAAATTCTCCCTGAAAAATAGCCCAGTTGCAGAGATCACGACGGCCTTTAAGTTATCGCGGTTATATTTGGGGTAGTTCAGTTTTGAGTTGATTTTTTTTGTCAATTATAATGAGTTCAACTTGAATTTAAAAACACTTTTTGTAAGCAAACGCAAAACAGCTTAAGAAGCAGTGTGACCCAGACATTATTTTTGCCTTATTAGAACTTTTTAAGGCTTTTTTATGGACTTTTAGGGCTTCGTGGTCACACTAGAACTTACAATCCATCTGACACTAAATTTTTAATTACTAAAGTTTTAATTGTTCTGGAGAAAGCCTTAAAACTGAATTATTTATATATTTGGCCTAAATTTATACAGCAATTCAGCACTAGAACGGAGGTCGAGCCATTTATAAACAAGATCTTTCTCGTATGTCAAGAGTCACAAGAGCCTCCATTTTATTAACATCAGCAATTCCCGGATCTTCGAAGAACATTGGTTGGTACTCTCTTTATTGTAAATATTTGTTTGCAGAAAAATCTTTTAAAATAAAAAAAAACAAAAACCAACCGATTTCAGAAATGGAAACGATAATTTAATACTTTATTTATGTTGGAAAATACATATGTCAACAAATGATTAACAGCTATCTTTAAGTGATTCAAAGCAAATTTACATATTGGTTTACATTCATGATTAAGAATTATTTAAGATTGGATTTTTAATAAAATAACGATACTATTGCGTAATTACACAAAATTATTTTGTTGTGAAAACGTTCCCCACATTTACGGAATCAGCGCACCAGATCCTCGGGATTGAACATACCCTATAAAATAAAATGTGTTTATAATGAAAATTACAGGCATTTACAGTTAGTATATTATTGATCGATTACACTAGTTTACAGCCAAAATGTACATTTGATGTCACTATTTTTTTCTTCAGTGTTTCTACACTATTAAATGTGCTTTTAGAAATCATTTTTTCGTTTGCTTAAACTTTGGTTCTGCTATTGACTACTTTCACTAATAAGTCTTTTCGCTTAATTCTTACAATAAACCAATCACGAGGCAAAAGAGAATATTACACAGTGCGACAAAATCCAACTTTTGGTAAAACCCATGTACGGGACCAAAAAAATGTGAAACTAGAGCCCTCAGGGAGCAACGCCTCATACCCAGTTTTTCCACTCCACGTCAGGATCGCGTTTAATGGGCATCTTTATACTAGCAACACACAATAACAACATTTGATGCTTGTTAAAACAAAGTGAGAGCTAAAATTCTGAAAAATTCCCGAAAGATCAAGAGGGTCACTACAAATGTCATAGAAAATTCCCACCTAAAATGGACAAGTGGTTAGTACCCCTCCCGAAGAGGTCAAACTTTGTAACTTGATTATTTGAAAAACCACGCGATAGAATTGTCAAAGATTTATTTTTAATTAAGATACTGACCAATAAAAAGTGTCCCCAAGAGATGGTAACATTCGATGAAAAACCGCGATATTGGGTACCACATTTGACCGTACCCATGAACAAGTCCACATAGGCAAAAAACTAGAGATAAAAATAGACCGAACTGCATTTTCAGTTTTTCTAAATCTAAGTATTTGCGGATTTTATGCTTACTTTTATACAAGCAGCATGCAAGGAACAACATCAGCCATTAATAGTATTTCCCCTGACTTTAAAATTATTAGTTTATTTATACATGTCAAAAACATCCATACCAATATGAAAATGTATCAGTGGGATTGGAAAATAACATAGCGGATCGCTAATATAGCTAACAGAGTCAGCAGAATATTGCTTATAGGTAGACTACTCTACATGCTTTCAGAGCAATTTCTTTCTATTTAATCTATTTAGTAGCTACCAAAGATATACCATATAAACTAATCCACAACCGAATCATTGGTAAGGGTGTATACGATTGCGATTGCTAACGGCAAATGTATGAAATTTTTGTTTCAAATTGCAGTGAATAGTAGGCTGTACATTTTTAAAAGGGGGGGAATGTTAACGTACATTAATTTGCTGACATTTAAAACTTACAAAAGAAAAGTAACAAAGAAACAAATAACAAAGAACTACAAGTTTCTAGAAGGGCTAAAAGTACTAATTGGAAAAGAAACAAGGACTGTGGCAAACAGTAAAAATCAAAGAATGACAATTAATAATAACAGTTATAAGATAACTATTAGTTTTAAGAGCGGGGGACGGTCCTCTGAGGAGTGAAAGATCTGCTATCTCGCGACGAGCGGGGAAGGCAGGTGGTGTAACTCCGAAGGGTGGGTCTTCCTGAAGCTCACTAGGATTAGTCATTTTATAATATATTGACTTATATATTATATTATAGTACTGACGGCAATCGTGCCATGCCTAAAATATGCAAAATGTTCTTAATAATTAATAAATATACTACTACTATAAAAAAAAAAAAAAAAATTGCTCCCGAGGAATAAAATCGGGAATAATAGATTTCGCCTATGCCAATCTATGCAACTGGCTCTCAGTCTTTACCGCAAGCGGATCCTCATGATTGCGTTGCAGAACGTTGTCAGCTGATCGCCTCTCAGCGGCTTTTTTTTGAGTGCTGGTTCCTGGCAAAATTTTCTTCTGGTTGTTGCTCATTTTCATACATTTGCCGTTAGCAATCGCAATCGTATACACCCTTACCAATGATTCAGTTGTGGATTAGTTTATATGGTATATCTTTGGTAGCTACTAAATAGACTAAGTAGAAAGAAATTGCTCTGAAAGCATGTAGAGTAGTCTACCTATAAGCAATATTCAGCTGACTCTGTTAGCTATATTAGCGATCCGCTATGTTATTTTCCAATCCCACTGATACATTTACATATTGGTATGGATGTTTTTGACATGTATAAATAAACTAATAATTTTAAAGTCAGGGGAAATACTATTAATGGCTGATGTTGTTCCTTGCATGCTGCTTGTATAAAAGTAAGCATAAAATCCGCAAATACTTAGATTTAGAAAAACTGAAAATGCAGTTCGGTCTATTTTTATCTCTAGTTTTTTGCCTATGTGGACTTGTTCATGGGTACGGTCAAATGTGGTACCCAATATCGCGGTTTTTCATCGAATGTTACCATCTCTTGGGGACACTTTTTATTGGTCAGTATCTTAATTAAAAATAAATCTTTGACAATTCTATCGCGTGGTTTTTCAAATAATCAAGTTACAAAGTTTGACCTCTTCGGGAGGGGTACTAACCACTTGTCCATTTTAGGTGGGAATTTTCTATGACATTTGTAGTGACCCTCTTGATCTTATATTCTTTTTTTTTTGGTTAAGGATGTCCGCATACATATTTTAGAAAAAATCTCACGATGGGACAGTCAATAAATGTGCGAAAAAAAATATTTTTCTAACATAAAACTTTTTGAAGTAAAATAATTAATTAAAAAGAATGTCTAAAATATTGTCAACCAAGGCGGGTATTAAAATCTTGCTTTAAAATTACTTTCGCCATTTTAAATAATTTAATTTAGGAGTCATAAAAACATTTAACAAAAATTTAATATACGAAAAATATTTCTCCTCGCGAATTAATTGTATACGGATATCCTTTACCAGAAAAAAATTATTTCATGAAAATATCCTTGCAAAAAACACAAAAAATCATTAATTTTCGCTAATATCCTATTTAAGAAAAGACTTTTTTTAACTTTTTAATTTTTCTCGGATAGAAGGCACGAAAATAATAGAATCCCATTTTGGGTCGCTTAAATTGGATGCACTGTTACGGTGCTATAATATTTTTAAGTTTAATGTTCTTTGTCGTTTATCTCGCGAACTGTTAGTGGTGTGGATGTCCAAAAGTAGGATTATATTCTTGATGTGTAGAACTTCGAATCGCGGATAGTGATTTTTTTTAAAACAAAAAATAATTTGGGTGGCTGAGTTCACATGGAATGACCCATATATAGTTTATGGGGTCGGAAATGAATATTGCTCTGCGTTACAAACTTCTTGGCAAAATTAATATGCACTTTGCAAATGTATAAAAAATGTTGTATTGATGATGAATTCCGACGGCAATTTTGAAATATATTGGAGCACCTAAACACTCACGACATTGAGCCGGCTATCACCGATTTTTTAATAAATAAGATCAGGTCGCTATACCTACAACTAAATATAAATGTCAACAAACTAAAGCGACAACGGTCGTGGTATTTTAGTGTTTGAGGGTTAACCCCAAGCGTATTAAGCAGTTCAATTCTGCAAAGCAGTCTACAGCTGGTATTTATAAATTTTGTTAAATTTGGTGTCCGAGTTCAGCGTTTTAAAATATGTAAAGAAAAAATAATGGTACCAAATCAAGCAACATCTTTTTTAATTAACTTGTGTAATCTTTCGAAATTATTTAAATTAACTACTTACACGAGCACGCCTCAAAATTGAGTCTTTGCTGGCATCGTAGGGATGATCCTTTGATGGAATTTCCAGAACAGCTGGCACTGGTGATGTATGAGCATCAATAACGTGACGAATGAGTTCTGCATGGTTTTGATTGATCAGAATTATGTCTATGTCATCACGTTTCAAGAATCGTTTGAAGCAGTCTTCGATTTCGCTTACAGCAGTATCTGAAATGGAACAAAAGAAAATTATTTATATTCGATATTTTGTGGCTTTATTGATACATTGAAAAAAAAGAAGCAATTTTCCACCTATAAAAGTGGGCGTCCAAAGAATCCCATACTACTTACGGACATGTAAAACAAATAATACTGACTTTGTAATAAGAAATCAAATAAAAGAAAATATCGGACGGGCTTTTAATCTACAGTCACTTCCAGAAATTACTAAAGAGACAGAACTGCATAGGGTAATTGTCTATTATATCCCCTTCCTCACGAAAAATTTTTATTATTATTTTTCCTCGATGGAGCGCGAATTATAATGAATTTTCGTGAAGAAATCAATTGGCGGTCAGGCATGGTTATTTTATAATAGAATATTTAAATTTTAATCCCAAAAACATGTTTCAATCTAGTTAGCTTTTGAAAAAGTGTTATTAGCTACTAGCTAATTAGCTTCTATATTGATAATGAATTTAAGTTTGCAAATTGAGAAGTGCTTGATTGACAGTTTGATTAATATAGCCTTCGTTGTCAAAACAATGGATAACAATAACTTTAAAATGGAAATTTGACAACCCGCACAAGCCGTTACACAATTCTCAAAATAAAATTCATAGAGCGTTTTTATGTATTGTGGTTTTCCGAGAAGGCCTAGTCCACATATGCTCAACAATGTAAGATGGTCGCTTTTCCCTCATCCTCATCATCCTCTTCCATCACTTCTCCTCCTGCATAGTTTTTGAGTCTATAATTTGCGCCGCAGGCGAGAAAAATTAAACAAAAAATCGCGCGATTTCATTTTTTGACTATATCTATGGTGCATTCATTACATTAAACAATCTACACAGGACAACAAAGAGAAGGAAGCTGAGGAGGACGCTTATGCAAGCGTAGCATCTCCGCGCGTTTTGTATGTCTATTACATTAGCATAAAAATAAGGATAATGACAAACTTATAACAAATGTTCAGTAAATTTATTAATCATTGATTTTTATTTTATAAATTTAACCTCTATTTGGTGGTGTGGAAAAGAGTTTATAACAGATTAAAAAAAATTCAGGCACATTTTTTTTTAAACTGATGCCTAAATTACGAAAGCATACGTGATTCAAACCCTTTTTACATAAGAAAAGCGCAAACTTTTAAATTCAATTATAAAATAACCATGGCTGACCGCCAATTAATTTCTTCACGTAAATTCATTATAATTCGCGGTCCATCGAGGAAAAATAATTCCCGAATTTTTCATGAGGAAGGGGATATAATAGACATTTACCCTGCGTAGGACACGGCATATGTCATTATAACAACAAGCCTCCACCACCAGATTGGAATTTGTGCTCTCTCTCCTTTCCCAGTTTTGACTTGGACATAAATGTCATAGAAATAAATTCCATTTCATTTGCACCTAGTGCTAGTCTTCCACTGAATTTTCGGACTGTTCAATCTGGGTTACAAACTTCTGTTTACAGATCACGTTGCTCAACTTTTTGTTCTCCAACACATCCTTATTCTCGTCAACGAAATTTACAATATTCAGCTCCACCACCATCATGAAATTCTTGCTTTTTTTTCTTACTCTACTCGTTCGACATGTATAAAATCTATTGGCGCTCAATAATTAAAACAAACGAGAGTGCAAGTTTAGGAACTGATTGACTGAACATGTGTGTTCTGGAAATTTCTTAAGATTTTCGTTAAACGACTGCATATCGGACCAAACTTGAATGACTTTATAAGTGAAATGAATAGAATTGAAACACTAACTAGATTTAGAGAAGGAAAAACCGTACAACCTACGAACAGCCGGATTCAAATAGCTAAACTTTCGTCATCTAATCTAGTAACCGGGCTTATTTGTTCGAAGTGCAATCGTTAATACGCAAATCACTAGAGATTTCCAGGACACCCCCGAATAATGTTTTTTGTAACAATCCGTACCGCGGCTTTGGTACGGTTCAGTGGTTCACGCCTAGTTCCGGTTTCCAATTTCCGAACTTTCTAAAATAAAAATTAGGATATTTTGCATTTTTTTTTAACTGAGTTTTCTTAGAAAGCGTTTAAATCAGGGACCGTAACGATTATAACTTATATCAAATAAATCTCTTGATAACAATTATTTCTTGATTTTTAACCAATTGCTCATGAAATAACTATTAATTTTTAACATTTTTTTAAAACTCAAGAAATAACGATTAATTTTTAAGCATCAAAATAAAAATCTAAGATATGAGTTATTTATGGATTTTAAAATAAAACTCAAGAAATACCGATTATTAATGAATTCAAAAAATAAAAATCTTAAATAAGAGTTATTGAAGGATTTTTAAATATAACACATGAAATAACTATTATTTTTTGAGCATTAAAATAAAAATCTGAAATAAGAGTTATTTTATGATTTTTAAATTAAACTTACAAAAAACTGATTATTTTTTGAGTAAAAAATATAAATCTAATATAAGAGTTATTTAATGATTTTTAAAAAAAATCTAAAAAAAATAACGATTATTTTTTGATCAAAAAAATAAAAATCTAAAATAAAAATTATTATATGATTTTTATTTTTTTCCTCAAAATAAAAATCAAAATCAAATAACAGCTTTTTTTAGAAGATGTATGTGGCCATGATTGCATATGGGAATAAACTGAAGGTACAGCAACCACTCAAGCCAATTTTAAAGAAAAATAAATTGGTCGCAAAAATATTTTATACGTTTATTTCGTTTTAGTGTTTGTCTTGTGTGTAATCAGAGTCCAATACCTTAAATGTTTACTAGTTTCTGTTTGTTAACGACTTTTCTAATTAATAAAACTGAGGTATTATAAAAGAAAATGGAGGACAACTTACCACCGACGTTTAAATACCCCTGCAATTTCTTTAATTTTTATAATGTGAGGTTTTCCCAATTTTATAACAAAAATTGTATTCGCTTAATGCAATGCAAGTTGAACAATTTCCTAAGCTGAATAGATTGCGCCTTTTCTGTGTCCATTTGGCTGACCAAGTCAATACTCGATTGTTGTATGGGAGCTATTCGATATATCAAAGAGGCAACATATATAAGATGCCGCACTTCATACAAACTCCCAAATTTTTTTATTAAGAAATTGCTGCGATTTCAACGTGGCCTAGCCAATCCAGTGTCCAATCGATTTGTGTGAGACAGCAAACGCTCTCTATAACGATTTGAGTACGCCGCGATGCTTAAACAAACAGTGGAAATTCCCAAATCCCTGTAAATAGTAGAATTGCAAGCAAAGCCGTACTCACATTTTAGTTCTTTCAATTGTGGCATTGTACGCCGTCCCCTAGCACCTAATTAAAAAGTCTGATTTTGGCTTTGAGGGACAGATCGCTCTCCGCCGAAGAAGCCAATCCATTTTTCGAAGTTTTAAGCGGGCAGAGCTACAGACCCTTTAACATGGGGACAGACGGACTCAGCTCGTTGTCCTGATGAAGAATATATATAGTTTATGGGGTCGGAAATGAATATTTCTATGCGTTACAAACTTCTGGGCAAAATTAATATACACTTTTCAAGTGTATAATTATCATTGCGACCAATTTTTTTTTCTTTAAAATTGGCTTGAGTGGTTGCTGTACCTTCAGTTTATTCCCATATGCAATCATGGCCACATACATCTTCTAAAAAAGCTGTTATTTGATTTTGATTTTTATTTTGAGGAAAAAAATAAAAATCATATAATAATTTTTATTTTAGATTTTTATTTTTTTGATCAAAAAATAATCGTTATTTTTTTTAGATTTTTTTAAAAATCATTAAATAACTCTTATATTAGATTTATATTTTTTTACTCAACAAATAATCAGTTTTTTGTAAGTTTAATTTAAAAATCATAAAATAACTCTTATTTCAGATTTTTATTTTAATGCTCAAAAAATAATAGTTATTTCATGTGTTATATTTAATAATCCTTCAATAACTCTTATTTAAGATTTTTATTTTTTGAATTCATTAATAATCGGTATTTCTTGAGTTTTATTTTAAAATCTGTAAATAACTCTTATTTGTGATTTTTATTTTGATGATCAAAAATTAATCGTTATTTCTTGAGTTTTAAAAATATGTTAAAAATTAATCGTTATTTTTGAGAGTTATCAAAAAAATTCAGAAATTTGTAAATCATGGTGCAAATGGACAGATATGCCATCTGGGATTTGATTGGTATATTTTCCACTCTCATAGAGTGATTATGAGCGAATGATTTTTTTGATGAAAAAAAAAAAATAATCGTTATTTACGGTCCCTGGTTTAAATAACTTTGATTCTGAATAAAAATATATTAATAAGAGAGAAATCAGGTTCCGCCCATAAAATCTAGTATTGCATTGAGCTGATCTTTTTATAAATATACTTATTATATTAAATCAGATGTGAAGGCGCCTTTCATAAGTGCAAGAATATCCCATAGCTTTGCCTTCTTGTTTTTTAATTCTAAAGAGAAAACAATAAGAGCTTTATCAATTTGGTTTTTTGTTTTGTGTTATTTTTTAATTACATAAAAACATGTTGGAGTTCGAAGCTGTACAACAAGCTATCGATTTTCAAATTAAGGTCTCAAAAAAAAGATGTAGAGGTATTAGGTGGTTATCGGAAATGAAAACTGTAAATGAGGCTATGATCAGAATTGATGTAATTCTGGCCCGTACCACAATCATATTTTTCAATATTTATTTTTTTTAATTTTCGACAATTTAAAAAAATAAAGATTACACAGTGTTACAAATCAAACAAGTGTATAAAAATTTTGAATATACTTTTCACGAGACCCAGTGCAGATTGTGGGGCTGGTCGGGTATAGCATTTCCTCATACTTGGTTTGTTCAATACACCCCCAAAATCTGAATATATGCCCCAAAAACCGCTTTTTGCCTTTTTTACTCCATTAAGTTGAAATAATTCGCGCATTGACCGTCCGATTGTTTAAAACCTTGACAATTCTGATAGCAACGGAATGAATCTAATATATTGTAATCAGTGGTTATATAGATTCAACGCGATGGCTGAGAAATGCGGGTTACAGATATGGAAATTTCACCCTTTTTTATGAAATTTCAACTTTACCCACCATTGGTTTAACTATTTTGTTCTTAGCTATTTTTTCTTAAACTTTATGGTAAAAGTCCATTCAATTCTACGTTAAACACAGGTGGTCCCAATAAATTTGGTTACCATTTGACGACGTTATTCGCAGATTTCAGAGCACACCTCGTCTGTTTTAATTTTTTTAACATAGTTGAGTGTCAGTATAAGTAAACTTTGTTTTATTTTTAGTGTGCTTACATTTTAGTGTGTGCTTGAATATAAGTGCAAGTAAAAGTATACTATGTTTATGCCTGGCGGGAAATTTAAATTATATTTCTCAAATAAAAGAACAAAATTTATATATACTCACGTTTATGCTTCACGATTTCTGTACCAATAATGCCATTCTACATATACCGTTACCCCATAAGTTAAGATAGGACAAAAATATTGGTAAATCGGGAAAAAGAAGAACAGCTCAGATAAGCAAAATAAAATCTGGCCACAAATCCGCAAGAGGCGACGACGAACATAATACCGCTTCTAGAAAAGAACACGAGGCCACCAATCGTCGATATAGATTTTTCGATTTTTTAGTTTTGTATTATCAAGAAGGTTCGACCAATTTTTTTTTCAAAATTGTGGAAGATATGAGGAATTTTTCAAATGGCGGGGGCGGAAACTTTTCTATCGTTCATCTGATCAGGAAATGATGTATAGCTGATCGATAGGTAATGACGATTAAAATATATGTCTAGAGGGTTCGAATAACCGATCTTCAAAATTGTGGGAGATATGAGGTATTTTCCAAATTGCGTGGGTGGCAACTCTTCTATCGCTCATCTGATCGGAAAATAATGTATGTCGGATCGATAGGTAATGATAATTAAAATATATGTCAAGAAGGTTCAAATAATCTATTTTTAAAATTTTGGTAGATAAGAGGTTTTTTCAAATTGCGTGGGCGGTAACTTTTCTATCGTTCATCTGATCGAAAAATGATCAATGGTGGGTCGATAAGTGATGATGAGTGGAATAATTCTCTAGAAGGTCAGAACAAGCTAACTCCAAAATTTTGGGAGATATAAGGTTTTTTAATATCGCGGGGGTGGGAGGGGGCGTGGCAAAAATTTGAAACAAACTTGATCTGCGTGCAGACAATACAAGTCTACACTGAAAAATGGTAGCTCTAGCTCTTCTAGTTTCTGAGATCTAGGTGTTCATACAGACGGACAGACGGACATGTCTATATCGACTCGGCTATTGATGCTGATCAAGAATATATATATTTAATAGGGTCGGAGATGCTTAATTCTACCTGTTACATACATTTGCACGAACTTAGAATCGGGTATAAAAATGTAAAACAGACGAGGTGTGCTGTGAAATCTGCAAATAGAAACCAAATTTATTGGGACCACCTGTGTTTAACGTAGAATTGAATGGACTTTTATCATAAAGTTTAAGGAAAAATCGCTTAAAACAAAATAGTTAAACCAATGGTGAATAAAGTCGAAATTTCATAAAAAAGGGTGAAATTTCCATATCTGTAACCCGCATTTCCCAGCCATCGCGTTGAATCTATATAACCACTGATTACAATATAATAGATTCATTCCGTTGCTATCAGAATTTTGAAGGTTTGAAACAATCGGACGGTCAATGCGCGAATTATTTCAACTTAATGGAGTAAAAAAAGGCAAAAAGCGGTTTTTGGGCCATAACTTAAGATTTTGGGGGTGTATTGAACAAACGAAGTTTGAGGAAATGCTATACTCGACCTCCTCTACAGCGTACGATAGGTCATTTCAAAAGTATATTTTCACTGTCACACGGTGTTTTTTAAGTTTTTGTTTATAGATTAATGTAAACTAGTTTATCGATAATAATTTAATGTATTATTTCGATAGTTATTTGATCAGATGTTGCCATCGAAATATCACATATGTTTTAATGTGCCCACTGCAACTTGTCCATTTTGAAAGAAAATCAAATAATTAAAATTTTTTATTAAGTGAGTTGCTGGGGTATGTATCAGATAGGTATGTAAATAATTACGAGAAGGCAAAGCTAACTTCGACTGTGCCGAAGTTTTAATACACTTGAAAAACTTTACTCCAACTGATTTAACCGGTAATATATATATAGGATATAGATTTCCAATATTCAAATTTTTTAATCATTGATAATAAAAATTTGATACAATAAAAAAAACTTTTCTTAGCAAAACACATTTTCCGACCGATCGGTCCTATGGCAGCTATATGCTGTAGTCATCCGATTTCGATAAATTTTTTCAAAATTAAGTGAAAGCATATAAAACTTATATATACCAAGATGGACGCTACGATAGAAAAACAAAAAGTTTTTTTACTAGAAGTAGTTTTATGACCGACTGTTTCTAAGGGAGCTATATAATATAGTCATACGATTTTGATCAATTTTCCGGTATTATGTGAAAGCATATAAAACTAACATAATCCAAGATTAGTGACGCTACGATGGAAAACAAAAAAGTTTTTCTCACTAGAACTAGTTCTTAAACCGATCGTTCCTATGGCAGCTATATAATATACTCATCCGATCCGGTTCCGACATATTAGTTGCATGCAGTAAAAAGAAGACTCTGTGCAAAATTTCAGCTCGATAGCTTTAAAACTGAGGGACTAGTTCGCGTAGAAACAGACAGACGGACGGACAGACGGAATTAAATTCAGCTCGTTGTCCTGATCAAGAATATATATAGTTTATGGGGTCGGAAATGAATATTTCTATGCGTTACAAACTTCTGGGCAAAATTAATATACACTTTTCAAGTGTATAAAAAAACCACACACGGAAGCTTGCTCGAAAGCAAGGCGACAATTGGTTGGAGTTACAGACTGTTTCGAGATAACCGTATCTCTCATCAGACTCATTCTTGTCTGTGTGGATGCATTATTCAATTCTAACGTTCTATTTATGGCCGAATAAGCACTTGGGAACTCCAAAGTGTTCAAACGCAACCCCAGAGGTAAGCTAAAGAAGTTGAATTGAATTGCAAGCCTAACACCTCCCGACGTGGTTTATTTGTAATCAGGGCTGCAAACCCCTCCAATTTCGACAGGGGTTCGGTTCGGGGTTCGAACCCTTACCCTACGCTAGGGGTTCGGTTCCACAACCGGTTCCCTTTAAATTGAGAACCGAGGTTCCGGTTCGGGTTCGGGTTCCAGATTGCATTTTATATATTTATGTACATAATAAATAATTTAATAGAGTTTGAAGAAGAGATGTCTTATAAACTGCTGCTGTTTTTGGCAGTCAAGCACATAAATGATCTGTCTAGATCAGTGTAGGGCGCGTCCGTATAGCGTGTGCATATGAACGGCCGCAGTCGCTGCGACGTCGCTCACATACAGCATACGAACGTTTCGCTGCTGTCGACTTCGTATCGGCTGCCACGCACACATACATAGCTAAAATTTGATTGTATTGTATGCCCTACACTGGTCTAGATTGACTAAACAATCACACATTGTATGTATGTTTAGAAGAGTTCAGCGATAATGCCAACTTGCACTCTCAGCGAAAGTCATTTTTCTTTCACAGTAGTGGGATTCCTGAAACCACGGTTGCCACTTGAGAAAATTTTTTAGCACCAAATAAAATTAAAAAAAGAGCCAAATTCGTTAAAAAGAGCCAAAATAGTTTTTTTCGGTTGTTTACGGTATATTTTTATTTTATTATTTAAAAAATATTTCTTTCTGAAAATTAGCCACGTACAGAGTTGATATCAAGCGTTAATTACGTATTTTTGAATTATAAATTCAAATCAATCGTCTGTTTTGCCCTGGTTCTTTTTGTCTGATGTCCATTTTATATAACCTTTTCAAACCTCATTGGTTTTTATGTAAACTAAGATAAATAACTATACATGTTTGGTTTTGTTCTAAAGATACCAATTTTTTTTTACAGAAAAAAAAATCAAATTTTCCATATTTAAATAAAACGAGAAGGCAAAGCTAACTTCGACTGTGCCGAAGTTTTAATACACTTGAAAAACATTACTCCAACTGATTTAACCGGTAAAATATATACAGGATATAGATATCAGATATTTAAAATTTTAAAATGATTGATAATAAAAATTTGATACCATAAAAAAAACTTTTCTTAGTAAAACACATTTTCCGACCGATCGGTCCAATGGCAGCTATATATTATAGTCATCCGATTTTGATAAAATCTTCCAGAATTGTGTTGACGCATATCACACTAATATATACCATACTACGATGAAAAATAAAAAAGTTTTTCCCACTAGAACTCGTTTTTTGACCCACCATTTATATGGCAGCTATATGCTATATTCATCCGATTTTGATAATTTTTTTCACAAATATGTGAAATCATCTAAAACTAATATATACCAAGATTGGTGAAGCTACAATAGAAAATAAAAAAGTTTTTCTCACTATGACTTATTTTCCGACCGATCGTTCCTATGGCAGCTATAAGATATAGTCATCCGATCCGGCCGGTTCCGACATATTAGTTGCGTGCAGTAAAAAGAAGACTCTTTGCAAAATTTCAGCTCGATAGCTTTAAAACTGAGAGACTAGTTCGCGTAGAAACAGACAGACGGACAGACGGACAGACGGACGGACGGACGGACGGACAAGCGGAAACGAACTCGGCTCGTCGTCCTGATCAAGAATATATATAGTTTATGGGGTCGGAAATGAATATTTCTATGCGGTACAAACTTCTGGGCAAAATTAATATACACTTTTCAAGTGTATAAAAATGTGTATCTTAAGAACAAAATCCAAACCTTCTGGTTGTTTTTCTGTATCATTCATTTTAGTTAACATTTGTGATTTGTGATTTGAAAAGGTTATGTGATATGGCCATTAGACTTGGAAGTATAAGCTTTAATGATTTATAAGAAAAACCATGTGGCTGCTTTAAATGGAAAACAATATTCTTATTATTAGCGACGAGCTTAGGCTCCGATAAATTATATTACGCTGTGGTTTTGATCATTTTCAGTGTGAACAGCGAAAAAAATCCAGATTTAAATTAGATTTATTATTAGATTAATTAAAATGATTAATGTTCTAACTTTTTCTGCTTATGCCAATCATAAGCAAAAAGAGCCAGTTCCAAAAAAAAAGTGCCAATGCGCCAACCGCAAAAAAAAACATCAGTTTTGGCGCAAAAACGCCAACTGTGGCAACCGTGCCTGAAACTGATGTGCTTTTTATGGCCATGATACCTGCAAAAAACACGGCCATACTTTATAAATAAGAGATGACCTTTATCGGCGTATCCGTGATTTAGTAACTGTGATTGGCCAAGTCACAGTGACTTTTAGTCACCAAATCACACTGTTTTTATATGCAGTCACTGTGATTTGATGATTGCCCGTGACAGTGACTCAATCACAGACACGCCAGTATGTCTCATCCCTAACTTATAGTGTGGCCGAACACATTTATAAATTTCCGCGAATTCCAGTCAGAGCAATTTTTTCCATTATTGGGACCGCCACAGCACGGCTTTAACTGGCATATTGTGAAAGTGAAATGCTTTAAGTATTTAAATTGTGACTTAGGTAAAAAAATAAAATTTTTCCTTGTATTCATCGTGCCGTTGCATCTCCGTAGGTACAAAATAATACCCAGAAATACGGTTTCGGATGCAAATTGAATTCCCTTGCATAAGGTTGTGTTATTTTGTCCAGTCTTTTGTTGCGGACGGGAAGAGTGTCGCCGTCCATACATGGGCATATGAGTGGATACATTTTTGTTCATAATTATGAAATATTTTTTATCATCAAAGTGGAAAAAAAATTCTGAGCTTGCAATTTTTTAGAACCGAACCCCATCATTTAGATATCTGGGTTAGGTTCGGGTTCGGGTTCTCGTGATTTTTTTCAATGGGGTTCGGTTCCCGGTTCGGTTCAGGCATCACCAGAACCTGAACCGAACCGGTTCTGAAGGGTTCGGTTCCGGACCGGTTTGCAGCCCTGTTTGTAATGCTTTGTTATTTGAGTTTTATGAGTTACTCCGTATGCAGAACTGAATTTTTCAGTCATTTACAATGCACATGGTCTTTTTCCCAATAGCTTTCTCCACTAAAGGGTGCCTTAGCTCTGGCAAGTTGTATGTGTAATTAGCAGAGCTCGCAAATAACAGTTGATCGTATTTCCCTTTGCGGTCTACGCACTAACATAACCAAAAAAAAAACATTCACGCTTGCTCTCTCTCTGAGCAGAACACTTTGTTTGACTTTGTTTTTGTCTTCAGTTGATTGTTCTTAGTTGAGCTATTCTTGTTACGCTCTTTCAATAACAATTTTTAGAAAGCAAATCGATTGAGTGCTCGCACGTTGAGAGTCAGCAGATGAGCAAATCAATGAAATAATCAACGTAAACGGTCGTAAATTCTTTAATTTGCCTTCTTGACAATATAAATACATATATATGAAAGAATTAAACTTGATTGACTGGGGACCGTCGCACAACCCAATCCATAAGAAGCTGAGCTTTTCACAGTAGTTTAATCTTATTCTAAATGTGAGTACTTAGGCGGAGTTTCCGAAAAGTCTGCCGGGAAGTGTAGAAAATTCGCCGAAAAGTGCTGTATGAAACTTTTTCATTTATCATCCAATCGGGTTCAAACTCATTTAAAAAAATCGTAATAAAAATTCAACAATGTCTGCATACCAAAATTAACCCACTACACCCCCCTGGGTGGATTTTCCATAATTTGAAAACCCGTTTCCTATAGTTGATTCCTTATTGGGTCACTAGTCAAGGAAATTAATATTTTATATCTTTATTTTGTTCTCGGTCCATTTTTCGCGACTAAAACAATAATCAACCGAACGTACTTAATTGAACAGGCGCCTCACTCGCACACACGCATACAAACGCAAAAGACTTTTTGATTCATTGGTCGCAGCAGAACGGTCAGGTAATAAATAAAGCAATAGAGAAACAAGAAAAGCGGTTGTTGGTTGAACGCAGACCAAGGGACCAAGTGAACGGTTTCTCTCTGACTCTTTTCTCAAAGAGTCTGTAAATAAGAGTAATTTTTAGACAACGAAAACTGTATTTGTGAGCTCTGGTAAATAGTTTTGCCAATGAAAACTACAAAGTCGTAAAAAACGAAAATGTGAGATATTTTGCCAATGGAAAGAAGAAAGAAAAATTACGCTGTCGGTTTTAATTGCGGGGGAGGCAACTTCATCTGTAGTATAAGTAATCAAGCACTTACCTTCGTTAAAACGGATAGATGGACGAATATGACAATATCGACTCGACAGTTGATGCTGATCAAGAATAAGTTAGAAAAAATTTTTCGAACTAAACCTAAAGACTTTATTTTACGACAATTCAAGGGAATATGAAGAAATAAACTCAGAACACAATTTTTCAACCTTGGGAGAGGATTCTTCCTAATCGGGACAACACGTTTCTGCCAGTCTATCTGCAAGTCTGTCTGCCAATACAATTTAGCGAAAATAAATGGATAATAATTTTACAATTTCGGAAATCAATCCCTAAGGTCATAAAATGTGGTGGGGTAGGGAGGAAAATCGATGTATCTGAAATCCGGTTTGCCGAAAGTAAGTGCCAGTGTGGGAAGTGGTTTTTCCAGCCACTGTAGTGAGTACCAAGCAGAGTTGATGTCCATCCAGGAGGCTGTCATCTACCCAAGCAAACTACTTGTCAAAGGATAAAACGTTTTTATACACTTGAAAGGTGTATATTAATTTTGCCCAGAAGTTTGTAACGCATAGAAAAATTCATTTTCGACCCCATAAACTATATATATTCTTGATCCGGACGTCGAGCTGAGTTCAAATCCGCTTGAAATTTTGCACAGAGTCTTCTTCTTACTGCACGCAACTAATATGTCGGATCCGGCCGGATCGGATGACTATATCATATAGCTGCCATAGGAACGCTCGGTCTAAGAACTAGTTTTAGTTAGAAAAACTTGTTTGTTTTCCATCGTAGCGTCCCCAATCGTGGTATATATTAGTTTTATATGCTTCCACACCATTCTGGAAAAATTTATCAAAATCGGATCACTATAGCATATAGCTGCCATAGAAACGGTCGGTCAAAAAACTAGTTCTAGTGAGAAAAACTTTTTTGTTTTCTATCGTAGCGTCCCCAATCTTGGTATATATTAGTTTTATATGCTCTCACATAATTTTAAAAAAATTTATCAAAATCGGATGACTATAGCATATAGCTGCCATAGGACCGATCGGTCGGAAAATGTATTTTACTAAGAAAAGTTTTTTTATGGTATAAAATTTTTATTATCAATGATTAAAAATTTTAAATATCTGATATCTATATCCTATATATATTTTATCGGTTAAATCAGTTGGAGTAAAGTTTTTCAAGTGTATTAAAACTTCGGCATTGTTATTGAGTTAGCTTTGCCTTCTCGTTATGTACTCTAAAAGTCAAGCAGCTCTAAAGGCATAACAATAACCTAAAACGCACCGGTCCACTTTTACGCAACAGAAGAGAACACATATCGCTTCTGGTAGGGACCCTGTCGAAGAGGAGGAGGAAACAGTACAACACCTTCTCTGTCATTGCCCCGCCCTGAGCACAAAAAGACTTAGGATCCTTGGTCAACCATTCGGAGATGTGCGAGCTAGAAATCCCAGCTCTATTTAAGTTTATTCTGTCCACACAATGGTTCAGTACAGAGGACCCAGCTTGATATTAATAGGGTTAACAGGGAATATACAGTGGCGAGCAAAATTGAGTGCATGTTCACGACACTCACTTTCGTCGCCCATAAAAACATAACCAAACAAGCAAATCCAACCAATTTTTTTGTTTTATTATACCCTTGCAGAGGATATTTAATAAATCGGGAAAACCAATTCCAAACCAACTGCAAGGGTATTTAAACATCGGCGGAGGCGATGTTACCCATCTTTTTTTTTATACCCTTGCAGAGGGTATATTAAAATTGTCACGATGTTTGTAACGCATAGAAGGAAGCATTTCCGATCACATAAAGTATATATATTCTTGATCAGCATGACGAGCTGAGTTCATTTCCGTCTGTCCGTCCATCCGTCTATTTCTATGCTATCTCCTCCCTCAGTTTTGAAGCTATCTTGACCAAACTTTGCAAAAAGTCTTTAAATACAAATACGCTGCACATTTGTCGGAATCGGCCGGATCGGATGACTATATCATATAGCTGCCATAGGAACGATCGGTCCAAAAATAAGTTCTAGTGAGAAAAACTTTTTTGTTTTCCATCGTAGCGTCACCAATCGTGGTATATATAAGTTTTATATGCTTCCACACAATTCGTGAAAAATTGATCAAAATCGGATGACTATAGCTGCCATATAAACGGTCGGTCCAAAAACTAGTTCTAATGAGAAATTTTTTTTGTTATCAATGGTAGCGCCTTTTCAAAACTGCAAGGGTATTTAAAACAGCGGCGTAGCCGATGTTAGCCTTATATTTTTTTTATTATTTAATTCTAAACTAATTCTAGGAAAAATGATGATTGAGATAAATTCGAAGAGTTTTAAAGAAAAAACGAAAAATAACCGCATAAACTCAATTTTGCACGTTTTATGACTTGCACCTATTTTCGCTCTTCCACTTTTCCTATCAGCATAAATTGACTAGATTCACCGATATATTTGATTTTATGTTATTTTTTATGTTCGTTGTGCAGTTTAAAACGTATTTTGGGCGAAGCAAGAAGTTTTTGTGAATTGGCTTCTAATTAGAAAGAATTTGTTGAAATTTGCGAGAAAATTATCTGAAGCTATTCAAAATAATGTTCTGAGCCTGGCCGAAAATATTTGTACTTTAAGCCGGATATCCAGCACTGCGAAAACAAAAAATTCCTGGCATACTTCATATAAAAACGAGAGCGTAAGTTAAAGTCGGCCATGCTCGACTTTGAAATACCTGTTACTCAGGGTATCAACATGCCCAAATTGTGGGAGATATGAGGTTTTTTCCAAATTGCAGGGGTGGCAACTCTACTATAGCTCATCTAATCGGGAAATTATGTATGGCGGATCCATAAGAAATGATGATTAAAATATGTCTAGAAGGTTCGACCAATTTCAAAATTATGAGTTATTTCTCAAATAGCGGGGGCGCAAACTTTTCTATCGTTCATCTGATCAGAAAATGATGTATGGCGGATCGATAGGTAATGATGATTAAAATATATGTCTGGAAGGTTTGAACAATCTATTTTCAAAATTATGGGAGATATAAGGTTTTTCATATTGCGGGGGCGGGAGAAGGCGTGAAACAAACTTGATCTGCGTGCAGAAGATACAAGTCTACACTGAAAAAATGGTAGCTCTAGCTCTTAAAGTCCCTGAGATCTAGGTGTTCATACAGACGGACAGTCAGACGGACATGTCTATATCGACTCGGCTATTGATGCTGATCAAGAATATATATACTTTATGGGGTCGGAGATGCTTCCTTCTGCCTGTTACATACATTTGCACGAACTTAGTATACCCTTTTTACTCTACAAGTAACGGTTATAAAAACTGTGCCAGGAATTTTTTGTTTACCCTTTTCTGTCATTGGTATCCAGCAACATTAACGAAATCCACAGTTTGTTATCGATAGTTGGCCTATCGTTTGCGTGTGTGGATGCAAAAAATGCAAAAAAAAAAATTCTGACACAAAACACAGGAATATATGTTCTACAATTATTTTTGACGTGATGAGCAAAAAGATGGAGGCAAATGCTGGGTGCAAAACAATAAAAATGAATTAAGGATTTCCAACGCTGGAGAGCAAACGGAGAATGTTTATAACGTTATCTCTCTACATATAAAAGAGTTTGTCCTGCCTGATTCACTGATTGGCAATCAACGTAGAGCCTGAACGGTAAGAGATAGAAAGCTGAAATTTTCACAGAAGTTTCCTTATGAGTTGAAAGTGAGCACTAAGGCGGGGTTTTGGAAAATTCCATTCCTAAGGGGTGGAAAACTCCCGGGAAAAGCTACTATGGGGAAAATTTTGTTTTTCATCCGATTGACTTGAAATTTGGTTTGTAATTAAAGTAAGCGAAATAATTGGACACCTGTTTCCCAGATTTCGGAAAATCCGCCCACAAGGAAAATGGCCGGAAAATTCTTCATGGAAAAAACTATTTTTCATCCGATTGACTACAAACTCGATTTGTGAGTATGGTAAGCAGAATAATTAGACTTGAGATTTTCCGATGATGGAAAATCTGCCCGAAAAGTCCATATGGAAAGAAACTATTTTTTATCCGATTTACTTCAAATTCGGTTTGCAAGCATAGTATGCAAAATAATTAGACATCTGATTTTTCGATTGTGGAAAATCCACCCACAAGGAAAATGGCCTAAAAATTCAATATGGATAACACTATTTTTCATCCGATTGACTTCAAACTCGGTTTGTAGCGATAGTATACCAAATAAGTTGACATGAGAGACATAAGTTTCCGATGTTGGAAAATTCGCCCCAAGAGTGGGGAAATGCCTGGAAAATTCTATATGGTAAAACCTATTTTAATCCAATTGGCTTCAAAATCGGTTTGTGAACACATTATAGAAAATAATAAGACATTTGATTTCTCGGTGGTGGAATTTCCGTCCACAGGCAAGAATAATGGTGGGCGTATTTCGGTTCAGTGACAATGGCTATTTGTGAGTCGATCTGAATAAAATTCGTTTTGTAAACTCTAGGGTCAGAATAAATGGAAACACGTGTTTTTTTATTTTTTTTTTTTAGCCGATATGTGTTAAATTTGGTTTGAAAGCTCTATGGGCCAATTAAATAGGATAAAGTTTTTAGCTTTGCGCAGACTCACCCTCAAGGTCGGATAATGGGTGCCGGGGGTGATTTCAGTGTTTGTACGCTCAATGGGCCAAATAGGTGGAAAATAATTTTCTCTTTTCTGAAGGTCGGAAAATGGGGGACGGGGGTGGGATCATTGCCAAACGTTTTTTTCATCTTACCTTTCTTGGTCTTTTTTACCGTTTCTGGTCACACTGTTTTAGTTGGGTTCCACACACTTTTAATAAATAGCAAATTCCTAACAGGAATTTTCAGCAGTGGTGGATACTAGCCTTTACGTATAATTTCAAGAGAGAAAAAAACAAACCTGCATTATCCGATAAGAATGTTAAAGCGCCTTTGAAATTTGCAAGGGAACATACAAATTGGACCGTTGACGATTGGAAACGTGTCTAACAGTTTTCATTCAGACGCTTTAAATGGCATGTTGGCCTTTTGCATTTAGTAGTTGGTATGTGGATGGTAGTAGACGAATTTCCGAAGCACACAGCGAAAATTGTAAAGTAATGGATTCGAAAACAACTTTTTAAATTGGTGGAGTGGCCAGCACAAAGTCCCGACCTCAATCCGATTGAAAATTTGTATTCAATCGTGAAAAGATAGCTGCGGCAGTACGAAGCAGCTCCAACAAAAATGGGCACGTGTAAAAGCAGAATGGAGTCGAATTCCCAAAGATATTATTGAAAATTTGATAGAGAGCATGCCAAACCGCTTAAAAGATGTCATTTCTAATAAGTTTCTATGAACAAAATATTTCAGTGTTTAAATTGCTTCAGTCGTAGTAGCAAAAGTCGCAAAATTTTGACTTTTCACAGCTTCGACTGTTTACGACTGTTCAAAATGAACAGTTGTGTCTGCTTCTGCTTTTGAAAAAAGATAAAAGTCGCAGTCGAAGCAGAAGCAAAAACTGATTTCTGAGAAAAAGCGAGCAGCAGCAGCAGGCGTCGTTTCCAAATTGTTGATTTTGATTTTCTGCTGCTTTTGGTCAGTAGCGTAAGTCGAAGCAGCAGCACATGTTCGACTTTTGCAAGTCGACGGCAGCGCAGCCGCGACAGAAGTAGCTGGCGACTGATTTCTGATTTTGCAGTTTGATTTTTGATAATTTGATTCCTATAGGGGTTGTTTGCAGGAATATCGACACATTGTATAGCATAAATTGAAAGTGAATAAAGAAGTTTTACTATAGTTTAATCCATTAAATTCGCAGACGAAAATTATGTTTTTGGAAGTTTATTGAAAATTATTGCTAAACTTTGTAAAAAAAACAATAAAAATATTTTAAGGTGAACAATTGCATTATTGTGGCTACATCTTCATATTTCTACCAAAAAATAGTTTTACTACGATTTTTAAATTTTCTTATAATTTCTTTTGATTTTAAAAATTTTAATTTGATTTTCATATTTTGACTTAATTTTTATATTATTGACAACGGTCAGAACGTATACAAAAGTGCGGAAAAAATCAAACAGCAAAATCAGAAATCAGTCGCCAGCTACTTCTGTCGCGGCCGCGCTGCCGTCGACTCGCAAAAGTCGTACACGTGCTGCTGCCTCGACTTACGCTACTGACCAAAAGCACAGGAAAATCAAAATCAAAAATTTGGAAACGACGCCTGCTGCTGCTGCTCGCTTTTTCTCAGAAATCAGTATTTGCTTCTGCTTCGACTGCGACTTTTGTATTTTTTCAAAAGCAGAAGCAGAAGCAAAATGGAAGAAATGAAACTTATTGCAGTTTTTTAAACGCTGAAATATTTAAATTTATTTATTTTTCTTGAAACGTGCAAAATTGAATTTATGGTGTTATTTTTCGTTTTTTCTTTAAAACTTCGAATTTATCTCAATCATCATTGTTTTTTACTAGAATTTGTTAATATTAAATAATAAAAATATAGAAAAACGAGAAGGCAAAGCTAACTTCGACTGTGCCGAAGTTTTAATACACTTGAAAAACTTAACTGATTTAACTGGGAAAATATATATAGGATATAGATATCAGATATTTAAAATTTTTAAATTATTGATAATAAAAATTTGATACCATAAAAAAAAACTTTTCTTAGTAAAACACATTTTCCGACCGATCGGTCCTATGGCAGCTATATGCTATAGTCATCCGATTTTGATAATTTTTTTAAAAATTATGTGAAAGCATATAAAACTAATATATACCAAGATTGGGGACGCTACGATAAAAAACAAAAAAGTTTTTCTCACTAGAAGTAGTTTTTTGGCCGACCGTTTATATGGCAGCTATATGCTATAGTGATCCGATTTTGATAAATTTTTCCAAAATGGTGTGGAAGCATATAAAACTAATATATACCACGATTGGGGACGCTACGATGGAAAACAAACAAGTTTTTCTAACTAAAACTACTTCTTAGACCGAGCGTTCCTATGGCAGCTATATGATATAGGCATCCGATCCGGCCGGATCCGACATATTAGTTGCGTGCAGTAAAAAGAAGACTCTGTGCAAAATTGCAGCTCGATAGCTTTAAAACTGAGAGACTAGTTCGCGTAGAAACAGACAGACGGATGGACGGACAAGCGGAAATGAACTCAGCTTGTCGTCCTGATCAATAATATATATAGTTTATGGGGTCGGAAATGAATATTTCTATGCGTTAGAAACTTCTGGGCAAAATTAATATACACTTTTCAAGTGTATAAAAATAGAAGGCTAACATCGGCTACGCCGATGTTTTAAATACCCTTGCAGATTTTGAAAGGCGCTACCATTGATAACCAAAAAGTTTTTCTCACTAGAATTAGTTTTTAGACCGATCGTTCCTATGGCAGCTATATGCTATAGTCATCCGATTTCGATCAATTTTTCCAGAATTGTGTGGAAGCATATAGAACTTATACATACCACGATTGGTGACGCTACGATGGAGAACAAAAAAGTTTTTCTCATTAGAACTAGTTTTTGGACCGATCGTTCCTATGGCAGCTATATGATATAGTCATCCGATCCGGCCGATTCCGACAAATGTTCAGCGTATTTGTATTTAAAGAATTTTTGCAAAGTTTGGTTAAAATAGCTTCAAAACTGAGGGAGGAGATAGCATAGAAACAGACGGACGGACAGACGGAAATGAACTCAGCTCGACATGCTGATCAAGAATATATATACTTTATGTGGTCGGAAATGCTTCCTCCACTGCGTTACAAACATCGTGACAACTTTAATATACCCTCTGCAAGGGTATAAAAATGAGAAGGCAAAGCTAACTTCGACTATGCCGAAGTTTTAATACACTTGCAAAAGTTTACTCCAACTGATTTAACCTGTAAAATATATAGGATATAGATATCAGATATTACAAAATTTTAAATCATTGATAATAAAAATTTGATACCACAAAAAAAAAACTTTTCTTAGTAAAACACATTTTTCCGACCGATCGGTCCTATGGCAGCTATATGCTATAGTCATCCGATTTTGATAAATTTTTTCAAAAATTTGTAAAAGCATATAGAACTAATATCTACCAAGATTGGTGCCGATACGATGGAAAACAAAAAAGTTTTCCTCACTAGAACTTGTTTTTTAACCGACCGTTCGTATGACAGCTATATGCTATAGTTATCCGATATTGATAAATTTTTCCTGAATTGTATGGAAGCATATAAAACTAATATATACCACGATTGGTGACGCTACGATGAAAAACAAAAAAGTTTTTCTCACCAGAGCTAGTTTTTTGACCAATCGTTCCTATGGCAGCTATATGATATAGTCATCTGATTTCTTTTGCATTCTTCATAGAAACCGTTATATTTCGCAGAATTACTTTGACGAAAAGCATGTGGTTAAGGGATTTGACTTTGATTTTATTATTTTGATCATCAAGAGTAAGCTAAATCAAATCCAAGGCTCGTGGAAAACACTGGAGTTCGGAAAATAGTGATATCATCAAAAAAATCGATTTTGATTGGAAAATCCTTTCAAGAAGTTGTTCGATTGGTTGGGTATTCAAATAAAATAATACGGAACGCAATAAACTACAAAGACAAGACAGAAACAATTGCACAAAAGCGATTCCTGGCCCAGTTTCACGTCAAAAGATGGATCCGCGAGGACAAGAGGGATCATTTTAGGGCTGCAACTGAGCTCAAAAAGGACCTCAATATAACTGCGTCAATGCAAAAAGTTCACACATGACCCAGAGAACAAAACTCAAAAGCCCGAAGGCCCAGGAACAGTCCCTCTTTAAAAAGCCACACATATTAGTAAGCGCATGGAATTCGCAAAGGAACATCTTAATTGGACATCCCCAAAATGTGGGAATATTTTATAGAAATATTACAGTTAAGTTGTTATGTTTCGTGGAAAAGGTTCTCGTTTATACGCCAGGAGTCCTCTTAACTCAGAAAACAATCCAAAATACACTGGAAAAATCATTAAACATGAAGGCTCAAGTGTAATGGTATTTGGATCTTTTTCTTACTATGGAGTAGGTCGACTATATTGTATGAAAACCTTAATGGATCAGCATGTATACGGTTATATTTTTGATATTTGATGCTTCCTAACACAGAATATGAGATGCCGCTAGTTTGCGTCTTCCAACAAGACAATGACCCCAGGAAAAACCAAAGGAATGGTTAAGAAAACATTTTGTGAATCGATTCCAGGATATTGCGCAGCCTTTATAGCCAATAAAGGCATCCCAAATAAACATGAAATTTATTGAATAATCATAGCTTTAATATACAATTATGTTTCAGTAATCATTTAAGTGATTTTTGTAATTTTAAGTGCATATTTGATAAGTGGTCCTATTATTTTTTTCGCCTAGTTTCCCTATTTTTTCATAAACTTCCTTAAATTTGTTAAAAACGGTAAATAAACCGAGGATTTTTTTCCTTTCATAATTTTTAAGAGTCTTCTCATTCTAAAAACGTATTCAAAGGTTTCTAAATGTTACAAATGAAGCTATAACGTCTTTAGAAAATTTGCTTGTGAGGGTGGTCCTATTATTTTTTTCGCAGCTCTATATGCTATTTCAATTTTGCCAGAATTATGTGGAAGCATATGAAACTAATAGCCTCATTCCACTACGTTCACATATATCGATATATACATTTTTTTAGAACGTTACCACTAAGATATGTACATATTTTTCAGGTTTGTTGACAATTTGACAGCTGATTTTTGCTAACAAACAGTAAAATGTTCGATAAAAAAGAGTTTCCGTGTGGAGAAACACAACTTTAAAGCAGGGATCGCCAAGAAGAGAAAAGATAAAACGAGTGGAAGTGTTGCCTGGTACCAAACTGATGTCGATGCTCTTCCCATAAAGAGTAGGTAGAGTTTGGCTCTCTGCCAATCAGTCACGCATAACTTTGGCAAACAATCGGCTCATATGCATGTGAATTGTCGAATGTATGGTGGAACTATATAAGGTGAGGTCAGTAAAGTAGGCTGCCTTTTTTGGGGTGCCAGTCAAATGGTGAAAAACAGTCAGTAGCAAAGCAAATGTCAATGTGGAAGGTATTATTTGATACACCTAAGCAGGCGTTATGTCGTGTTGAAAACTAATCCGACAGCAACTGGTACCCCTCTCGCATGGTGAATTTCTGATGACTCTACCTTATATAATTATAACTAGGGGTTGGCGAACTATGCTTTAAAGAGAGGAGAGAGTCGAGCACAACTTCAGCAAGCAATCGGGTCATATGCATGTGATTTGCCGAATGCGTTCGGCCCCCAAGGGCTATGGCTGGCGAACTCTGCTTTAAACTGCTCGTGGAGCGTCTGGAATGCCTGTGAAAGCAGGACCCAAGTTTCTGAAAGGCGATTGTTTTGAAAAGGCGCATCGCCATTACACTGTATACGCTTGGGTCTTCGGCAGAGTACCGCACAGTAGGTAGGCTGTTTGGAGTTTTAGGTGGGAAAACTTTTGGATTTTTGCAGGGAAGTGGTTCTTGGACACAAATATTTGCCCCATTAAAATTGAGAATTTTTTATTGTATTTTGATTTTCAGCACTGACAGCAGTCGGGTTGAAAATATGTATACACATTGCTAACTACAGAGGTATTGCAAAACTCTCTGCGATTCCAAAACTTTTCGAAAAATTAATAACATCCCAGATACAACATTCCTGTTCATCTCTCATTTCACCTTTTCAGCATGGTTTTGTTAAAAACAGATCGATTACTACTTACTTACTCGAATTTACCACAAGCGTAATTCATGAATTTACTAGAGGCATGCAAACGGATGTTATTTTTACGGATTTTAGTAAAGCATTTGACAGTGTTTCTCACACTTTACTAATTTTAAACTTGCGATTGCTTGGCTTTCCGTTAGGGCTTCTCAATTGGATCACATCTTATCTTAAGGCCAGGACTCAAAAAGTAGTTTTTAATAATTCTATTTCTTGTCGAGTTTTTGTGACCCCTTGAGTTCCCCAAGGAAGTCATCTTGGCCCTCTTCTCTTAGTGTTTTTTATAAATGATCTTCCTAATATTGTTAAACATTCCCGTGCACTTATGTACGCGGATGATCTAAAAATCTTTTTAAGTCATAACTCTCCTTATGATTCTGCACTGCTCCAGATTGATCTAAATTCAATTTTTATGTGGTGCTCCAATAATATGTTACAAATAAATAGTGACATGTGTAAGTCGATGATTTTCTATCGCAGACCTTAACTTCTACGCACTTATATGTTGGACTCGCACCAACTTGAGATGGTTGAATCCTTTGCCGATCTGGGGATTACACTTGATCGAAGACTATCTTTTAGGGCACATATTGAACTCTGTAAATAAAGCCATGGGTGTGCTGGGATTTGTTAAGCGCTGGTCTAAGGAGTTTGAAGATCCTTACATAACCAAACTTTTATTTACATCACTAGTGAGGCCGATTCTGGAGTTTGGCTCATGCGTTTGGAACACTCAGCCCATTAATCTGTGTGCACGAATTGAATCTGTCCAAAAGCAATTCCTCTTGTTTGCTCTGCGAAACCGTTGGGATCCACTATTAAGACTCCCTCCTTACATATCTAAGCTCAAACTTCTAGATTTACCACCACTAGAGCATAGACGCACCATGATGGGATTAATGTTCCTGCGCAAACTCATTGAAGGTCGATGCATCAAACCTACTTGTTCAAGTTAACATTAATGTTCCTTCGAGACAAACTCGGAACTATATTCCCTTAAGACTTTCTAATGTCTCATCACTGTATGCTTCTAATTGTCCATTTCGAGTACTCGAGCGATTACAACAATTACTCTTTCCTTCTCAGTGGTTACAGTTCCAGGCGGTAAAGACTTAAATTCTTCGTTATCTCAGTAATTCGTAGCGCCTTCTGCTACCTTTTAGGATGCCCTTCTGATTACCTTTGCTGCGAGCAGGGGCGTAGCAAGTCATTAGACTAACTAAATTTCCCCCATCGAATCAGAAGGGAATCCTTTTACGCTCTAAAGCCTTTCTTCTTCCTTATTACCTAATCTGCTTATACGATACCTAAATGTAACTTTTTCAAAATGATGAAGTTGCTAATAACTAAATAAATAAAAAAATACACATATCTTAAATATGTACAATTTTTTTTCCAATGGGACATGTAACATCAATATATGATAACATGTAAATATGTGAAAATATGTACATATCTGCCTGAGTGGAGAGAGGCTATAATATATACTAAGTTTGGTGACGATACGATAGAAAATAAAAAAGTTTTTTTTACTAGAACTAGTTTTTTGACCCACCGTTTCTATGGCAGCTATAAGATATAGTTATCCGATTTTGATAAATTTGTCCCGTATTATGTGGGAAGCATATGAATCTAATATATACCAAAATTGGTGACGTTACGATGGAAAACAAAAAAAACTTTTCTAACCATAACTATTTTTTTGACCGATCGTTCCTATGGCATGATATAGTCATCCGATTCGGTCGGTTCCGACATATTAGTTGCGTGCAGTAAAAAGAAGAAAAAATTTCAGCTCGATAATAGCTTTAAAACTGAGGGACTAGTTCGCGTAGAAACCGACAGACAGACGGACGGACAGACGGACGGACAGACGGAATTGATAGTCTATATTAATTAATAGTCTATAGTCATATAATATGCCAAATAAGATATGCGTAATATATCCGACTTTTGCAGCAGTCCCTTCGTGTTGCTCTCGTCACTATTGTAGACTGCCGTCTAAATGAATTTTACTTACTCTTGTCCACAACCATGAAATTGGGATGACGATTTTTGTTTATTTCCCCAACTCCACCAAGAAGAAATCCCACACAAGTGTCCTAAAACAAGAATTGCATAATTTATAAGTTATAATATCATTATAAGTACATTTTACGGGTGCATGTAATAACACTCGATTTCTGTATGAGAAAATGCTCGCAGGCGTTAAGAGTGTCATAACGCCCAAACTCGAAAAAAAAAAGTATAATTATCATTCAAAGTAAACTATGTGCAAAGCCAGTGTTGCTCAAAATGTTATTATGCTTGCTTTTTTTAATCATTGGGCGATCCTTGCTTTGGTCAACGCAAGTGAATATATTGCAGGGTTTCATAAAAAATTAAAAATTTTTGTGTTGTAGTGTCTTTGTGGCTTTGTCCAGTACTAACGTGTGCACTCAAATGTGTCTCGAACAAAACCACAGCAATGTGAATGGCCCATGAAAACCAGTTTACTTTCCAAATGTTTTCAAAACTGTTTTGAAAATCAATTGATTCAATGATATATGTCCAAAATTCAATATGGACTGCTTGCCAGAGTCCAAGCTCTAGTTACTTTTGTAAGCCACTGTTTAAGTTTAAGATTTTCAATATGATCGGTCAATAAAATTTATTACAATTAACACAGGGCAACCAAATTATCAACATTAAAGTGCAGCCTTGTTGAAAAAAAAAAAATGTTTCATTTACGAGCACTGGTCCCAAAACTGAAATCGGTTCAGCTCCATCAGATATTGTTTCGAGAAAAGTGCCATAAATCGAGAAAAGTCTGACTTCAAAGGCCGATCAAAACACTTTCTCTGGTGTGGTGTGGCCTCCAAAAACTTTAGAGTGATAAAAATCTACAAATTCGTTTTCCGTTATATCTTGTAAACAAGAGCTTATAAACAAACCCAGTGAAGCAGTTTTTTATTTGGCGCGGTGGAAGGTATATGGGAATAAAGTTTCAAGTCACTCCAGAGAGCACTGATAAAAAATAATTAGCCATAACACAGGGCAACGGAGTCAGTTTCTTCTGCTAAAATCTGGTGGATCTATCAACCTTAATCTCTGTTCGTATTACGAACTTCGTAAGTAGAAAAATGCCTGCTGGTATCCCAGTTTAGGCCACGAAGCGCAAAGATCAGAAACTGCTTCTGAACAGATTCAATACGGTTCTGTTATGTATGTTATGTACTGTGGAGACCGAGACAGGAGCAATATTCCAGATTTGGTCGAACAAGTGAAATGTATAGTTGTTTGGTGGTGTAGGGATCATTGAATTCCTTTGACCACCGCTTGATAAAGCTCAGGACTATGTGGATGTTAAGTTTCAACTTAGGTTCGAATAGTATACCTAAATCATCAACTTTATAAATGCGATCCGAAGGCTCCCCATTTATAGTATATTCAAAGAAATACGGTGAAAGGTCATGACTTTACACTTATCAATATTAAGGGGAAGTAGATTGATTTGACACCAACTACTTAGAAAGTTAAGGTCATTTTGCAATAGAAGCGGTGAGACTGGATCGCCAAAAGACGCGCAAAGCTTAAGGTCGTCGGCGTACATAAGAGCGTTCGAGTTGGAAAGAACATGAGCAATGTCATTTATAAAAAGATTGAACAAAAATGGACCAATAATAAAGAATAATTTGATCTATTGTTCATAAGACAAAGCTTAGTAAAATGTGTATTTGAATGCATTTTGTTATGTTTAGAAATTTATAATTAAGTGTTACTTAATAACGAATAAATGCTTTGTTTTGCTTGAAAAAACAAATTATGTTATAGCCTAATTCCACTACGTTCACATGTATCGATATGTATAAAAATTTTTTTAGAACGATTTTATTAGGATATGTGCATATTTTACAGTTTTGTGAATATGTGAATGGGAAGTTCGCCAAGAAGAGAGAAGAAAAAACGTGTGGAAGTGTTGCCTGGTACCAAAGAGATGTCGATGTGCTTTCCATGAAGAGTAGGTTGGCTCTCTGCCAATCAGTCACGAATAACTTTGGAAAGCAATCGGCTCCTATACATGTGAATTTCCGAATGTGTTCGGCCCCTAAGGGCTATGGCTGGCAAACTATGCTTTAAACTGCTCGTAGAGCGTCTGGAATGCCTGGCAAAGCAGGACCTGCTTTGGACAAGCGCATTGCCATTGTCCTGTATAGTTTCACCATCCATGGCGTGCAAACTACTTTTGAATTTTTGCAGGGAAGTGCTGCTGGTTCAAATATTTGCCCCGGGAAAATGTAGTATTTTTTATTGTATTTTGTTTTTGAGCACTGACAGCAGTTGGGTTGAATATATGTGTACAGTAGAGTGTCCCTCCATAAGGTAAAATGAGAAAACCTAACTCTCACCATCTGAAATAGTAGGTTTTGGTTTGCAAAGAATTTATCAAAAAACCAAAAAAATTTATTTTAAGTACAGTGTACAAATTTCAAAAATCGTATGGAAAAAAGTACGCCCTAGTGTACAGTGTACATTTTTTTCAATATGTGTTTTATGTGAAAATATGTACATAACTGCCTTAGTGGAGATAGGCTTTTATGCTGTGCAAAAATGAATTTGGAAATGTTTTCTTATAAAAATTAAATTTGTAATGCTTTATTTTCAAGTATTATAAATAAATTAATGAAAAAGAACAATTCCCTGTACTTTTTTGACATAATGTGGTTTTGATTTTTTTTGTATTGGTATGAAGTCTTTTTTTTAAACTTTTTTTTTGTTCTTAAATGGATCATTAATTGGTTTTTTTTTGAGCATTTTCATTTTTTCAAGTGGCAACCGTGCATGCACCCGTTAATTTACTGTTGGACTCCTGGGGACACCACGTACTTTGAATATACACCTAATTCTGTTTTTACACGGTAGATACGTTCCAGAAAAAACCGTGTAAAAAACCCAGTTGTAAAAAAAGACATGAAGTACATAGATTGATTGGGATTGGTTTCAATACTAAACAAAAAATGTAATATGTAATATTCATTCATGCATTTAATGCACAGTTTATTACATGCAAACAAAAGACAATTTTTTAAAGTAAAGGTAACATAAATATCAAAAAAACCTAAAACGGTCTCCGGAAGCATCGCTAAGCTACAAAATAAAAATGTGACTCGATCACATTATCACTCTTTTGGGATTTGTCTACATATGCCAATTTTTTTTCAAAATAGACCTGTTTCGTCTGCATTAAAGACCTGATCTGGACCTCCATCGGGAATTATTTTTGCAAGCAATTCTCCAAAAGCAATTTCTTCTTTGATAGTAATATTATGTAGTGAGTTCCTTTGCAGAAATCCTGTTAACCGTCCTGTACTTGTAAAAAAAAGAAGTAGCTCTTATCACGGTTTGTGTAAGAGTAGGTAGACGGTTTAAGTTGCTTTATCTGCTTATAAGTTCTTAATGCCTTCTGCGTGACGGTATTTCCATTAACTGGAACCCTTTTTAGTGTATAGTCGTCTATCTCTCTATCTAGTGTATTTTAATTTTTTTCCTTAACAGAATCTGTAATGAAGGACGTCAACTTAGCTAATACATAGTTTCAGGGAATTCACTAAATTTTTAAAAGATTTTTTGCAAGTTAAAAAATTATTCCTTGTAATTTCAATCAAATAGATTTTCGTTAATCGTGCTATTTCGAATGAAATCGTGTAAAAACAGAATCAAATTTTTTTTGTAGACCGTGTTATATCAAAACCGTGTAAAAACCAGGGACCGTAACTGTTATAACTTTTTGGATAAAAATTTTGAAATAACAATTATTTTCTAATTTTTAAATAAAAATTTAAAAATAATCGTTATTTTATGATTTTTAAATAAAAATGTTGTTTTAACAGTTAAATTGTAATTTTATATAAAAATTTTTTGAATAACAGTTAAAACTAATTTTTATTATAAAAATTAAAATTAATTTTATTTTGTAATTTTTATAATAAAAATTACTTTTTAATTGTTATGAAAAAATTTTTATTATAAAAATTTTTATAAAAATTACTAATCTAGTAGGTTTAAGTAAATCTTGTTTCCTTCTATCAAAGACAATCTATGATTTACAAACGCCTACTAGATAAGTAATTTTTATAAAAATTTTTATAATAAAAATTTTTTCATAACAATTAAAAAAGTAATTTTTATTATAAAAATTACAAAATAAAAATTAATTTAAATTTTTATAATAAAAATTAGTTTTAACTGTTATTCAAAAATTTTTATATAAAAATTACCATTTAACAGTTAAAACAAAATTTTTATTTAAAAATTATAATATAACAATTTCAAAATTTTTTGTGAAAAAAATTGCAAATAAAAATTTATCCCATTTAATGACTCGCCATTCAAAATTATGAAGATTCGTGTATTCCATTTTATCAGGGGATCCATATTTCGTAGTAATTTTTTTCACTTCCATAACTGTTATTTTCGGTCCCTGGTAAAAACAGAATTAGGTGTAGTTCAAAGCTGTTCGAAAATATAATTTACACACACAATTTTAATGAAACTTATGCCCAAATAACAAAAGCATGCGTGATTAAAAACAAACATTAAAAACAAAACAGAAAGAATTAAAGTTTAAGATTCATTTAAAAAAGGGCCTTAGGTAAACGCCAAATAATGTCTTTAAGTAAATCCGTGTCCGTGTGTTGTGCAATGGTAGGGTCTGGGTTCGATCAGCGATGGGCAAGCCCTTGCTCCCAACTGCTCCCATTGCTCCGACTTATTTTTTGGCAATTGCCGCCAGCTTGGCGAGATCGCTATTGCGACGTTCACAAAAGAATAAAACAAAACAAAATGCATGTAATTCATGGCGCCAGGTCTCAAAAACAGACAGAAAGAAGAACAAAATATATGCAGTGTGTGTGCGATCGAGACTTGGGCAGCAGACGTCTTCTGGAGTCGAGGCTCGTTTTTTATTTATCTTGTTGTTGGAATGCTCCCAAACTGAAATATCGCGCCCACCGCTGGTCTAAATTATTTGGATTTTTTCGGTTACAAAATAAGTACATTTAATGAAGTGAAATTTCACGGAATAATCGATTCAATTAGCCATGTTCTCAATTCCACTTCCACAAAAGTTTTGTGATTTAGCAAATTAGATACAATAACCGGATTTAATCACAAAATTTGATTTGAATGATTTCAGCATAAAAACCAAACTCCCACGTTTTACGGCTTTTCTAAATAAAAACGAAGTCAAGCGATCTGATTTTCTCATGCCTTTTGGTGTGGAAAGTAATCATGAAATAAGTACTTCTGTTATGCTAAATGGTCCCACTGGGGTTGCATGGAATTACATATGCATGTGTATACATATGCACAATTGAATCTGTAAATCCTTTTCTGTTTAAAGCCAAGACACTTGGCATTGTTTAATAGTTTTATATATAAATCCACTGTTGAGGGTCAATACTTTTATAGTCACATTAATGAATGCATCTTCACAAATAAATTATCTTGCACACAATTACAATTGTATATGGGAAATATGATATTTGTTGCTTACTTCGTCACCTATGACCGATATTAATTTTCCTTTGATTGCCGAGTGTAACGCCATTATATTAGAGGTTTTATTCAAGTAAATGAATTTTTTTCAATTTGGTAAATAAAACTTCGCTCTGGTCAGGCCCAACTCACGAAAAAAATGGTCAGCTGACAACAGTCACGGGGTGATAGTAAGACAACCTAAAAAAATACCTAAAATATATATTCACAGGCGACCACCCTAATACGCCCGTTTATCGAATAGATCTATCGATATTTTTATACACT
The DNA here is from genome assembly GCA_018904225.1 of Lordiphosa mommai. Classification (NCBI taxonomy): domain Eukaryota; kingdom Metazoa; phylum Arthropoda; class Insecta; order Diptera; family Drosophilidae; genus Lordiphosa; species Lordiphosa mommai. The sequence goes on from JAEIFT010000019.1 coordinate 1,542,144, forward strand.
TGAAAAGTGTATATTAATTTTGCCCAGAAGGTTGTAACGCATAGAAATATTCATTTTCGACCACATAAACTATATATATTCTTGTTCAGGACAACGAGCCGAGTTCATTTCCGTCTGTCCGTCCGTCCGTCTGTCCGTCTGTCTGTCCGTCTGTCTGTCTGTCTGTTTCTACGCGAACTAGTCCCTCATTTTTAAAGCTATCGAGCTGAAATTTTGCACAGAGTCTTCTTTTTACTGCACGCAAACAATATGTCGGAACCGGCCGGATCGGATGACTATATCATATAGCTGCCATAGGAACGATCGGTCTAAGAACTAGTTCTAGTGAAAAAAACTTTTTTGTTTTCCATCGTAGCGTCACTAATCTTGGTATATGTTAGTTTTATATGTTTACACATAATTCTGGAAAAATTTATCAAAATCGGAGGACTGTATTATATAGCTCCCATAGAAACGGTCGGTCAAAAAACTACTTCTAGTGACAAAGACTTTTTTTGTTTTCTATCGTACCGTCCATTATCTTCGTATATATTAGTTTTATATGCTTTCACATAATTTTAAAAAAAATTTATCAAAATCGGATGACTATAGCATATAGCTGCCATAGGACCGATCGGTCGTAAAATGTGTTTTACTAAGAAAAGTTTTTTTTATGGTATCAAATTTTTATTATCAATGATTAAAAAATTTTATATATCTGATATCTATATTCTATATATATTTTACCGGTTAAATCAGTTGGAGAAAAGTTTTTCAAGTGTATTAAAACTTCGGCACATCGAAGTTAGCTTTGCCTTCTCGTTAATTGTAAGTTCGTTTAATAACCATTCGGACTGGAATACTTACATATTTATGTGAATCATTTTTGAAACCAAACAAAAATTCAAATGTTGTTTTTACTTAATAATATAACATAATTGTTGCTGCAGCTTTTATACTTCTTTTTTTATATCATATATCAGGTTTCCATTAGTTTATTTGGTCTAGTAATAAAAGGTTAACAATAGGTAGAGGTAACACAATTTAATATAATAATAATATCCTAATCTGTTTCACCATCCAGATTGGGGGAGTTTTTTTATGGATATGCCCCGGCCCACAACAAAAGAATGGTGAAGACAGATTCAGGAGCGTGGCGAGGATATAAAACAATAAAATATTATACGTATTATTATCTAGGGAACACGTAGTTGACAGCAAGTGGTACAGGTTTTTATAATTAGCACATAAAACGCGAATCGGATCACGCAAGGCGAAATTCGTCCTACAAGTGCTCAGTGCTTAAGGCTGATATGACCGCGTAACTCTTAGTGGAACCGCAAATCGTAGTAGGCTTAGAAGAGAACAAGAATCAATATCTCCATTTATCAGCTTATGAACAATGGCACGCCATGGCAAGTCCTTCGATTCTTAAGAGTAGGCAAGTTAATTAGCCTATCAGTGTAGGATGGTAGTTGACGCATAGGATCCCAGTTTAAGCCGCGAAATGCAAATAGAAGAATCTGTTTTAGATCTCTTTCTATAAGTTCCTGATACCTGTCGTACTGAGGAGACTAAACGCATGAGCAATATTCAAGAATTGGGCGAAAAAGGGAAGACAACAAAAGTTTGGTGATATACGGATCATCAAATTCGTTAGACCAACGTTTAATAAAAGCTAAAACACTCTTAGATTTATTAACAATAATTCCAATATGGTCATTGAAGCAAGGTTTATGGTCGAATAGAACACCTAGGTCAGTCATGGTTTGGATGCGTTCAATGCTGTTTTGACCAATGGAATAATTGAACAAATGAGGGCTATTGCGGTGGAAAGTCATCAACTTGCACTTTTAATGGTTAAGGTACAGCATAGTGTGTAGGCACCAAGATTGCAGGCAGGCCAGATCCTTCAGCAACAAATAATGCGACTCTAAACTGCTGTACGATAGACAGATTTAAACATCATCCGCGTACATTAAAACGTGCGAGTCTGTGAAAATTTGGCCAAGATGACTCCCCTTAGGAACACCCGAAGTTACGTTTAGTACTTTGGATGAAGTAGAATTAAACAAGACTCTCGTAGTCCGATCGGATAAATACGTATGAATCCATTTGAGCAGTAGGTCACGAAATCCTATTAGTGACAGTTTATCCAAGAGCAGATGATGATTCACAGAATCAAACGCTTTACTGAAGTCTGTGAAGTCAGTTTGATGCTTTTCTTAAAAGCCGCGGCGAATGATGGATGTAAACTTAAGGAGATTGGTTGATATGGAACGACTCTTCATGAAACCATGTTGCCGGAGTGTTGCAACTGAGTTGTAACTAGTTGTTCAAAAAGCTTAGGGATTGCAAACAGTTTTGCAATGCGACGATAGTTTTCAATATTAGACCTACTACCTTTTTTGTGAAGGAGTATTATGTAAGATTCCTTCCAGATAGTGGGAAGATAAGAATTGTTAAGAGATAGTTGAAATAGTTTCGCCAACGGTTTGCACAAAACACTGCACAGTGGCGCCAAAAGCTAAAATTTTGGCATTAATTAAACGAATATAGTTAGAGGGCTGTAACTTGGAACATTTAATTGTAATATCATATATAAGAAACGAACAAAATTTTGGACCGAACCGACCACGCCCACTTGTTGTTGATTTTCTTCTAACAAACGATATATTAAACAATTTGTAAAAGTTTAATAAAATGTTGTACCTAAATTTTTTTGTGTTCGTGAGAAATAAGTGTATTGACTTTGCTTTATGAAAATATTTGCAGCTTTTATTCTTTATAAACGCATTCCACCTTCTAATAGATCAAATGGGCGTCCTTTGGCATTTCCTAATAAATCATCTTCCCAGACGACCTTGGTTAAAGCCATTTAGAATGTTCTTGGTTGAATCTTGCAATGAGTCCAATGCATTTTGTAAGATTCTTTTTAATATAAGCGGTATAATAACAGATTTCGATTAGAATTAGTTGATTTTCCATTGGTTTAAGATTCAATCAGAAATTATCTGCGATTTACGACCACCTTCAATCCATTTTGGAAACATTTCAGCGTGTTTGAATTCAAAGTTGCCTGCAACAATAACAAATATTTCGCAAACGAGCAAAAATGAGCTAATGTTGTTGATTACGCTATATTATATAAATTCAGATAAACATATTTGCATCTTTAGGTGCGAGAATACTGAAGTAGCTTAAAACTTTTTACTCCACAAAAGTCGTGACTTTTATGTTAGGTTCGTCTAAAAAACAGCACAGCAACATCACATAAAAACAAACACACAACTCATAAAAAGCATAAGCTTTTCTCTTTCTTTAGAATAAGACATACCTTAAGTTTAATTTTCCATTTAAAGAGAATTATTAAACTTGATATTAATATCTGATTTCATCATTTTAAAGTACACTTGCTGCTGCAGCAACAAAAGCAGAATAAAATTATTGCAAAAAAAAAAAACTCAACTTCATGGTCGTGCGAAATTTCCAGGGATCCACCGCAAATATTTTGAACTTGTTATTTTGGTACATGGTTCTATACCTTTAAGGGCAATTAACTTTTTTTCTTATATTCCAACATTTTTTTTTTTAATTTATGCCAAAATTTTGGCAATTGGAGCCAGTGTGCACTGGCGCAATACTTTAGGACGCAACCAGGAATATTGTAAGGTCCAGATGAAAAAGACGGTTTAATAGACTTTAAGTTTTGGTAAACGTCGCTTTTCTCAATAACAGGCATAAAAATACCGCTAGTATGGGAAAGAGTGTACGGATAAGAGGAAGATGAAGTATAGGAAGAGGATGAAGAGTTGGATTGAAAAAAGTCAGCAAATAAATGGGCAATTCTCCATTATTAGTAGCAGTGACGTTTTTAAGATAAAGAGAGGAGGGGAAACAGAAGATTTACGTTTAGAATTAACAAAAGAGTAAACAAATTTTGGGTTTTCCGAAAATCGTTTTACAGCGACAGCGTAATTATTGTAGCACTCAGTGTTGAGATGAAAGAATTGAGATTTAGCTGCTTCGTATTTGGTAAAATCAACTTGAGAGCTGGTTCTCTTATATATTTTATAAAGTTTGGCTTTCCTGTTTTTAAGATACGCAAGTCTGCGAGTGAACCCATGCGGCCTATTAAGAGTATTCGATTTTGAAATATTTGAAACAGATATATCAAGCGCCGCATTTAACATATCATAAAAAGAATTAACGGCATCTTCAGGCGAAGTAGCAGAATCGAGAATTGTCCAATCAGTTTGACCAAGTATTTGGTTAAGATGCGCAAAGTTGGCTTTACGAAAGCATCGAATTAACGTAGGCTCAGATGGAGACACTGTTGCAGTAGGAACCACAACCTCAATGAGTAACTCAACTAGAGAAATCTGAAACAAATATTAAATCCAACAGTCTACCATAGCAATTACAGATGGCGTTTACTTGACCCAGCGAGAGTTCAATTACACCGTCCACAAAGTCAATTTGACATGTGGGTGTCAAAACATTTAAACTATCCAAAGGTATCCAGGAAACTGTTGGTAGATTATACGCTGTTAAGACCGGCCGCATCATTGAAATTTTCCGTTAAACGGAATTGTTTCCCATAAGAAACCTGTGGATAGAAGAAGAGCCGCATGTTTAATGATGCGGCAATGATGCGGAAAGAGTGAACGATTGCGAACAGCTGATTTTGCCATCGAATTTCGATAAGCAACTACAACATAATTGGACCGCTTAATTTAAAAAAATGAATTATCGCCAAAAGCAAGCCCCATTTCCATTTTGGCGAACGCAGTGCCGTTGCCAAATATACCACGTGCCACATTTAACATATTATCGCTTATAATTGTCTCTATTTCAATAAATTACATTTGTTCTCTTCTTCTTCTTCGACGATGCGCCCTGTGTAACTCCGGTATTAAAATCACCCAAAACTATACAAATTAAGGCACAGACAAGGGAAATCTAGACTGAGCGTTTGCGCTGTTTTTTTGGTTGCGATAGAGAAAATTGCGTCGAACTGACAAATAGAAACGTACAGTCATTTACAGAGATGATAATAGCCTGTTTATACTAGGGGTTGCGTCTGGCGTTTTGGCGTCTTGCCCAAGACGCGTCTTTCCCATGTAAAAAGTATTGGGCCCTAGTGGTGACAAAAAGTGGCGTCTTGTACGGACGCCGGTTTCGATTGTTTGGACGTTGATGTACAATGCGCAGTACGTTCAAGTGGCCCAAGCAACACCAAGCCGAAGCTTGTTACGCGCGAACCCCAGGCAAAATAGCAGCCCACCTCCCGCCCAACCGACCGGGGGGCGCTGCCACAAACGAGTGACACGAAATCGCGTAGAAAAACACGGAATTAAAGCAAACTACGGACTAAATACGTTAATATAGAGGTTTTTATAGCAAAAATAGAATCTTCTAAACTAATTACTCGAAAGATTTTATTATTGGACACGAAACGGCTCATGCAAAGCATAGTTAGTAGTACAACGTTTTAAAGATAAGGGGATATAGTTACGTGTCTGTCTAACAGGAACACTAAGATTAATTTGACTAAGCAACTCTGATGAGTCGATTTCACCATTTATTAGTCTATGTATGAAGATTACACCAAGCATAACTCTTCGGTTAATTAAGGAGGGAAGGTTTATTAAATGAAGTCTACTAAAATACGATGGTAACCGGACCTCAGGATTCCAATTCAAACCACGAAGAGCAAACAATAGGAATTGTTTTTGCACCGATTCAATTCTATCTTGATGGATCGAATATTGTGGAGACCACACACATGAACCATACTCAAGAATTGGACGGACAAGAGAAGTATAAAGAATTTTGGTCGTATAGGGATCATCAAATTCCTTAGACCAACGCTTAATAAACCCAAGAACACTTCTGGCCTTACTTACAGTAGCAGTTACATGAGAGTCAAATTTAAGATTATGATCAAGAATTACCCCCAGATCATTTACTTCATTGGCACCATCGTTTAGACGCTCTAATGCCACATTATCAAGCGTGTATGTGACCAGTTGTGGTAAGCTTCTATAAAATGTCATAACCTTACACTTCGAACTATTAAGGTTTAGGAGATTGGATTCACACCATGAGTGAAATGCATCCAAGTCAGTTTGCAAATGATATCGAGATACCAAATCTTTATATGTCAAACAAATCTTAACATCATCAGCATACATTAGGACTCGTGAATGAGTCAGAACTGAAGGTAGATCATTGATGAATAGAGTAAAAAGCAATGGACCCAAGTGACTACCCTGGGGTACTCCAGAAGTAACTTGGATACACTTAGAATATGAATTTCGAAATAGAACCTTTTGGGTTCTATCACTTAGGTACTGAGAAATCCAACTGAGAAGGTTAGTGGGAAATCCAATTAGGCTCAGTTTGTGAAGCAGCAAGGAGTGGTTTACAGAATCAAATGCCTTACTAAAATCAGTATAAATGACGTCAGTTTGCATTTTACTTAAGAACCCTTTTATCACTAAGGATGTTAACTCTAAGAGGTTAGTGGTGGTAGATCTACGTCTCACAAATCCATGTTGGAACGGTGAAATAATGGAACTACACAAATGTTGCAATTGAGATGTTATAATTTTCTCAAAAGAATTGCAGACAACTAACTAGAGACAACAACTACATCTCGCGCCAGCTCAAATTGGCCTTTGAGAAATTGGCTTTTAAAGTCACACACCCCGAAAAACAGCACCAATCTAGCTCAGGGACAAATTGAGAGATGGAACGAGGCCTTATAGGGAGGTGATGATTGTTGCCAAGGGCACAGTATATCAGAAGAGCCGGACCAATTAAGTCCACTAGAGTGTCCAAAGACTTAAGTCTAAGGTGAAGTGAAAAGTGGGAAAAATAAGTAGAAGAACCCGAAGCGATTGACTTCAGGAACTGAAACGGGACTAAAAACCGAAAAAAGGTCCGTTTAGGCCCGTTTCGGTCCCTAATCGGAATCGCTTTGGGTTCTGCTACGGGTTTGCATTTGTCATTTAGAGTTTTCAATTGTAGCGTTTTGTGTCTTGTGAGGTTTCGATATTTTGGAGATTGTACGCTCTGCGCAATTTAAAAACAAAAAAAACGTTGTCTGCGCTTGAATGATATTTCTTAATTTCAGCAGGTAAATTTTTAAAAAATCTTCATTACAGGAGGAGGATGTGGGTGTTGAAAATTACGCAGTGAACTGACGGATTGATATCCATAAATTAATGCTGGTTAGTGCTTGAATAGTTTGTAATTTCGTCTCCAATTTATATTAAAAATCCTCCCACAGCGACCATAGCACATGGAAAAGCATTCGTGGACTAGGCCTTCTGGGGATACCACGTTAAAAAAAGCACGCCGTGAACTTAACCCGCAACAAATGTTTATATGCTATTAAATTTTAAATTTGATTAAAAAGCAAATGAGATCAAACATATTTTGTGTGTTCAAAAATGTAAATTTTTTAAATTCAATTAAAAAATAACTATGTCCGATCATCAATTAATTTCTGCACGTAAATTCTTTATAATTCGGAATACGGAACAATTACCTAAACGTATATTTTGGAATGTAAGAAAGTGTATACAACACGCAGATCAAGTTATTTTTTTCAAATTTTTGCCACTCCCTCTTTCGCCCCAGCAATATATAAAAACCTCAATTTTAGTTTTTAAAAATGGCAGCAATTGGACGTAGGCGCAGAACTCGCAATGCTGCAAGTCAAAGATTTACAACAGCAAGTCAACTGACAAGCCACGTGAAGCGCGGAATGAAGTTGAACAGAATCGATGGAATCAAAATAAACAACATAGAATTGTTGCGTTTAACCCCTATCGAGCGGCATTTAATTATAACGTGGAATTCGATTACAGTTCACTGCAAATCGTTGCGATTGGACCAATGAACGGCACGCAAGGCATTTAAGTTTAAGAATGAAGATGCTGGATTGTGTTGTGCAAGCAGTCAAGACAAATTGACGCCATTGGTACCGCCACCAGAGCGGCTTCCGGTAATGGGTCAGGTTCTGAACATTTTTTGGCTCATATCCCGCAATTCAATAATTGCTTTCAAATGACGTCATTTGGGCGATTCAGAAAGACAAGTCGATCAGCGTTGTGCACACAAAAATTCGGTGAGAAGACTAATTGCGGAACAACTCTGAACGTTTTTCCCAACATATCGAAATTTGTTGCATTATTGACGACCACATTAGACCGCATGCCGTCTGATAACCACAAAATTGTCAGGACGACATGCGAGACGTTTTATTGCACCAACAATTGACGAAGTCGCTATTGTCGTCGTGGGTAAAAATTTAGAAAACCGATATATTGTTTAACATTGGCGTATCAATCAACTGCAGCGTGTATCCGAAACACAAGATGATGTTGCCTACTATCCAACGGAGTTCCTAGTATTGCCCAGACTACCACCTTATAATCTGCAACTAAAAATCGGATCGGTAATCATTATGTTTCGGAACATAAACCAGACAAGACTTTGTAATGGCACCCGAATTGCTGTACAGAAATTGATGAACAACGTCATCGAAGCCACAATTTTGAAAGGGATGTACAAAGGCTAAGACGTTTTGATTCCACGGATTCCTTTGATTCCGAACGACATGCCATTCGACTTTAAACGGTTTCAATTTCCAGTACGGCTCGCATTTGCAATGTCGATAAATAAATTTCAAGGGCAGTCGCTTAGTGTTTGTGGCATTAATCTTAAAAATTCATGTTTTTCACATGGCCAGTTATATGTGGCATGTTCCCGTGTCGGAATACCAACAAAGCTATTTATGTACGCTCCAGAAAACAAAAACAAAGAATGTTATAAATATATCATAAAGCATTAGAATAATAAACACTTTGTTTCTGAAATATTTTTTCTTAATAATTATACCAATTCGATATCAATATTCATAGTTAAGACAAGACAACGTCTTTCGTGTCCGAAAGTCTCACATATTTTTGGAGTTAGATTATTTAGAATTTCTAGAGAATTATTCTACTTATCATTATTTAACGATCTACTTTACATCATTTCCCGAATTGTTGAACGATGGTTGAGGTACCACCCTCGCAATTTGGAAAAATCCTTATATTTCCCACAATTTTGAGGATAGATTGTTTAAACCCTTATAAGGGTGCAGATAAAAGCTTCCATAGCTGGAACGATTTTTATTGCCACAAGTGCAAGTAGAACATGCATTTAATGGGGCCATTAAGCAGATAATTTCGATTTGCGATTTGTGTTTTATGATTGCCGAATAAAACCTGCTGAATACAGTGATTGCCGATTGCGCTTTGTTAATTTTAAAATCACGATTGCTGGAAAGGATCGAACAAAAGCATGATCGGTTAGTCCCACTCTGCTGAAAGCATTTATATTCCGCCCTGTTACGGTTTTCACGAAGTCTCTCGATTTGAAATCGAATCGAATTCGAGCGGTTTCATTTAAGCTGTTTTGACAATCCAGAAATTTGCTTTCGATTTTAAAATCGAGTGTTTCGCTTCCACATCGTCCCATTCTTTTTCATACTCCCACAAACAGCTTTTATGCTGAGTTGTAATATGAATTAGCAAAAATAAACATTTTCAACGCAAAAACGAGAGCGTAAGTTGAAGTCGGCACTGCTCGATTTCGATATACCCGTTACTCAGGGTTTATTTAAAAATATTTGATTAGATTACAACATGCCCAAATTGTGGGAGATATGAGAATTTTTCCAAATTGCGGGGGCGGCAACTCTACTAAGGCTCATCTGATCGGGAAATGATGTATGGCGGATCGATAGGTAATGATGATTAAAATATATGTATAGAAGGTTCGGACAATCTATCTTCAAAATTGTGGGTGATGTGAGGTATTTTACAAGTTGCGGGGGCGGGAACTTTTCTATCGTTCATCTGATCAGGAAATTATGTATGACGGATCGATAAGTAATAGTGATTAAAATATATTTCTAGAAGGTTCGGACAATCTATCTTCAAAATTGTGGGAGATGTGAGGTTTTTTTCAAATTGCGGGGGTGGCAACTCTACTATCGTTCATCTGATCGGAAAATGATATATGGCGGATCGATAAGTAAGGTTGATTAAAATATATGTCTAGAAGGTTCGGACAATCTATCTTCAAAATTGTGGGAGATATTAGGTATTTTTCAAATTGAGGGGGTGGCAACTCTGCTATCGTTCATCTGATTGGAAAATGATGTATGGCAGATCGATAGGTAATGATGATCATAATATTTGTCTAGAAGGTTCGAACAATCTATTTTCAAAATTGTGGGAGATATGAGGTTTTTTTCATATTGCGGGGGCGGGAGGGGGCGTGGCAAAAATTTGAAACAAACTTGATTTGCGCGCAGACAAAACAAGTCTACACTGAAAAAATGGTAGCTCTAGCTCTTAAAGTCTCTGAGATCTAGGTGTTCATACAGACGGACGGACATGTCTATATCAGCTCGGCTGTTGATGCTGATCAAGAATTCTGCTTCCTTCTGCCTGTTACATACATTTGCACGAACTTAGTATACCCTTTTTACTCTACGAGTAACGGGTATAAAAATTGTCTAAAATGTCGATAACGTTTTTGATTGCAAAGGCCGAAGTCAGGCGTAGGAAAAAAATTGCTGCTCTACGCAGAAGCCGTCAACTGCGAGCGTCTTCATGCATGGGTAACTCCGGTATAACGTCCGCTAAGCGGAACTATGCAATTTCTTACGGTCGGGGTGAGATAAATTGCCAGTGTAACCCTTCAACACCAACATTCCACCCTTTATTATGGCCTTATACACAATATTAATTGAACGTTTTAATAATGCATTAATTTCAGTTGATATTAGTTTTGCATGAGTGAGAGAGAAACAAATATATGTGGAAATTAATGTGATTTTATAGCCTGTTTATACTAGGGGTTGCGTCTTGCGTTTTGGCGTCTTGCCCAAGACGCTGCGTCTTTCCCATGTAAAAAGTATAGGGCCCTAGTGGTGACAAAAAGTGGCGTCTTGTACGGACGCCGGTTTCGATTGCAGAGTTTATTCGATTTTTTGGGGTATATTCGATAATTTTAGCCCATTTCTGCCTATCATTCGACTATCGTTTTCAACTATCACCACTAGCACAACAAAAAACAGCTGTGAAAGTTTTGCCGGGAATAAATAAAAAAAAAGTTGTCAAGTTAAATTGGAAAAATTTGTAATTATGGCTGAAAAGAAAGGTAAGCAAGTGTTTTATTCTCTTCTCAAATTAACTTTGAACACATTGTAGGCTCGGAAAAGAGATTTCAGTGGACACCCGATGCCACATACACACTCCTTCGACGTCGTCGTGGCTTCTTTTGCAGAAAATCAAATGTTGCTGCAGACATCCCAGCCAAATCCATAAATTGCATCATCATAGCATAATTTTTCTCCATGGCAGATAATAAATAACGTTCACTTGTATTCATTCTGTTTTTTTAATTTTTTGTTTGCTTTCAACAAAACCAAAATAATGTGTGACCGTTCGTACTTTCGATAGAAATCCAGAACCAAAAACGTATATAGCTGTGCTATTCACTTGCATTTAATTAATGAAAAGATTAATATGTATAGGCTTTAGCAAAATACCTCCAAATCGCAAACAGTCACACTGGTTGCTAGCTGTGTTTTCTTGACATTTAAATTTAGTTATTAATGTCCTTTAGATAAATATTAAAATGCAGGCATATTTGAAAGTAATGCAGAAAGCCGAAGTTGTGGGCAATGCAAATTCAGCTTGATAGTTTCAAATTTTGTCAGTAAACCATTTTTTGCTGCTGACATTGTTGCTGGCATTCCAATGGGTAGCGTCGGAATAAATACAAACAATTTATCTGCTCCTACCCCATCGGAATTAATCAGATGTTTAGTCACGCAAGGTGGCAACCCCATGAGCATTCCGATGCGTATGACCAAGATGTATCCAACAAAGTGAGGCACTTAGTAAAATATGTAAACTCAAAAGCTTTAGGTAACTGCGCAAGAGTGAGAAAGACAACGTTTGCATGAAAGTGTTTTTTTTTTTTTATTTTTATTTTTTATTTTTTTTAAATTCCTTTATTATCTCTATATTTTTTATTAACTTATCAATTAATTAATTAACTGAGCGTGGGGCCTAATTTCTGCGGTACGGCCGCGAAGCAATGCTTCGCAGAAATATCGGCTCCGCTACTCCAAAATCCCCCTTCATAGGCGTTCCAGCCTACGCAGTTCTATCATAATGGCAGTTGCGTAGCTGCTTACTCGCTCCCAATTCTGGATATTTTCCAGCATAATTGGCACTAGGGTAGCCACATTTAGACGGTTGCCAATCGCGTCCTCAAGTTGCTCTCTTTCACGTGCAAATCTCTGGCACCTGAACAGAACATGCTCGGCATCTTCCTCCGTTGCTCCGCACCAGGTGCAATCTGCCTGCGTTTCGTGACCAAAACGGTGCAGGTAGCTGCGGAAGCACCCATGGCCACTTAGGATCTGCGTCAAGTAGAAATTCACCTGACCGTACTTCCTGCCAACCCACGTTCTCAGGCTTGGGATGAGGCGGTGGGTCCAGCGGCCTTTATGGGACAGGTTCCATCGGCTTTGCCACCTCTCCAGCCCATGTTGTTTGGCAGCGGTCCGGACTACCTTCTTCTGTGCTGGTGTACAGTTTCTGCCGTGAGTTTCTGCGTACACTGTGGAATTTTCGAGCGCCAGCTCGTCCAAAGGCGCCAGCCCAGCGATGACAAGTGCAGCATCGTCGGAGACCGTGCGAAACGCACTGCAGATGCGAAAAGGGCTCAATCTGTGCGTTGCCTCCAGGCCACGCCTAAAGCTTTTGACGAGCATGGCCTCTTTCCAAACTGGGGCCGCGTAGAGCATTATAGATCTGGTGACACTGGTGAGAAGTATTCTTCGTTCTTGCCTCGGCCCTCTAGTGTTGAGCATTAGCCGCGCTAATGATCTGCAGGTTATAGCTGCCGTTTTGTTAGCGTAATCTAAATGCTCCCGGAAGCTCAACCTGGTATCTAACATAACTCCCAGATACTTGAGCGCTCTTTTAGAGACCACCACGGCGTTGCCCACTCTGATGTGGGCTGTCTCAACTTTTTTTCGGCTACTTATTAGCACCGCTTCTGTCTTATGGGGTGCAAGCTCTAGTCCCACTGACGTCAGCCATTCCTCAATTTGTGCTATTGCCTGGTTGCAAAGTAGTTCTGCCTGGGCCAGTTCCTTCGCAACTACCACAACAGCCACATCATCCGCGAATCCCACGACCTTCGCTCTTGAGGGAAGAGCTATTCTTAGTACGCCATCGTACATCGCATTCCAAAGGAGAGGACCAAGTACTGAGCCCTGCGGGACTCCTCCGGTTACCCTGTACGATTCGGTGCGAACGCTTGTGTCATATTTTAGCTCCCTGTTGCTAAGGTAGCTTCTAATGCTGTTGAGCAAGTTAGCTGGAACTCCAAAGCTTGTGAGCGCGCCTATAATAGAGCTCCACTCTTCCGTATTGAAGGCGTTTCGTATGTCTAGTGTGGCTACTAAACAGTACTCCTTTCCCCCACCTTTCCATATTGTTCCCTCAATCGCCTTTGACGCTGTGTCTACGACCATATTAATGGCGTCGATAGTGGACTTCGCTTTACGGAATCCGAATTGGTGATGCGAGAATTCCCCAGCTTCAGAGATGGCCCGTTCCAGTCGTGTTCTTAACATGTTCTCTAATAATTTCCCGGCAGAGTCAATGAGGCAAATTGGCCTAAAGGAGTCGGGTTCACCTGGTGGTTTGCCCGGCTTTGGGAGGAGAACCAGCTTTTGAATCTTCCATTTTTCTGGGAATACCCCTTCTCTGAGGCAGTGATTACACAGCCTTGCGAATATCTCTGGGTGGAGGGTAAGTGCAAGTCGGAATGCCCTGTTAGGAATGGCGTCCGGTCCTAGAGCTTTATTCGCCTTGATCTTCCCCGCTGCTAGTAGGATCTCCTCTGGTGTTACCTCATCAATGATACTTTCCATCCCCGTCGCTGTATCCGCTCTCATTTCTTCTTCTCGTTGCGGAAATAGTACCTCGACTATGTGTTTCACCAGGTTGGGGTCAGTCGGCTGTAGCAGTGGTTGCGTGCTTAGCTTTTTCACGACCGTTTTATATGCGCTTCCCCATGGATCATGATCAGCAGAGTCGCAAAGCTCTAAGAAACAATTTCGCTTGCTCTCCTTGATAGCAGCTTTAAGTATCCGTCTGCGATTTCGGAATACAGATTGCCATTCTTCGAAGGCTGGACTTCCGCGCGAGCGTTGGTATTGCCTTCTTGCTTGGTTGCAGAGGCGCCTAGCTTCTGCTATTTGGTCATTCCACCAATACACGGGCTCGTGGTGCCGCCCATATGACTTGCGGATAACCATGCTAGCGTCACAGGCTGACTTGAGTTGGCCCAAAACCTGTTCAACCATGTTGTGCGCGCTCCCAGTTGCTGCAAGATTATCCAGGCAATCTGCAAAGGTCTGGGGTCGAAAAGTATCCACACGGTATGCTTTCCAACGGGATGCGGGATTAATAAGCCTCTCGATTGGCTCTCCAACTGTACATCGGAGGGCAAGATGGCTGTGTATTCGCTGCACAAGCTCCAACTTGCAGGCAGATACAGGGAACTGCTGACAAACGTAAGGTCCACCACGGACCCGATTCCTGCTCTGCTAAAGGTATGCTGGTTACCCTGGTTTAGCAAGCCAATATTCAGGTTCGAGAATGCCTCCAATAGGATCCTACCTCTCGCATTAGTGTACGCGCTGCCCCAATCCTCGGCCCACGCATTGAAATCACCACCGATGATCACTGGCGTCGACTACAATTGCATCTAGGATCGCAGAATATTCCGTGATATCTAGACTTGGGGCTAAATACACGCTGTACACCCACGTACTATTGATTTTTGCCCGTACAAAGCCGTCCGCTGCAAGTACATTTAACAATTGCGCTGATGAGCTGCCACATAGCCAGATATCTGCTTTCGCTGTGTTGTCTGCGGCCCATTTAGTGTTGTCGCCTACTCGGTATGGTTCGCTTAGTAGCGCAAGATCCGTGGGCCGCTACCGCACTGATTGCGACAGCAGATCTTGCGCAGCGATACAGTGATTTAGATTAAGCTGTATCAACTGCAGGGCGGTTAGACTTTCTAGGTACATCTCTCCTATTGGCCAGTGGACACTTAGGGCTACCTGCTTGATGATTAACTAACGGTTTTCCCGCGCTACTGCAGAGAAAGCACCTTGGATCGTTAGAGCAGGCTGCGACTTTATGCCCATTTGCTCCACATTTAGTGCAGCAGTCTGAGCGGTCGACGGGGCTTTTGCACTTGCTTGCGATGTGCCCGGACTCGAGGCATCGATAGCACCGTTTAACGCCTTCACTTTGTTTAATACGGCATCGCATCCATCCAATTCGTACTTTATCCAATTCTAGAACCTGCTTTGCATAGAGGTTAGGGACGAGAACTGTGGCCACCTGCGTTTCTCCGTAAGAGTTTCGCATACTTTTAACTGAGCAGGCTTCCGTTGGGATTCCTGCCTGGGTCGCTAATGCTTCAGCCACTTCACTGAGGGTGGTTAGAGCATCTATATCACTTATTTCTAGCCGTGTCATCGGTGTCCGAATGCTCGAATGCCCGCACTGTCTACTATGACTTGCTCCATTTCTGCTCTTAACTGTTCAGTGCACTCCATACCAGAGCCATTAAGTTCGAGTAGCAAGTCGCCATTGGCTGTGCGTCGGACCTTCCTCACTTTCTCACCCACGTTCTTTATTTGATCGTCCTGCCTCCTGGTGACCATGTTGAGGACGTCCTTGTAGGACAGTCCTTTCTTGACAGAGACAATTAGAGCGTCGGCACGGCGCTTTTGAGGTCGGTTGGCACTTAATTTGTCCTTGCGTTTTTTCTGAACTTTTTGCCACTGTTCAGAAAGGCCATTATCAGCGTCTTCACTTAACTCAGGGCGTTTGTCGATGGATGTATCACCCCCTGTGTCTTTGGGAAAAGGCACAGCAGATTCAGAAGTCTTGGTCACTTTTGGCAAAAGTGAGCTTGACTTGCCAACCTGCTTCTTTTTCGCGCCTGTCCCCATACTTCAGCCAATCTGGGTTTCATTTGGTCCAGCTTTCAGGTTTTTCGGAAAGGTCTGGGTAGCCATTTTTACACCTATGATACGTGGGCTTGGGCCTGCCGCTTTTTCCATACGACCAATAAGACTTGGCGTTGTTTGCGCAGATTTATTAGTATTGCAGCGCATTACCTGTTTTTCCGAGCCTGGTGTGCCTTGGAGTAGGTCACGCTTTAAAGGTTGATCGCATCGTGCGCAGTTTTGGACCTCCGCCGATGCTTCCTCCAGATTCGCACTGACTTTTAGCTGTATCTCCTTCATTTTCGCAAGAGATTCCTTAATGCCCTGGTTTATATGGCGAACTACCGGTTTTTTCTCGTTCACCATATAGATTATGTCTTCAAGCTTTTTCCCTAAGACCCGCATCTGATCGATACTACTGGGACCAAAACCTCGGTGTTTTTAGGAGGAGTTAACCTTGAAACACCTGAGGGGCTCGTTTCATCTCTATGCCTCTTTGGAGTATCAGTCTCGCTACACGGTACTGCGCTCTGGTTGACAAATTTCGCCAGTTGCGGTTCTACAGGTGGAGTTCTTACCATTTTGGACCCTCTGCATGAAAGTGTGTGTGTGGCTGTGTGTGCGCTACACAGGGGGAAGGGGCAAGAGTCAAACGCAAAACACAACGGCAGTCAACGATCGCCGTTAATCCGTGTCTTCTTTGTGTCATTCTCTTTCGGAGCCCAAAATGTTTTTAAATACCCTAAGGTAGTGCAAGTCATATCCGACTGTTAAAAGAATTTGTAAAATATATTTATAACCCATAAATAAATTGTGGATTTCGGGGTAATAAAAATAAAAAGATATTATAGAACTATCAAACCAACTACCTGTTCAAACCTTTTAAAATTCAAAAATATTAACACAATTTATAGTTTCAATGCTCGCACATTTTTTAAGGGTATACAAAGTTCATCATTCGGCTTCAGTAAACAGCACATTTTTATACACTTGAAAAGTGTAAATTAATTTTGCCCAGAAGTTTGTAACGCATAGAAATATTCATTTCCGACCCCATAAACTATATATATTCTTGATCAGGACGACGAGCTGAGTTCATTTCCGCTTGTCCGTTCGTCCGTCCGTCTGTCTGTTTCTACGCAAACTAGTCCCTCGGTTTTATAGCTATCGAGCTGAAATTTTGCACAGAGTCTTCTTATTACTGCACGCAACAAATATGAACCGGCCGGATCGGATGACTATATCATATAGCTGTCATACGAACGCTCGGTCGAAAAATAAGTCTTTGTGAGAAAAACTTTTTTGATTTCCATCGTAGCGTCACCAACCGTAGTATATATTAGTTTTATATGTTTCCACACAATTCGGAAAAAAATTATCAAAATCGGATGACTATAGCATATTGCTGCCATATAAACGGTCGGTCAAAAAACTACTTCTAGTGAGAAAAACTTTTTTGTTTTCCATCGTAGCATATATATTAGTTTTATATTCTTTCACTAAATGTTGAAAAATTTATCAAAATCGGATGACTATAGCATATAGCTGCCATAGGACCGATCGGTCGGAAAATGTGTTTTACTAAGAAAAGTTTTTTTTATAGTATCAAATTTTTATTATCAATGATTTCAAAATTTTAAATATTTGATATCTTTATCCTATATATATTTTACCGGTTAAATCAGTTGGAGTAAACTTTTTCAAGGGTATTAAAACTTCGGCACAGTCGAAGTAAGCTTTGCCTTCTCGTTTTTTTTGGGCTGCTGTAGGCAAATCTGCAACAACAAATACACGCATCGAATTTTGCTTTGCCGACGTCGACGTCGAATTTGCCGGCCGCGACTGCACATGTTTTTTTTCGGTTGCTGTAGGCAAAATTGCAACAACAAAACACATACAAAATTCTCTTCTGCCGACGTCGGCGTCAAAGCAGAACGGTGAATAAGTGATGAATTTGACGAGAAGTGAATTCTGGAACTGAAGGGTCGTACGCGCATACATGTGCGCATGGAGAACAGCCGTGCGTGGACCAACCGTTCACAGTGTTAGCTGCACACTGACAATATGTAAGCTGTGAAACTTGAGCTTTTGTCAACGACCACACCTTGCTAGATACATCTTTGGTATGACCGTACAGATTTAGATTGTCTGAGAACAGGCCCAGGGTAGAGACTAGTCGGAAATTTCCGAAAGCATTCCGACACCCTTTTTATACACTTGAAAAGTGTATATTAATTTTGCACAGAAGTTTGTAACGCATGGAAATATTCATTTCCGACCCCATAAACTATATATATTCTTGATCAGGACGACGAGCTGAGTTCAATTTCGTCTGTCCGTCTGTCTGTCTGTTTCTACGCGAACTACTCCCTCAGTTTTAAAGCTATCAAGCTGAAATTTTGCACAGTCTTCTTTTTACTGCACGCAACTAATATGTCGGAACCGGCCGGATCGAATGACTATATCATATAGCTGCCATAGGAACGATCGGTCTAAGAACTAGTTCTAGTGTGAAAAACTTTTTTGTTTTCGTAGCGTCACTAATTTTGGTATATGTTAGTTTTATATGCTTCCACATAATTCTGGAAAAATGTATCAAAATCGGACCGATCGTTCGGAAAATGAGTTTTACTAAGAAAAGTTTTTTTTATGGTATCAAATTCTTATTATCAATGATTTAAAAACTTTAAATATCTGATATCTATATCCTATATATATTTTACCGGTTAAATCAGTTGGAGTAAAGTTTTTCAAGTGTATTAAAACTTCGGCACAGTCGAAGTTAGCTTTGCCTTCTCGTTTTGTATGAAGTTGATACCCATCGGAATCGACTTAGCTTATGTTAGTACCTTGCTTAAATGAAGAATTAACAAAACGTTTTGATATTATTTTGGAGATAATTACAGGGAATGATTTAAATAACTTTTATAAAATTAATATTCTTATGTGAATAAAACACAAGTAATTTTTTTGAGTGACCCGCTCCAAAGGACGAAGCTGAATGATTTTTATTTAAAACTAGTTCTCTTTTTATAAATTTTTGTTTGGTTTTCTTAAATGCTAAACAAGTGTCCCTTTTTTTCGGGTTGTAGTTATTTTTAGTTACCCCGCGCACATGAGTCCCTCTCGCATTGCAGGTACCTAGACTTAATTGTATTGTTCAAAGATATCTTTGAGCATTATGTGCTAACAAAACGATCCCGCCTCGAAACATCTAATAAAACGTTTTTTCTTGAAAGCCTTAAACATTCTTCACCAGCTATTGGCGTACTTTGTGAAGTAACTATCCATGAAAAAGCCACTTTCCACTAGCCACTTTCCGTAACAATTTGGCTGACCAAGCCAGAAGCCGATTGTGGTATGGGAGCTATACGATACATTCATCCGATTTTGATGAAACCTATCTAAATTGTGTTAAAGAAAATAATATTTACGATGAACAAGTGTAAACACGCTACCATTGAATTGAAAAAGTTTTTATCACAAAAACTCGACTTTCATCCGATCGTTCTTATGGCAGCCTTATGCTATTGTCATCCGATTTTGATCAAGACTAATAAATACCAAGTTTGGTGACGCTACGACAGGAAAAAAAAAAGTTTTTTTCACTAGATCTAGTTTTTTGACCGATCTTTTCTATGGCAGCTATATGATATAGTGATCCGATCCGGTCCGTTCCGACAAATGTGCTGCCTATATTTATTTAACAACATTTTGCAAAGTTTGGTCAAGATAGCTTCAAAACTGAGGGAGGAGATAGCATAGAAACAGACAGACAGACGGACAGGGCTGATCAAGAATATATAAAGTTTATGGGGTTGGTGCTTCCTTCTATGCGTTACAAACATCAGCAACAATTTTAATATACCATCTGCAGGGGTATAAAAATGTTAATATATTTGTTTGCTTGCTTATAACATTTGACTCTTGCTGAACCGAAAGATTTGGTTCGAAACAGGTTTAGGTTCAACTATTTTTTTCACAAGATGTTCGGGTCACAGTAAATCAAAACCGGTTCGGTTTCAAACCAGTTTGCAGCCCTGGATGATAAGCGACTTGTATAGCGCTATATTCGTTTCGTCTAGAGAGGGTACTGCTCTTGTATTCCTAACTGACCCCGTAGTAGCATCGGTTAGCAAGTAATTCTTCTTCGAATTTCGCTGGTGAAGTTGTTCTAGCTGGTTATTGCTGTCCCTAGATAGACGAAATCCTTTACAACGTTGAAGTTGTAGACTCCCATCTCCACAGATTGTCCAAAATGCGAAGACTCACTGCGAGATGCTAACAAGTACTTCGTCTCATCAGTCTAGACCAGTGTAGGGCGCGTCCGTATAGCGTGTGCATATCAAAGGCCGCAGTCGCATAAGCACGTTTCGCTGCTGTCGATTTGGTATCGGTTGCCACGCACACATGCATAGCTAAAATATGATTGTATGTCCTGCACTGGTCTAGACTGCCTCTCAATCTCTGAAAACGCCCTGCTTACCGCCCGTTCGTTTTTGCCGATAATATCAATATTATCGGAAAACGCAAGTAGCATTACATCTCTTAAAAAGATGGTGCCTGATCTGTTGGCATTTGGGCACTGGAGCAGTATATGCTCCAGTAGCAGATTAAAGAAGTCGCACGACAATGTGTCGCCCTGCCTAATACTTCCTTTGGTGTCAAATGGTTCGGAGAGGTTCTTTTCCAATTTTACGGAGCTTTGCGTGTTTCTCAACGTCATAATGCAAAGTCGAACGTACTTTGCTGGTATATCAAAATTAGAAAGGGTGACAAAGAACCTTGACCATATCCGATATGGCATATCGGCGTGTCGAAACAACAAAAAGGTGGTGGGTGCTGATACCTGTCTCATGCTGCTTCTGCAGGATTTTCCGCAATGTGAAAATCTGGTTTCGGACGTTCACATTGTATGCGTGACAATATTTTATATGTGATGAGCAGAAGACTAATCACACGGTAGTTGGCGCAGACTACGGGGTCACCTTTTTAGAAACAAAGCACACTTAAATTCCAATCGTCGGGCATGCTCTCGTCGTACCTTGGATGCAACCAGATTGTGATTCGAGTCTTTATTTGCTTCTCGATAAATGCCTTCCGTCGATCACAACGAGATCAATCTGGTTTCACGTTGATTGATCAGGGGACATCCAGGTTGCCTTATGAATGTCTCGATACTCAAATCTGGTTCTTCTACTGACCATGTTTCTGCCCGCAGCGAAATTATTTAGCCTCTCTCCATTACTGGAGGTTGTGTCGTGAAGGCTAAAACGTCCTACCGTTGGAACAAAGACTCCTTCTCTTCCGACTTTTGCGTTAAAATCAGGGCTGCAAACCCCTCTAATTTTGACTGGGGTTCGGTTCGGAGTTCGAACCCTTACCCTACTCTGGGGGTTCGGTTCCACAACCGGTTCCCTTCAAATTAAGAACCGGGGTTCCGGTTCGGGTTCGGGTTCCAGATAGCATTTTATATATTTATATACATAATAAGTAATTTAATAGAATTTGAAGACGAGATGCCATATATAATCTGCCTCTTGATGGCTTGGAAGTCAAGCACATAAGTGATCTGTCTTGATTGATTGATTGTATGTATGTTTAGAAGAGTTAAGCGATTCTTCCAACTTGCACTCACAGAGAACACACAGATGTACACACACGTACATACATTTCCGAGAATTCAGTCAAAATTATTTTTTCTACAAATGGGACCGCCACAGCACGTCTTTGACTGGCATATTGTGAGAGTGAAATGTTAAAAGAACTTTATTTGTGATTTGGTTAAAAAAATTAAGAAATTCAAATAAAGTGCAACTTTCCCTTGTATTCACAGTGCCATTGTATCTCCATACGAACAAAAGAATACACAGATATACGGTTTCAGATGCAAATTGAATTCCCTTGCTTGAGGTTGTGTAAAATAACAGTCCAGTCTTTTGTTGCGGATGGGAAAAAGTGTCGCCATCCGTACATGGGCATATGAATGGATAAATTTTTCTTCATAATCATGAAAAATTAAACCATCAAAGTGCAAAAATAAATTCTATGCTTGCCAATTTATTTTTAGAACCGAACCCCATCAATAAGAAAACAGGGTTAGGTTCGGGTTCGGGTTCTCGTGATTATTTTCAATGGGTTTCGGTTCCCGGTTCGGTTCAGGCATCACCAGAACCTGAACCGAACCGGTTCTGAAGGGTTCGGTTCCGGACCGGTTTGCAGCCCTGGTTAAAATCGCTTAGCACGATCTTAATGTCGTGATCGGAGCAGCGCTCACAAAGTTTTTCTAGGCGCTAGTAAAATTCGTCTTTAACTAAGTCATCCTTGTCCTCCGTTGGGGCGTGGGCATATATAAGACTAATATTAAAATACTAAGCCTTAAGTCTGAGAGCGGCTAATCGCTGGTCATCGATCCCCCCTCCTGGTCGTTAGCCGCTCACGTTAGCCAGCACCTTTGCGGATGCATCGCTCTGTTAGGCCACCCATGCGCGAATTTTTTCAACTTAATTTAGGAAAAGAATCAAAAATCGGTTTTTGGGCAATAACTACCGATTTTGAGGTGTATTGAACAAACAAAGTACTCGACCTCCTCTACAGCTTACGATAGGACATTTCAAAAGAATATTTTCAGAGTCACATTGCACACTGGTTCCGCTTGTATAAAGCAAATACTTCTAATGGAGGTAGAGGGCTAAAATGTTGTCCAAGTATCTAAAAAAATATTTTTCAAATATTGTAAGAAGATGAATAAGATTGATAAGATACCACCTCCCACACACTAGAGGGCTAAAATTTTCAAAGTAAAAATATTTTTAAAATGTGGTATTAAGATAATTATGATTAAAACCCCCCTGCTCACACTCACACTCCCACACCCGCCTACCCCCACTCCACCTACAAATATAGTCTTACAAAAAAAATGTCCAATAATTAACAATTTATACAAAAAAATAATTATTGGACAATTTTAGTAAATTTAAATTTAAAGATTAACATCAAAATTATAACATTAAACTAACACAGCTCAAAAAGACATAAGCAAAAACGAGTGAACATAACAGAAAATCGTCACATTTATTTGAATTTGAAATAAATAAAGTTAATTCCTTTGTTTTCAATATTCATATTGGTTTTAATCAAATTTGTAGCCTTTTTCTTATAATGTCCAATTATATGTTACACATGATTTGACGCTCATTGCACAGTAATTTCAGATTGTAACATTTGTCGCTCTTTTGGCGCTGATTGTAATTAGACTAATTGGAATGGAGCAAAATAAATTTAAAGATGAGATGATGAACTAAATAAATTAACCATATATGTATATATAGGCATGGCTTTTAGCAGTCAGCCTTTCAATTTAACAAAAAAAAAATATTTTAAAGTATGTAAACAATTTTAACGTAAAGTTTGTTTGACGGAATTACAAAAACAAAGTCTAAATTTGTTTCCTATACTTCCATGCAGATTTTAGATACCTGATTTAATTCCTCCAATCGTTTGCGCTTGCGCAGTTAAGCACATAAATCAATCCGCTTGTATCTAAAATGTCTTTACCTAGGTGCAGGTCTCTGAATACCCTTAATACAGGGCATCTTTCCAGAAAATGTTGGATATCCTCCGGTTCTCCTGTGTTTTAGTAGGATAGAGCTTTCCACTTGCTGGTAACTGTTTGCCTGGAGCAAAAAACATGCCTCATCTGGCTTTCATCACCCACGAAATGTCCATCGTGTAGTGTGACTGATGGTGAAATGTGGTGGTTGCCTATTAAGCATACCACGTCCTTTAGTTAACACTATTCAACGACAACTATTTGAGTTAACCCGAATCTCGATGATGCGCCTGTTCAATACCCCATTCCTTTAATTAACTATTTCTTGTCCATTTCAATTATTTCATTTAATATACAGAATAATATTTCAAGGCAAAAGGCCATTTCCAAAATTAAAATATGGCTTCAAAAAGATAAATTCATGTTCATTAGTAGTAGCATAAGTTTTGGTTTTAACAAAGAAAAATAAAACTGTGTTTTTATGCCCAACAAGTAAGGATTGAGAGCATGATGTCAAACAGTTATGATATAGGAAATATATATATATATATATATATATATATATATATATATGTGGGATATAATTAATTCATATGTGTTGCTGCAAGTTTGTATTACCATGATTATAATTATTTGGTAGTCTTACGTAGATCCATCACTGCATGCAGGCCTGTTGCAAAGATGCTCCAACCTGGTTTAAAGATATGATTAATAAAAAACAAAATTGCACCACAAAAAATGAAAAACCCTTTTTAAACTTAATAAAATTCATTATCTTGTTGGAAGATCATTTTCCTTAATCCTCTTGATGGTGTCTGTGATGTCGACCCGATTCCAAATATAATGCTTCGTCGTAGCTTGGCCTCACTGTACCGCCCTATTTCCTTATAACCTCCAATAATTCTTTTTGCATCAAAGTGCATTAAGATGATTCTCTCACAAGCGATGGTTATGATGGCCAAATCAGGGATGGTGAAGAATGCTATGAGGGAAGTGTGGGTCCCCTTTGAGAAAACATAAAAAATTTCCATTAGCCATATGTCAAGGTACCTCACCGTTCTTTACCTTTTCGGGGCTCAAAAAAAAAGGAATGAAAAACTTCTAAGTCGAAGGGTTTTGGAGCAGCAATATATTGCTGAAGATGAAGGTGCGTTTATTCCATTTGCCGAAGAGTTTATTTGCAGTTGCACAATGTCCCACTGTACAGAAAAAAGGTTGGTTCGCAACACGCACAGTACCAAACCACATGGAGTTACCTTTCGGGGTTATGAAAGCGTTCAACGAATCAGCACTTGGCACTTTAATTAAATAGTTTTCTCACTTGGGCTATTGACTTAGGCCCAGCACTTGCACATTTTATATGTTGATAAAGGTTAAATTTTCTAAGCCATGTGGAGTTATTTCCACGTGTTTTCAATTCGACTAAAGTTATGCCTTTAATTAATGCTGGAGAAAACTGACCTAGCGCAATGCTTGTAAATTTTCGACTGATTCGTTCGTCAGCTTCAATGCCCCTGATAGTGCATTCGGCGTCGCAATGGAATTAGTGAGATAAAGTTTAGCTCACCAACAGACCAAGCTTACTATATCAATAAGATTATCTGCATTTACACTGTCCTGTATGAATGTGTGTACAGCTGTATACCATAATAAAATGGACCGTCACAATCGGCGGCATGTTTAGGTACTTTTTATACACTTGAAAAGTGTATATTAATTTTGCCCAGAAGTTTGTAACGCATAGAAATATTCATTTCCGACCCACAAACTATATTCTTGATCAGGACGATGAGCTGAGTTCAATTCCGTCTGTCCGTCCGTCCGTCTGTCTGTCCGTCTGTCTGTTTCTACGCGAACTAGTCCCTCAGTTTTAAAGCTATCGAGCTAAAATTTTGCACAGAGTCTTCTTTTTACTGCACGCAACTAATATGTCGGAACCGGCCGGATCGGATGACTATATAATATAGCAGCCATAGGAGCGATCGGTCTAAGAACTAGTTCAAGTTAGTTAGAAAAACTTTTTTGTTTTCCATCGTAGCGTCACTAATCTAGGTATATGGTAGTTTTATATGCTTCCACACAATTCTAAAAAAATTTATCAATATCGGATCACTGTAGCATATAGCTGCCATATAAACGGTCGGTCCAAAAACTACTTCTAGTGAGAAAAACTTTTTTGTTTTCTATCGTAGCGTCCCCAATCTTGGTATATATTAGTTTTATATGCTTTTACAATATTTTGAAAAAATTGATCAAAATCGGATGACTATAGCATATAGCTGCCATAGGACCGATCGGTCGAAATGATTAAAATGATTATCAATGATTTAAAAATTTTAAATATCTGATATCTATATCCTATATACATTTTACCGGTTAAATCAGTTGGAGTAAAGTTTTTCAAGTGTATTAAAACTTCGGCACAGTCGAAGTTAGCTTTGCCTTCTCGTTTTTTATATATTTAAAAAGGACCTTCGAAACATAATTTATGTGTTGTCCAAAAGAGAACAAGTGCGCATAGTCCACATTGCTTTCCAACGCGAGTGCGTAATCTGGTGTGGTTGGTTGCAGATTTGAAATTTTGTTCAAAAAGAAAAATTTTAAGTTATCGACCTCTTTGAAGCTGTTATAACCCCATATCTGTGCAGCATATGACCTACACACGGCTTTGAAAACTTTCCATTTGGCATATACTAGTAAATTTCTATTGTAAACATAATTACTCTGGTTATATCTAAGCGAAAAATCATGCGTTGCAAAACTTAAGGATCCTCGGCTAAGATGACGATATCATCAGCATATAACAACACACGGATGTTTAAGACTCCTATGTGCAGGACTCCACCCAAACATTCGTGGATGTCGTTTAAAAACAGTGTGAAGAGAAGTGGTGACATGAGGCATCCTTGTCGAACTCCCGATTTCGTCTCAAATGACAGTGACAACACCTCTCCAGTCCAGACCGCCGGTCCTATATCGCTGTATATTCGTTCAATAAAATAAAGCATTTTGCTTGAGACTCCGAGCATGTGAAGCTTGTACCACAGAAGTTGCCTGCGTATTTTATCAAAGGCTGCCTTGAAATCAACAAAAAAAAGCATAAACTTGCTTTCCTTATTTCCATTTGAGACGTACTATGGACATTCGGTTAAAAATATTATCCACGGTAGAATATTTTCTTATAATTCCTGCCTGAAACTCGTTTATGACGTTGTATTGGTCAGCCTTTCCTTTACATCCATCAGAATTTTCGTCGCACAATTCATAAATAACATTCCTCTATATTTTGATGCAGAGTTTATATGGCCTTTTTTATAGATAGGGAATATGATGCTGTTTGAAAAGGCAGAGTCTATGGTCTCCCCTTCATACATCCTATAAAAATTTTTATCCAATTCTTTAAAGAGTTCTATTGGTGCATTTATATAGCACTCGTAGGATAGCCTATCTTCGCCTGCTGCTTTGTTTAATTTTACGTTGTGAAGCATTTTCTGGATCTCCTCAACTATAACCCAATTATCGAGCAGCGGTATCTCTAGCAGATCTCTTGCGTACAGTATATATTCGGGGCTATTTGCTGCAGACTTTATAAATCCTTTAAGTAGCCTTGGAATTCTTCAGCAGCAACGTTTACTCCAACTCTCCAAGCTTAATTTCGAGATCTTCTTGATATCGAGTTTTTTCTCATTGCAAAGAACCTTATACTGATGTTTCTCCTTCAGTTATAGTACGCGAAATGACTCGTCCGCTGAATTGCGACATCTGTTAAGTGCTTCAAATACTATTTTCTTGCTTTAAAGCAGCCTTAGTCACAAACAGCAAGGCAAAAAACCGAATATGTGAAACTAAACAATATGCTAGCAAATACGGATTGGTCATTTCTGAACAGTGTTAGGGAGTACCTAGGTACCTACCTAGATACAAATTTGGTGTACCTTTTATCTTACCTATTTATTTAAAAATCCGATTACCTTTTACCTTACCTAGGTACAAATTTTTATGTACCTTCTCAAAAGGTAAGGGAAAATGTACTTTAATTCAAAAAAGAATTTTGTTCTCAGTAACGCCAACAAAATCTAATGGACCAAATTTTTACATTTTCTACAGAATAGCAAATTCTACGGGACTTTAGAGGAGATAAAAAAAGAAGATATCTATCTCTGTTCGTAAGAAGAAATGGTAAAGGTCAGAAACTGTTTCTGAACTAAATCAATCTGATCCTGCTATATATAATACTGCGAAAACCAGAGGCGGGAATAATCTGGTCTATTCCCGTGTCCGAGTTCAATCAATCGGAATTGGTGAAGGGTCTTATTTTCAAGAAACGATTAGACGATTTGGTTTATATATTTTGCCATCAAAAGACTCGAATGAAAATAAATGTGAACATTTACCAATTCGGATTTCACATAATTTGATCAATATGAATACTGGAACAGGCCCGAATATTTTAAATTTGGTCGAACAAGCAAAAGGTCATAATTTTACAGATATTTATATTATTTAAGTCCATGTGACCAAGTGATAAAAGATCTTAGGTCATTTTGCAATAGAAGCCGACAAACTGGATCGTCATAAGAGGCACAGAGATAGCTTAAAGTCATAAAAATTGGAAAGCAGTTGAGGAAAATCATTAATGAAAAGAAGGAACCCCAAAAGAAACGAAAAAGAAAGTGCAATGTAAGCCCCAGTTGAAAGAATTTTTAGAATTCTAGGTAAATATACAAGAAAATAAAATATTGCTTTAAATAAATTTAAAATATTAAAATTTGCAACTTTCTTGTTGGATTAAAAATAAATCTTTCGAGTTCCTTTTATGCGTCCAGAAATTTTTGATTTGATTACTTATTACAAAAGTACCTTTACCTTTACCTAGGTACTAAAAAATTCAGATACCTTTTACCTTACCTAGGTATAATTTTTGGCATTTACCTTGTACCTTACCTAGGTGAAAATAATGAGTACCTTTCCAATCACTGTTTCTGAATCATATTTCCTGTGTTGAAACGGCCACTTTAAAGTTTTACTCAAAGCTTAACGATATTTTTAACACTTGTGTACCTCAGGAACTAGTAAGTAGTGCCCATAAGAAGGTGCCATGGAGCTGTGCTAGACTTAATCATTTAAAAAATGTTAAGTCTCGCCACTTTAAAGCTTACAAAAGAACTGGACGAGCATCGGACTTTTCTATATACTCGACTGCTAGGTCGAAATACCAAGCACAAAACCGAATTAGTTATAAAAACAATCTTTCTCGGGTACAAAGTAACTTTCAAAGTGATTCTAAAAGTTTTTACAAAGGGCGTAGCCGGATTCCCATGGGCAGCGGCCCTTGACCGAAATTATATTTTTGGTATGCAGATTCAAAGTTGGGTATCTAACAAAAATTCCCCCATCTTTGGTTTTGTCCTAGCGCTCATGGTGTATTTTTAATGAAGAGTTGAACTTTTTTGATCGTAAGCTGTTTTAAGACAATGGGCCATGCTAAAATTCTGAAAAATTCAAAATAAATACTTTGAACCGTCGGAATTCGATACAATAATACCCCTGATTTTAACGAGGCAAACCGCGACTTGTATAAATCCGCGAAATTTTTAACCTTATTTATTTTCAACTTGCAATTGGGGTTCCACTTTGTTTTTTTGGGTATATTCGCCATGGTTTGTTAAAGCTCTTATCATTTTTCCACATTTTTAAAAAATGTGAAAGGTGGTTAAAACGCTAAAAGCAGTACATTGCAATATTATTATGCAGGCCAATCATGTTGAAAAATACTAAATATACTTATGGAAAATCTATAAACTGATCTTATAATTTTTCAGATTTTTAAAATTATAAAAGCCTCTTATATAATATATCATCTCTATTTTAAAAAGTTACTGTTTTTACTTTGTGTGTATCAGTTGATTGGAGCTCTCCTCTCTAGAATCCTTCACCAACAAATGGACAACAAAATGTTACCGAAGTTATCATCTTTGTGCAGGATAGCAAGCTATTTGAACAATAAGTTTGGCAAACGTTTAGACGGCGACAAGGAATTAAGCGAGGCTATTCTCAGCCAAATAGAAAAAAACAAGTGCTCTGAGAACTTTCTTGCCAAAGAAGTTGAAGAGAAAGGCTGGGGAAGACGTAAAGTCCCTTTTCAGGAAATATGCTCCACCGACCTCATGGATTTTCCAAAAAAAAAACCGAAAATGACTTACAAATATTTTTTACGGGCTCATACCAATTAAGTCAAGCCGTTTCTTACTTAGCGGAAATACAAGATGAAAACGGGAAGATGAAAATGAGTTAAGTTAAAGCAAATAAAAATAACCTAAAAATCAAAGTAAGATCACGGCATATTAGGAGTAAAAAGAATAAATGCTTTATCTGAGGCCATCTGTTACTCAAGTATTCGGCGGCATTACTGCGAATGTGCGAATGGTAACAGGACCATTGGTTGCTGCTCTCACGTTGCCGCTGTTGTATATTTTTTAGCTCACGGTCGATATTTGTCGAAAATTATTAGACCTGCCGAAATTTTGAGCAAATTATTTACTACGGTTTCTGCCAATCCAGTAATAAATGAAGACAGCGAGGATGATTAAAAAGTCTTAAGAAATGAATACAAACTGTCTTTTTACTTTAACAAAATATGGGGTATTTTAATCATATTATGACAGTCCACAACAAAAAAAAAAAAATTGATTAAAAATTCCGCGGATTTTTAAAAGTCGCGGACTGCATTTTAAAAATCTGAAAAATTATAAGATCGGTCTATAGATTTTCCATAAGTATATTTAGTATTTTTTCAACATGATTGGCCTGCATAATAATATCGCAATGTACTGCTTTTAGCGTTTTAACCACCTTTCACATTTTTTAAAAATGTGGAAAAATGATAAGAGCTTTAACAAACCATGGCGAATATACCCAAAAAAAAAGCAAAGTGGAACCCCAATTGCAAGTTGAAAATAAATAAGGTTAAAAATTTCGCGGATTTATACAAGTCGCGGTTTGCCTCGTTAAAATCAGGGGTATTATTGTATCGAATTCCGACGGTTCAAAGTATTTATTTTGAATTTTTCAGAATTTTAGCATGGCCCATTGTCTTAAAACAGCTTACGATCAAAAAAGTTTAACTCTTCATTAAAAATACACCATGAGCGCTAGGACAAAACCAAAGATGGGGGAATTTTTGTTAGATACCCAACTTTGAATCTGCATACCAAAAATTTAATTTCGGTCAAGGGCCGCTGCCCATGGGAATCCGGCTACGCCCTTTGTAAATACTAAACGTCGTGCGAACTCCTTCCCATCTTTGCTACATTTTGAGAACGAAAAAGCTTCTGGTGATAATGATATTGCTAATCCTATAGCTATCCCTATTCTATTTCATCATATAATTTCAAACAGTGTCCTTCCATTTCTTTCACTTCAGTTTTAAATGGTTTACTTTCACTAAAATCTAGTATTTTTCCTGGTCCTGATAATGTACCTTCGTGCATTTTAAAACAATGAGCGAACTTTTCGCTTACCCTATATATATACTTTTCTGTAAGTCTCTTGAATAGTCTGTATTTCCATCACTTTGGAAAGAATCTTTTTTAATTCCCTTACATAAAAAGGGATCACGGTCTGACATTTCCAATTATAGGGGCATTGCGAAACTTTCTGCTATACCTAAACTCTTCGAGCAACTAATAACATCTCAGCTTCAACACTATTGTTGTCCTCTCATTTCGCCGTATCAGCACGGTTTTATTCAAATCCGATCCATTTCTTCAAACTTACTTGAATTTACCTCAACGGCAATTCATAGTTTTACTCTTGGCAAACAAACGGATGTTATATTTACTGATTTTAGTAAGGCATTTGATTGTGTTTCCCATTTGCTTTTGATCCTGAAATTGCGACTTCTGGGATTTCCATTAGGGCTTCTGAAATGGATTTCATCGTATCTCCTTAATAGAACTCAAAAAGTTGTCTTTAATAATTGCAAATCTAATCCGGTCTTTGTGACGCCTGGAGTTCCTCAAGGCAGCAATCTCGGCCCTCTTCTGTTTGTGCTTTTTATTAATGATTTACCAAATGTAATAAAGCATTCTCGTACACTTATGTATGCTGACGATTTAAAAATATTCTTGAGCCATAATTCAACCTACGATTCAACATTGCTTCAGGCTGATTTGAATGCAATTTCTTTGTGGTGCTCCAACAATTTGTTGCACCTGAACATCAGCAAGTGTAAATCTATGACGTTTTATCGAAGAGAGCCTCTTTCAATAAAATATTTCTCGAATTCATATCAGCTTGAACAGGTTGAATCTTTTGTTGACTTGGACATTACCTTTGATCGTAAATTATCTTTTGGCACACATATTGAACTTACGGTAAATAAAGCCATGGGTTTGCTAGGATTTATTAAACGCTGGTCCAAGGAGTTTAATGATCCATACACGACTAAGCTTTTATTCACATCTCTCGTCAGGCCGATACTGGAGTTTGGTTCTTGTATTTGGAACACACAGCCCTTTACACTTTGTAAACGTATTGAGTCTGTCCAGAAACAGTTTCTTTTATTTGCTTTACGCAACCTGGGCTGGGATTCAGCGATGAGACTCCCTCCCTACATTTCCAGACTTAAACTTTTGGACATTCCTACACTTGAGCATAGGCGTACGATGTTGGGTGTAATGTTCTTACATAAGCTCGTAAATGGTAAAATTGACTCAGAAACGTTACTTGGTCAAGTCAACTTTAATGTTCCGTCGAGACTTACACTATACCCTCTTGTGGCTTCCTATTGCTTCTACTACATATGCACCTAACTGTCCCTTTCGCGTTCTGTGTAGGGACTATATTAAGTTCTTCCATCTCCTTAATGGTAATATTTCCGATGCGGGCTTTAAGTCTTTAATTCTTGAGAATCTAACTTCTTTTTCATAAATCCCTTTCGATCACTTCTGCTGCGATTAGGGGCGTAGCTGGTCATTGAGACTAAATTACCCCCACCGGTTTGGAAGGGGTTCCTCTATTTGTTTACACTTTAATATCTTCTTTTCTTTCTTCTCTTGTTTTATTTTATTTATTTGTTTATTTGTTGAAAAAAAAGTCGACAAATGGTGGCTGTCAACCAAAAAAAAAGAAAAAGAATACGTTATAAAAAGGCTTTATGAACTAAGAAAGTCTAACAAGGAAAATTTAAAAAAATTAAAAAACGACTAGTAACGACTCCGACACGGCTATGCCCCAATTTAGAGCCAATTGATGCCAGAGACGTTACTAGAACTAACACAAATTTAAATAGTATAGAAGTCGAAAAATAGAAAAAAGAAGGGGAGAAGAAAAAGAAAAAGAGAAGACTTAAAAATATGTTTACAAATTCATAAATACAAACAATAAATAAATAAATTTATAAAATGAACAAAAATAATATAAAACGAGAAGGCAAAGCTAACTTCGACTGTGCCGAAGTTTTAATACACTTGAAAAACTTTACTCCAACTGATTTAACCGGTAAAATATATATAGATATAGATATCAGATATTTAAAATTTTTAAATCATACCATAAAAAAAACTTTTCTTAGAAAAACACATTTTCCGACCGATCGGTCCTATGGCAGCTATATGCTATAGTCTTCCGATTTTGATAAATTTTTTCAAAATTATGTGAAAGCATATAAAACTAATATATACCAAGATTGGTGACGCTACGATAGAAAACAAAAATGTTTTTCTCACTAGAACTTGTTTTTTGACCGACCGTTTCTCTGGCAGCTATATGCTATAGTCATCCGATTTTGATACATTTTTCCAGAATTATGTGGAAACAAATAAAACGAACATATACCAAAATTAGTGACGCTACGATGGAAAACAAAAAAGTTTTTCTCAGTAACACTTGTTTTCCGAACGATCGTTCCTATGGCAGCTATATGATATAGTCATCCGATCCGGCCGGTTCCAACATATTAGTTGCGTGCAGTAAAAAGAAGATTCTGTGCAAAATTTCAGCTTGATAGCTTTAAAACTGAGGGACTAGTTCGCGTAGAAACAGACAGACAGACGGACAGACAGACGGACGGACGCACAAGCGGAAATGAACTCGCCGTCCTGATCAAGAATATATATAGTTTATGGGGTCGGAAATGAATATTTCTATGCGTTACAAACTTCTGGGCAAAATTAATATACACTTTTCAAGTGTATAACAAGTAAGAAAGTCGGTCAAGCCCGACTGTAATATACTCTGTACCTGTTTTTTTTTCGGATATTTTGCACATAAAAGATTTCTTGTCTCCTTAGCATATTTTCCATATTTGCATGCATCAACATTTTCAAAACAGCTTAAGACATTGAGAATGATCTTAAACCTTTTGATGACATCCAGATGAATTCCTGTTATCTCAGCAGTTGCCTCATCGTTGTTAAAGAATCTCCGGGATGTGTTTCCATCATTTGTGTTTCCATAGCCCTGCTTGGGGCAGTCGACTTTCAGCCCGAGCTCCGCCAAGAACTTTTGTTGTACAGGGTTGCCCATATTCGACGGACCCATCTGGCAACGCCATAACTTTTGACAGAGATGTCAGATCGCTTAATGACATACCGCGTTTGAAGCGTCAGTCCAAGCAGATATTTACCATGGAACAATACACGCCACGCGAGCGCTCTGAAATAGTTGAAATTTACATTCAACAGAACAAGTCAATTGTGAAAACTCAAAAAAACAAAATTATCATGTCCGATGAAGCCCATTTCACATTGAATGGGACCGTAAATAAGCAAAATTGCCGTATTTACGCCACTGAAAATCCTCAGGAGATTCAAGAAGTGCCTCTTCATGACGAAAAAGTCACAGTTTGGTGCGGCGTTAGTGCGAAAACGGTCATTGGGCCGTTTTTCTTCCAAAATGAAAATGGCCATGCTGTTACCATCAACCAGGAGCGTTATCGCGACATGATGACCAATTTTGTGATGCCAATTATTCGTCGAAAGCGTATGAGGCAGTTCTGGTTTCAACAAGACGGCGCTCCACCGCACACAAGTCGCATAACAATCGATTTTCTGAAGAAATTGTTTCCGGGCCGTTTGATATCGAAAAGTGGTGATTTGGACTGGCCACCGCGTTCGCCCGATTTGACGCCGCCTGACTTCTTCTTGTGGGGATATTTGAAGTCAAAGGTTTACGTTAACAAGCCAAGGACCGTAGAAGAGCTCAAGGACAACATTCGTGAAGAAATAGCCGCTATTCCGGCCGAAATGTTGGCGAAAACGATGGAAAATGCTGCAAAAAGGGCACAATACGCCATCAACGCCAGAGGCGGCCATTTGAGAGATATCATATTCAAAAATTGATGTAAACAAATCTACTTGGAACAAATTAAATGATTAAGATTGCCAACCGCCAAATTTTTATTTTTTTCTTTGATTTTTAAAAAAAAACACGGGTCCGTCGAATATCCCGTTTCCTCAAACTTTCCCTTGTTTTTATGTTGGCACTGTCATCAGAGTCGTCTCCTAGTCGTGGAAGAGTATATGCCAATTTAAGCATGAACTCCATACATCTAATCCTCGCATGCAATGGAGAAATACTGTATTCATAATTATGCTCTTCCGTTTCCGATGTCTCGAACTCTTGAAAGTCCTTTTGCTTCCTCTTGCAGATAGCACATGTCAATGTTGATTTGGTATTTGTGATGTCGTTCAATACTTTTCCATCAATCATAGTCAAAAAGCATTGAAATACTATCAGGACGAATTTCCCTCCTGTAGTTTCCACTGGGATTGGCCTCAGAGCAGATATTTCCTCCTTAATACTGTTAACAGTACTTGTAGTTAATGCGGACGTTTCCTTTTCATATTTGAACACAATTGGTCGACAGAAATGTACTGATGAGGGCCGAGGATTTTTCCAGTAATCCACTTCTCCATTTTTCAGCCGCAGTGGGACAAGTGAGGCCATAAACATGTTCCCATCACTCACTGGGCCTCCATCGGAACTTATTATTTGCTTGTAAGCACTCTGTCCCGATGATCCATCGCAGCCCCATTTGCAGAATAGGGTCAGGTTTTCTGGCAACAGTTAAGTCTGCGTATTTGGGAAGAACATCCACTTTGTGCTTCTTTAATGAGTTCTTCATTATGTTGTACTTCTGTTTGGACAATCCCAAGTCCAAAAACAGGGCCAAGGCTTCTTCTCCAGTGTACTTGGTGGGCTGCACATTTGGCGGTGTAATGATGTTGTCCTTAATGCGCTTAAGGACTTGCAATTGCAACAGCCTTTGTTACAATTGATTTGTTCCTCTCCTGATCTTTCGAGTATTTCACCGACAATGCCTTCGATAGATGGTCGGTGCTGATTTCCATTGTGGCACCCTGAAGTTTCCTTTTTCTGGTGAATGTTGAGCACTCATCGACACATTTTGTTGGCCTGCCTCGTTGCTTCCCTGAAGAAGTGCTGGCTGCATCGTCAATATCTTCGAAATAAGTAAATCCATCTAGCCAAATCGAGTTTTTTGTTATAAAATTTTTCTCGCACCGACTTGATGACTTCCATTTGGATTTTAACTTGTAGAATACGTTTTTAATTTTCGTTTGTCAAATTCAGTTCGGTTATTACAACTAACTCGAAAGCATTTTGCGATTTCGCGGTTTTAAATAACTCAAATAATTTGCGGTTGTCCATTTTCGATAATAAAAATTTAACAATATATGAGTACTTTTTCGCTTCACTCTTCAAATCTGAATAATCTGCCTTGACTGTCATAAGCCCTTTATAAGCATATACACAAGAAACACAGGCAGCAACATATAAAAGGGGTTACGCCCTATTGGTAAAAATACAAATCTCAAAAAACGGAAAATGACCAACTTTCTACAATAAGAATTACCTGTTGAAAAGGTTTGCAAAGCTAGGTACAAAATATACCCACTTGTTAGTGCCAAATCGCAGAAACCACAAAAGTCAAGTGTCAACTACCTGCATTAACGTTTTTGTACTTCTTCTTTCCACGTCATCTTTACCTGAATGTTACTTGGCATATATCATTGCTGCGACTAGTTATGCGAGGATATGCAGCTGCAACTTTTACAATACATTAATTATTAGCACCCACATGATTTTCATGCTTCAAATTAATTGTGTCGAGCGAACCTTTTTTTCCGAGACTATTAATGCTACAAAATTGACCCAAAAATAGTGTCCACCCAAAACCTGAGTTCCAACATCCATATTTGAAATAATAAAAATGTGTAAATACATTTCAATTAAGAATTGATCCATCTTTTGAATAAAATCAACCAAATTCAAATCGGAATACCAGTTTGGTTTTTATATGCTCCCAAAGATGACATTTGAAACGAAAAAAATCACAAATTCAAATGTTTAAAAAATTATTCAACTTCGAACCACTGTAAAATCTAAAGTAATCGACCAAATTCCAAAAACCAAAGTTTTTTTTTGGCTATCTGGAGTTTCCTTTATTGAAATAAATTATTTTGATCAAAAAATTCGAACATCAAAATTTGATTTTTGCAACGCTAAATCGGCCAAACGAGCCACTGTGCGGTGCAGTCCAGTTAGCTAATGCCGTCAAGCCAATTCCAATTGGGAAATTACCAGTAAGCTATTGCCCTCTCGCTCTCTCTTTCTCGTAAGTTCTACCATTGGCTGCCGTGTTGTTGTTGTCGTTGCATTAAATTTTCTTTTACATATAGCGCAACTATTGTTCATCTGATCGGAAAACGATGTATGGGGCCTTGATAAGAAATGATGATTAGAATATATGTCTAGAAGGTTCGAACAACCTAACTCCAAAATTGTGGAAGATATTAAGTTTTTTTGAATTTGCGGGGGAGGCAGGGGGCGTGGCAAAAATCAAAACTAAACTTGATCTGCCTGCAAGTATAAGAAATATATGTTCCATACACCTCAAACCTCTATCTTTTACCATCTCTGAGATCTCTTCGTTCATACGGACAGACAGACGGACAGACAGACAGACGGACATGGCTATATCGACTCGGCTGTTGATGCTGATCAACAATATAGTAGTAGTAGTAGAGATTTTATTCAAAAAAAAAAACATTTTTTCATAAATTAATTTACAACTGATATGTTTACATTTTAGAATAAGATCAGTAGGGCTAGCTTTGGCATTTTGCCGTCAGCTTTAGTGATTTATACATTTAATAATACAGAAAAGTTTTATTTTTTTGAATTATACGTTAAAAATCTTCCATGTGTATGCGCCGTCTATAAGCAGAAGGATCTTTAATATAGTTATATAAGATATTCCAGTTTTCTCCATTAAGAATGTTGTTAAGCCATTGTAAGGTGAGCTGTCCGTGATGCCAGTACAGCTTCCTGATCTCACTTAAAATCGGACATTCTCCTATAAAATTCCACGTGTCCTCTTTTACGTTTAAGTTACATAGAGTCCAATTAGTTTCCCTACCCCTGTTATAGGATCTGCTGTTCACAGTTAGCATTTCACATCTTGCTCTAAATATTGCGGAAATTTGGTATTGACTATACCGGTCGTTGAAATAGTTACATTCCCCCAAAGAAAAGTTCAGTTGCCAGTGTTCGCTTTCTCTTGCTTGTTGGATTTGTTTTAACTTATGGCTTCTGTTAACTTTTTCCACGATTTGTGAGTGTGTCTCTTCACACGAAACAGAGTTGCTGATGCTAATTTCGATACCGTGTACATCTGCGAGCCTACTCCAGACTTCAAAACACTGGACACGGTTTAACTGTAAGTTCTTTGCAACGATTTTTACCAATCGGGTATCGGGCAAGGCCATTATCTTTCTTATATACGCAAAATGTGTGCTTAGTGTTTGGCAGTATAGAGGTGAAAGGCCCGTCTCAATAAATAGTGCACAATTTGGAGTATTCCGGGTTAACCTGAACATCTTCTTTAAATAAAAACGTAAAAGCTTCTCCACCTCATCATATTCCGTGTATCCCCAGACCTCAGAGGCGTACATTAATATTGTACTGGAGGTAGCTTGGAACATCCTATATTTGATGCTCTGTAGCACATTTGCGTTAGTGATATTTCAGCTGCAAGTGTGTGCCGAGCGACATGTTCGAAGTCATGGTTACCCCCAGGTATTTAAATGATTTTACTCGCTCTGTATTAGAGTCGCTTATGTGCCATTTTTCATTATTGCTGATCCTTCCTCTACTATTTCGTATGGGTAGAACTTTGGTTTTTTCGGTATTTATTGTCAGACCCCACATACAGCAGTATTTGTATACGTCATCCAGCATTTTCTGAAGCATCTCTGGCGATTCTGCCAACAGTACCAAGTCGTCCGCATACATAAGAACTATATGTGTTCCTCCTACCGAGAAGCCACCCCTAATCGACTGCACTATGTCATCGATGTACAATGCAAATAGAAGAGGGCTTAGGAGACATCCCTGTTTCACGCCAGTGTTATTGAAGAACCAGTTGGATATATTTGTGCCATCCCATACCGCTACCTCGGCTCCCTCATATAAGTTTTCCAGCACTCTCATAAATTTATATGATATGCCTAAATTACTCAACTTGTAAAATAGACTTCTTCTGTTGAAGGTGTCAAATGCCGCTTTGAAATCCACAAAACAGCAATAAAGTTTTTTACTTGCTTGCAAGCGGGAGGATGCGATAGATGTGAGCACGAAGATTGCGTCTACCGTTGAAAATCCTTGCCTGAATCCAAATTGAAATTCGCTTAGTTTCGAGTGTATGTTTACCCATTTCTCTAATCTGGAGAGTAGTACCGATGCGAGGATTTTTGCTTGGACGTTTATAAAGGATATGCCCCTATAATTACTGGGATCTTCGAGTGTGCCTTTTTTGTGGATCGGAAATATAATACTTCTTTTAAAGCTGGTCGGGAGGGAAGCAGTTGCTATAAGCCTATTATACTCGGTCGTAATGCAGCGTATGAATGACTCGGGCAGATTTTTATAAAACTCCACTGGCACTCTGTCTTCTCCTGGCGCTTTGTTTAATTTTGCCTTTTTAATAGCCATTTTAACTTCTTCTTCCGAGATTTCTAAATCCAACTCTTCAACTTGCGTGTGCGGAAGGCTGTAGCTAAACTGACTTAATAGCTGTAACGAGTTACCCGAGGAAATTGCCAGCAGAAAATCTGATGGCCGAGCAGATGGAAGTGTATGTTTCTTTTGGGGGGCACGTGCTTGTTCCGGCTTCCGTCTCGTCGGCAAGAAATGGGGTGGTTCATTTATATGGGCCAAAATAACAGCGTGCTCGATCCTCTTCGGTTATCTAAACAACTATAATTCACGTGCAAAAAGCGAGATCTCAGACTCTAACCAGACTACCAATACAGAATTTTAGACAGCGACAGAAGTAGAAGAAAATATATAGGGACATATTGCAACAAAAAAAAAAATCGAAGACTTGAGATGACTGCTGCTGTTGTTGCAGTCACATAAGCCCACCCTTCCATGATCACTTGCTTCCAATATTGACCAGAGGCCAATCCATCCTAGTGATCCCTAAAAAAACCTTCCTGCTTTATCTCATCTTCCCTTTCCGACGCATGGCTCCCACCACAAAAATATTTAGCACAAATTCATTTTAACACACGATGTATTTAAGCACATAATTAGGACTATTATTCATGTTCTCACACAAGAAATAAAAATAAACAAATAAAAAATATAGGGACTAAAACTTAAGGAATTTCATTAAGAACGTATAAATTTAAATATAATTATAAATGGGAGTAAATACTTCATCTGATATCATCAGAAATTTTTATAAGGAAAATTATTTAAAATTACGAAATTATTTAATATTATTAAGATTTAAAATTGTATCAAAATTTAAGTTACCAAAAAAAAATATGTTGAAGGTAAATCAACCAACATGAAATTTGCATTTAATTTGCATAGAAAAATAAATAAAGTTCAAATGAAATCCACATTGGCATTTGTTTTGCAATTAACCGAAATTTTTAAAGAGACTCAAAATGACACATCTCTTAAGAGCAATGGGTGATAGTTATGTGCATAGGTATATGTATATGATTTAAACGCAAAAGCCCAAAGAGAGCTGATCACTTACTCAGTTTTTCAATTCTGCATCCTCCGAAGAAAGCGCTTTCCCAGGTGGTAACAGCTACTGTGAAATAATTTTTAATCAACACATACACACATAAGCATCTCTCAAATAAAATTCACCAATGGCTCTCTCTATCTCTTTTTTTCCAAATTTGCTTTAAACTTCAATTAGCCTTTCGCACATGCTCTCTTAAGTATGTTCACTTTTGAGCGCGGAGAGAGAGAGAGACTGTATAGCAACCACACGCGGGTCTGCTCAACACAAAAAAAAAATGGAATGAAGGAATAGCGAAAAAGTAGCGGTTAAAAGCAAAACGAGAAGGCAAAGCTAACTTCGACTGTGCCGAAGTTTTAATACACTTGAAAAACTTTACTTCAAGTGATTTACCTGGAAAAATATATATAGGATATAGATATCAGATATTTAAAATTATTAAATCATTGATAATAAAAATTTAATACTATAAAAAAAACTTTTCTTAGTAAAACACATTTTCCGACCGATCGGTCCTATGGCAGCTATATGCTATAGTCATCCGATTTTGATAAATTTTTTCAAAATTATGTGAAAGCATCTCAAACTAATATATACCAAGATTGGGGACGCTAGGTTAAAAAACAAAAAAGTTTTTCTCACTAGAAGTACTTTTTTGACCGACCGTTCCTATGGCAGCTATATGCTATAGTCATCCGATTTTGCTAAAATTTCAATCACAAATTCAAATGTTTAAAAAATTATTCAACTTCGAACCACTGTAAAATCTAAAGTAATCGACCAAATTCCAAAAACCAAAGTTTTTTTTTTGGCTATCTGGAGTTTCCTTTATTGAAATAAATTATTTTGGAACATCAAAATTTGATTTTTGCAACGCTAAATCGGCCAAACGAGCCACTGTGCGGTGCAGTCCAGTTAGCTAATGCCGTCAAGCCAATTCCAATTGGGAAATTACCAGTAAGCTATTGCCCTCTCGCTCTCTCTTTCTCGTAAGTTCTACCATTGGCTGCCGTGTTGTTGTTGTCGTTGCATTAAATTTTCTTTTTACATATAGCGCAACTATTGTTCATCTGATCGGAAAACGATGTATGGGGCCTTGATAAGAAATGATGATTAGAATATATGTCTAGAAGGTTCGAACAACCTAACTCCAAAATTGTGGAAGATATTAAGTTTTTTTTGAATTTGCGGGGGAGGCAGGGGGCGTGGCAAAAATCAAAACTAAACTTGATCTGCCTGCAAGTATAAGAAATATATGTTCCATACACCTCAAACCTCTATCTTTTACCATCTCTGAGATCTCTTCGTTCATACGGACAGACAGACGGACAGACAGACAGACGGACATGGCTATATCGACTCGGCTGTTGATGCTGATCAACAATATAGTAGTAGTAGTAGAGATTTTATTCAAAAAAAAAAAACATTTTTTCATAAATTAATTTACAACTGATATGTTTACATTTTAGAATAAGATCAGTAGGGCTAGCTTTGGCATTTTGCCGTCAGCTTTAGTGATTTATACATTTAATAATACAGAAAAGTTTTATTTTTTGAATTATACGTTAAAAATCTTCCATGTGTATGCGCCGTCTATAAGCAGAAGGATCTTTAATATAGTTATATAAGATATTCCAGTTTTCTCCATTAAGAATGTTGTTAAGCCATTGTAAGGTGAGCTGTCCGTGATGCCAGTACAGCTTCCTGATCTCACTTAAAATCGGACATTCTCCTATAAAATTCCACGTGTCCTCTTTTACGTTTAAGTTACATAGAGTCCAATTAGTTTCCCTACCCCTGTTATAGGATCTGCTGTTCACAGTTAGCATTTCACATCTTGCTCTAAATATTGCGGAAATTTGGTATTGACTATACCGGTCGTTGAAATAGTTACATTCCCCCAAAGAAAAGTTCAGTTGCCAGTGTTCGCTTTCTCTTGCTTGTTGGATTTGTTTTAACTTATGGCTTCTGTTAACTTTTTCCACGATTTGTGAGTGTGTCTCTTCACACGAAACAGAGTTGCTGATGCTAATTTCGATACCGTGTACATCTGCGAGCCTACTCCAGACTTCAAAACACTGGACACGGTTTAACTGTAAGTTCTTTGCAACGATTTTTACCAATCGGGTATCGGGCAAGGCCATTATCTTTCTTATATACGCAAAATGTGTGCTTAGTGTTTGGCAGTATAGAGGTGAAAGGCCCGTCTCAATAAATAGTGCACAATTTGGAGTATTCCGGGTTAACCTGAACATCTTCTTTAAATAAAAACGTAAAAGCTTCTCCACCTCATCATATTCCGTGTATCCCCAGACCTCAGAGGCGTACATTAATATTGTACTGGAGGTAGCTTGGAACATCCTATATTTGATGCTCTGTAGCACATTTGCGTTAGTGATATTTCAGCTGCAAGTGTGTGCCGAGCGACATGTTCGAAGTCATGGTTACCCCCAGGTATTTAAATGATTTTACTCGCTCTGTATTAGAGTCGCTTATGTGCCATTTTTCATTATTGCTGATCCTTCCTCTACTATTTCGTATGGGTAGAACTTTGGTTTTTTCGGTATTTATTGTCAGACCCCACATACAGCAGTATTTGTATACGTCATCCAGCATTTTCTGAAGCATCTCTGGCGATTCTGCCAACAGTACCAAGTCGTCCGCATACATAAGAACTATATGTGTTCCTCCTACCGAGAAGCCACCCCTAATCGACTGCACTATGTCATCGATGTACAATGCAAATAGAAGAGGGCTTAGGAGACATCCCTGTTTCACGCCAGTGTTATTGAAGAACCAGTTGGATATATTTGTGCCATCCCATACCGCTACCTCGGCTCCCTCATATAAGTTTTCCAGCACTCTCATAAATTTATATGATATGCCTAAATTACTCAACTTGTAAAATAGACTTCTTCTGTTGAAGGTGTCAAATGCCGCTTTGAAATCCACAAAACAGCAATAAAGTTTTTTACTTGCTTGCAAGCGGGAGGATGCGATAGATGTGAGCACGAAGATTGCGTCTACCGTTGAAAATCCTTGCCTGAATCCAAATTGAAATTCGCTTAGTTTCGAGTGTATGTTTACCCATTTCTCTAATCTGGAGAGTAGTACCGATGCGAGGATTTTTGCTTGGACGTTTATAAAGGATATGCCCCTATAATTACTGGGATCTTCGAGTGTGCCTTTTTTGTGGATCGGAAATATAATACTTCTTTTAAAGCTGGTCGGGAGGGAAGCAGTTGCTATAAGCCTATTATACTCGGTCGTAATGCAGCGTATGAAAGACTCGGGCAGATTTTTATAAAACTCCACTGGCACTCTGTCTTCTCCTGGCGCTTTGTTTAATTTTGCCTTTTTAATAGCCATTTTAACTTCTTCTTCCGAGATTTCTAAATCCAACTCTTCAACTTGCGTGTGCGGAAGGCTGTAGCTAAACTGACTTAATAGCTGTAACGAGTTACCCGAGGAAATTGCCAGCAGAAAATCTGATAGCCGAGCAGATGGAAGTGTATGTTTCTTTTGGGGGGCACGTGCTTGTTCCGGCTTCCGTCTCGTCGGCAAGAAATGGGGTGGTTCATTTATATGGGCCAAAATAACAGCGTGCTCGATCCTCTTCGGTTATCTAAACAACTATAATTCACGTGCAAAAAGCGAGATCTCAGACTCTAACCAGATTACCA
Source organism: Lordiphosa mommai (assembly GCA_018904225.1). Classification (NCBI taxonomy): domain Eukaryota; kingdom Metazoa; phylum Arthropoda; class Insecta; order Diptera; family Drosophilidae; genus Lordiphosa; species Lordiphosa mommai. The sequence goes on from JAEIFT010000019.1 coordinate 1,586,555, forward strand.
ATACAGAATTTTAGACAGCGACAGAAGTAGAAGAAAATATATAGGGACATATTGCAACAAAAAAAAATCGAAGACTTGAGATGACTGCTGCTGTTGTTGCAGTCACATAAGCCCACCCTTCCATGATCACTTGCTTCCAATATTGACCAGAGGCCAATCCATCCTAGTGATCCCTAAAAAAAGCCTTCCTGCTTTATCTCATCTTCCCTTTCCGACGCATGGCTCCCACCACAAAAATATTTAGCACAAATTCATTTTAACACACGATGTATTTAAGCACATAATTAGGACTATTATTCATGTTCTCACACAAGAAATAAAAATAAACAAATAAAAAATATAGGGACTAAAACTTAAGGAATTTCATTAAGAACGTATAAATTTAAATATAATTATAAATGGGAGTAAATACTTCATCTGATATCATCAGAAATTTTTATAAGGAAAATTATTTAAAATTACGAAATTATTTAATATTATTAAGATTTAAAATTGTATCAAAATTTAAGTTACCAAAAAAAATATGTTGAAGGTAAATCAACCAACATGAAATTTTCATTTAATTTGCATAGAAAAATAAATAAAGTTCAAATGAAATCCACATTGGCATTTGTTTTGCAATTAACCGAAATTTTTAAAGAGACTCAAAATGACACATCTCTTAAGAGCAATGGGTGATAGTTATGTGCATAGGTATATGTATATGATTTAAACGCAAAAGCCCAAAGAGAGCTGATCACTTACTCAGTTTTTCAATTCTGCATCCTCCGAAGAAAGCGCTTTCCCAGGTGGTAACAGCTACTGTGAAATAATTTTTAATCAACACATACACACATAAGCATCTCTCAAATAAAATTCACCAATGGCTCTCTCTATCTCTTTTTTTCCAAATTTGCTTTAAACTTCAATTAGCCTTTCGCACATGCTCTCTTAAGTATGTTCACTTTTGAGCGCGGAGAGAGAGAGAGACTGTATAGCAACCACACGCGGGTCTGCTCAACACAAAAAAAAAATGGAATGAAGGAATAGCGAAAAAGTAGCGGTTAAAAGCAAAACGAGAAGGCAAAGCTAACTTCGACTGTGCCGAAGTTTTAATACACTTGAAAAACTTTACTTCAAGTGATTTACCTGGAAAAATATATATAGGATATAGATATCAGATATTTAAAATTATTAAATCATTGATAATAAAAATTTAATACTATAAAAAAAACTTTTCTTAGTAAAACACATTTTCCGACCGATCGGTCCTATGGCAGCTATATGCTATAGTCATCCGATTTTGATAATTTTTTCAAAATTATGTGAAAGCATCTCAAACTAATATATACCAAGATTGGGGACGCTAGGTTAAAAAAACAAAAAGTTTTTCTCACTAGAAGTATTTTTTGACCGACCGTTCCTATGGCAGCTATATGCTATAGTCATCCGATTTTGCTAAAATTTTTTCAGAATTGTGTGGAAACATATAAAACAAATATTTACTACGATTGGAGACGCTACGATGGAAATCAAAAAAGTTTTTCCCACAAAAACTTATTTTTCGACCGATCGTTCCTATGGCAGCTATATGCTATAGTGATCCGATTTTGATACATTTTTTCCAGAATTATGTGGAAGCATATAAAACTAACATGTACCAAGATAAGTGACGCTACGATGGAAAACAAAAAAGTTTTTCTAACTAAAACTAGGTCTTAGATCGATCGTTCCTATAGCTATGCTATAGTCATCCGATTTTGTTAAGTTTTTCGAGTTGTGTGAAACAATAAAACTATATATACTACGATTAACGCTACGATGGAAACAAAAAGTTTTTCTCACAAAGACTTATTTTTCGACCGATCGTTCCTATGGCAGCTATATGCTATAGTGATCCGATTTTGATACATTTTCCAGAATTGTGGAAAATAATAAAACTAATAAATACCAGGATAGGTGACGCTACGATAGAAAACAAAAAAGTTTTCTCACTAGAACTAGTTTTTGGACCGATCGTTCCTATGGCAGCTATATGATATAGTCATCCGATCCGGCCGGTTCCGACATATTAGTTGCGTAATAGAAGAAGTAATTAGTCCTATGGCAGATATATGCAATAGTCATCCGATTCTGATAAATTTTTTCAAAATTATGTGAAAGCATATAAAACTAATATATACCAAGATTGGGGACGCTACGATAAAAAACAAAAAAGTTTTTCTCACTAGAAGTAGTTTTTTGACCGTCCGTTTATATGGCAGCTATATGCTATAGTCATCCGATTTTGATAAATTTTTTCAGAATTGTGTGGAAACATATGAAACAAATATATACTACGATTGGAGACGCTACGGTGGAAATCAAAAAAGTTTTTCTCACAAAGACTTATTTTTCGACCGATCGTTCCTATGGCAGCTATATGCTATAGTGGTCCGATTTTGATAAATTTTTCCAGAATTATGTGGAAGCATATAAAACTAACATATAACAAGATTAGTTACGCTACGATGGAAAACAAAAAAGTTTTTCTAACTAGAACTAGTTCTTAGACCGATTGTTCCTATGGCAGCTATATGATATAGTCATCCGATCCGGCCGGTTCCGACATATTAGTTGCGTGCAGTAAAAAGAAGACTCTGTGCAAAATTTCAGCTCGATAGCTTTAAAACTGAGAGACTAGTTCGCGTAGAAACAGACAGACGGACAGACGGACGGACGGACAAGCGGAAATAAACTCAGCTCGTCGTCCTGATCAAGAATATATATAGTTTATGGGGTCGGAAATTAATATTTCTATGCGTTACAAACTTCTGGGCAAAATTAATATACACTTTTCAAGTGTATAAAAACTATGAGAGTTTGCAGCTTTCTTAGCGGAACGGTTGTTCGGAATTTCCACTTATTATCCGAGTTTTTGGGCAGCGTTTGCCGGGGTTTTCTCCGTTTTTCCGATTAAAATTGGAGCATTTTGATGGCACCGTCCGAATCGCTCGCCAAGCTCCAGACAACTAGCCTCTCTCGCTGCAGCGACGGTCACAAGCCTCGCGCGCTCTTTTCCATCAGAATAGGGAACAAAACATAGAGCATAGATCAAACATGGACTGGCGTACAAGTGCGCTCTCTTAGCAGCTGATGTTTTAAGCGCTCTAATTAGCGAAAATAAATGGGGTTGTTTGGCATGCCGCTCTTAGGCTCCACTTTTTATCATCATAGCCAAATCCAAAAGATATTTAGGAATTAGTGAATATATCACTAGGTGCCAAACCTGCGATCAGGTTTGCGAAAAGAGAAACAAAAAAAAAAATCGAAAAGAATTTTTCAGACCATCGGCCAACAAAAGAATTTTCTAGTGGCTACTTTAAACAAGCAAATGCAACTAAACGGCCTACGCGGACTTACCCTTTTGTTTGGCACTGGCAATATATTAATGACTTGAGATTGCCAATCTCAAAATTGTCTTTTCCACAGTCGTTTTATTATTAGTTTTGTCACAGCGCGACTTTAACTTTTTACTTTCACGCACTTAAAAATAATAGGTCTTCGTTAGGTGAACAACCAAATGGAAAAGACTGAGCCCTTGGTGGCAAGATCACAAGAAAACTATTAACAGGGGATGAGAGAAAGGCGCCAAAATCCTTGAACTAATGCTTTGTGCTGTAAGCCGCTTTCCCGACTTTCTCTCCACTTTCTCTGGGTGCAACTCTAGTGTCGGCGTGTGAAATGTTGCCTCCTTTTAGGCTGCCCCAAAAATTTAATCTGGTAGCTACAAGTGCCATTACATAGCTGATCAGGGTTGATGCACAGTTATGTTTGAAAATATACAGCAAGGGAGTTTGCTTCCGCTCCTATTACACTTTGAGACGTCACTCCATTCAATCTTCTTACAAGGCTCCAGAATGTCTTACTATCTTTTATAGCTGCTATTTCTACTTCGATTTCGGCATAGTATTCTTTTTGTTTTTGCTTGCAGATGTTTCTGTATGTACGGTTGGCACTCTGATAGTCCCGTTTAGATTCTGCAATATTTTCTGATCTTATTCGAGCGATTCTACTCTCGCCGCCTCGCGATCAAGAATATATATACTTTGTAGGGTCGGAGATGCTTCCTTCTTGTTGTTACATACATTTGCACAAACCCAATATACTCTGTGTACCTTCGGTACTCTGTGTACGTTCGGTACAGAGTATAATAAAACAATTATGAAAATAAAATTTAAAAATTAAAAAGAATTAAAAAAGAAAAAATTTAATTAAAATTAAATATTATAAAAGTAAAATAAATATGACCTAAAATAAAGATGAATTAAATCATCCGGAAAATCTCTGACCCGGATTTATTAGCCGGTCCGGCAAGCAAGGCCCCTGCTCCTGCTGGTCAGAGATTTGCCGGAGATGAGTAAAAAGAGATAACTTTATGGAAAAGAGAGAGAGTTCTGTTGAGAGCAGGTGATAAAAATTATTATAATTTTGACATAAAACCCGAAAACGGTTGGGTGTGCATAGTAGGTTGTGCATCTAGGCAAGATTAAAGGCAAATAATTTCTAGTTGGTCTAGAAGGAACAGAGAAGCTAAGGCGACCTAAGAGTTCAGAAGAGTACATCACTGATAATTAACTTATGAAGAAAAGAAACGCCTAGAACTGTTCTACGGTAAGCCAACGATGGAAGGTCAATAAGCAAAAGCCTACTGGAATACGATGGCAACCGAAGGTTGGGATCCCAATCCCAAAGCCGCGGAGGGCAAAATGCAAGAATTGCTTTTGGACAGACTCAATACGATCCATATGCTTTTTATATTGCGGACACCAGACGGATGAGCAGTATTCAAGCACTGGGCGAACTAAAGATGTAAAAAGAACTTTTGTTGTATAGGGATCATTAAATTCCTTAGACCAACGTTTAATAAATCCAAGTACACCATTCGCCTTATTAACTATACAGGATATATGATATGTAAATTAAAGCTTAATTTACAATCAAAAATAACTCCAAGATGAACGACAGTTGATAATAGTTGCAAGGGTTCATTGCCAATCGAATAGGATTGTAATATCTATTTATCAGGGACCGTAACAGTTATAAGTTATAACTATAAAAATCAATTGTAATTAATCATTTTTGATTTATATTTTTAAAAATCAATCGAAACGAGAAGGCAAAGCTAACTTCGACTGTGCCGAAGTTTTAATACACTTGAAAAACTTTACTTCAAGTGATTTACCTGGAAAAATATATATAGGATATAGATATCAGATATTTAAAATTATTAAATCATTGATAATAAAAATTTAATACTATAAAAAAACTTTTCTTAGTAAAACACATTTTCCGACCGATCGGTCCTATGGCAGCTATATGCTATAGTCATCCGATTTTGATAATTTTTTTCAAAATTATGTGAAAGCATCTCAAACTAATATATACCAAGATTGGGGACGCTAGGTTAAAAAACAAAAAAGTTTTTCTCACTAGAAGTACTTTTTTGACCGACCGTTCCTATGGCAGCTATATGCTATAGTCATCCGATTTTGCTAAAATTTTTTCAGAATTGTGTGGAAACATATAAAACAAATATTTACTACGATTGGAGACGGTACGATGGAAATCAAAAAAAGTTTTTCCCACAAAAACTTATTTTTCGACCGATCGTTCCTATGGCAGCTATATGCTATAGTGATCCGATTTTGATACATTTTTCCAGAATTATGTGGAAGCATATAAAACTAACATGTACCAAGATAAGTGACGCTACGATGGAAAACAAAAAAGTTTTTCTAACTAAAACTAGGTCTTAGATCGATCGTTCCTATGGCAGCTATATGCTATAGTCATCCGATTTTGTTAAGTTTTTTCAGAGTTGTGTGGAAACATATAAAACTAATATATACTACGATTGGAGACGCTACGATGGAAATCAAAAAAGTTTTTCCCACAAAAACTTATTTTTCGACCGATCGTTCCTATGGCAGCTATATGCTATAGTGATCCGATTTTGATACATTTTCCAGAATTGTGTGAAAATATATAAAACTAATAAATACCAGGATAGGTGACGCTACGATAGAAAACAAAAAAGTTTTTCTCACTAGAACTAGTTTTTGGACCGATCGTTCCTATGGCAGCTATATGATATAGTCATCCGATCCGGCCGGTTCCGACATATTAGTTGCGTGCAGTAATTAGAAGACTCTGTGCAAGATTTCAGCTCGATAGCTTTAAAACTGAGAGACTAGTTCGCGTAGAAACAGACAGACAGACAGACGGACAGACAGACGGACAGACGGACAGACAGACGGACAGACGGACGGACGGACAAGCGGAAATGAACTCAGATCGTCGTCCTGATCAAGAATATATATAGTTTATGGGGTCGGAAATTAATATTTCTATGCGTTACAAACTTCTGGGCAAAATTAATATACACTTTTCAAGTGTATAAAAAAAAAATTACATACGTAAAAGAAAATTCAAAGCAACAACAACACCGCAGCGATTGGTGAACCTACGAAAGAAGACAGGGCAAAAGCTAACTGGTAATTTCCCAACTGGACTTTTCTTGATGGCAGTATCTAATTGGACTGAGCCGCTCTCAGTTTCCCCCCCCTTCTTTCCCATAGATATTTGTGAAAGGAGGCAAAGACCACGTAGAAAGGACGATGCAATTGAGATGGACTGCGGCGGAAATCACGCGTGATTCCCGCGACTAATCCTATATATAAAAAAATTTGTCCTGACTGACTGACTGATTGGCAATCAACGTAGAGCCTGAACGGTAAGAATAAAGCTAATTTTCCGAAGTTTCTGGTTGAAAGTGAGCACAGCGGGGTTTGGAAAATTCCACCCTAAGGGTGGAAAACTCCCGAACCGGAAAATTTGTTTTCATCCGATTACTAAATTGGTTGTAGTAGTATCTAATTGGACACCTGTTTCCCAGATTTCGGAAAATCCGCCCACAAGAAAATGCCAAAATTCTTCATGAAAGAAACATTTTCATCCGACTGACTTCAAACTCGGTTTGTGAGGAGTAAGCAGAATAATTAGCTGAGATTTTCCGATGATGAAAAATCAGCCCGAAAAGTCGGGAAATTCCCGGAAAATCCAAAGGTACAAAACTATTTTTCATCCGATTGGCTCAAACTCGGTTTGTAGATAGTAGCTAATATTGACGAGATTTTCAAATGTTGGAAATTCGCCCCAAGAGTGGGAAATGCCTAAAATTCATATGGAAAACACATTTTCACCGATGACTCAAAATCGGTTTGTTAGATAGTATGCAAAGTGGACTGGATTTTCAAATGTTGGAAAATCCGCCCACAAAGAAGTACCCAAACAAGAAAAACATTTATCCGTGCTCAAACTCGGTTCACATGGAAAGCTAGAAATATGGAAAAAATTTTCATCCGTGACTTCAAACTCGGTTGTAGCGATATATACAAATAATACGATTTTCGATTGTGGATCACCACAAGGAAGCCAAATTTTAAATGGAAAACACTCCGATTGACTCAAACTCGGTTGTAAGATAATATGCAAAATAATTAACAATTTTCCAATGTGGAAAATCCAAACGAAAAGTCGGGAAATTCCCGGAAAACTATGGTAAAACCATTTTTAATCCGTTGGCTTCAAAATCGGTTTGTACACAAAGAAAATAATTAGATATTGATTTCTCGGTGGTAGAATTTCCGCCCCCAAATAAGGTGGGCGTATTTCGGTTCTGACAATGGCTTTTGTGAGCCGTCTGGGCCAATTATGAGTTTTTAGCTTTGCGCATACCCACCCTCGGTCGGATAGGTCGGGTGGTTTCACGTTGTACGCTTAATGCCCTGAAATAATCGATTCTATGGTCGGAAAATGGGGGCGGGTGGTCATTGCCAAACGTTTTTCATCTTTTGGCGCTAACTTCGCCCCCGGGTTATGCTTTATATCAATTAATTTTACGGTATGTACTATAATCTACTGATCATTACTTTCAGGCCCCATAAATCGTTTTTCAATCAATGTTATAGTCGAGAGGCCACCCCAGATTTTGAAAAAACCCCCCTTAGTTATCAGTTACTTACAAACAGGCATATATACTCGCTCCGCTTTCTTACTTGTTATACACTTGAAAAGTGTATATTAATTTTGCCCAGAAGTTTGTAACGCATAGAAATATTAATTTCCGACCCCATAAACTATATATATTCTTGATCAGGACGACGATCTGAGTTCATTTCCGCTTGTCCGTCCGTCCGTCTGTCCGTCTGTCCGTCTGTCCGTCCGTCTGTCCGTCTGTCTGTCCGTCTGTCTGTCTGTTTCTACGCGAACTAGTCTCTCAGTTTTAAAGCTATCGAGCTGAAATCTTGCACAGAGTCTTCTAATTACTGCACGCAACTAATATGTCGGAACCGGCCGGATCGGATGACTATATCATATAGCTGCCATAGGAACGATCGGTCCAAAAACTAGTTCTAGTGAGAAAAACTTTTTTGTTTTCTATCGTAGCGTCACCTATCCTGGTATTTATTAGTTTTATATATTTTCACACAATTCTGGAAAAATGTATCAAAATCGGATCACTATAGCATATAGCTGCCATAGGAACGATCGGTCGAAAAATAAGTTTTTGTGGGAAAAACTTTTTTGATTTCCATCGTAGCGTCTCCAATCGTAGTATATATTAGTTTTATATGTTTCCACACAACTCTGAAAAAACTTAACAAAATCGGATGACTATAGCATATAGCTGCCATAGGAACGATCGATCTAAGACCTAGTTTTAGTTAGAAAAACTTTTTGTTTTCCATCGTAGCGTCACTTATCTTGGTACATGTTAGTTTTATATGCTTCCACATAATTCTGGAAAAATGTATCAAAATCGGATCACTATAGCATATAGCTGCCATAGGAACGATCGGTCGAAAAATAAGTTTTTGTGGGAAAAACTTTTTTGATTTCCATCGTAGCGTCTCCAATCGTAGTATATATTTGTTTTTATATGTTTCCACACAATTCTGAAAAAATTTTAGCAAAATCGGATGACTATAGCATATAGCTGCCATAGGAACGGTCGGTCAAAAAGTACTTCTAGTGAGAAAAACTTTTTGTTTTTAACCTAGCGTCCCCAATCTTGGTATATATTAGTTTGAGATGCTTTCACATAATTTTGAAAAAAATTATCAAAATCGGATGACTATAGCATATAGCTGCCATAGGACCGATCGGTCGGAAAATGTGTTTTACTAAGAAAAGTTTTTTATAGTATTAAATTTTTATTATCAATGATTTAATAATTTTAAATATCTGATATCTATATCCTATATATATTTTTCCAGGTAAATCACTTGAAGTAAAGTTTTTCAAGTGTATTAAAACTTCGGCACAGTCGAAGTTAGCTTTGCCTTCTCGTTTTTTTATACACTTGAAAAGTGTATATTAATTTTGCCCAGAAGTTTGTAACCCATAGAAATATTCATTTCCGACCCCATAAACTATATATATTCTTGATCAAGACGACGAGCTGAGTTCATTTCCGCTTGTCCTTCCGTCTGTCTGTCCGTCTGTCCGTCTGTCTGTTTCTACGCTAACTAGTATCTCAGTTTTAAAGCTATCGAGTTGAAATTTTGCACTGAGTCTTCTTTTTACTGCTCGCAACTAATATGTCGGAACCGGCCGGATCGGATGACTATATCATATAGCTGCCATAGGAACGATCGGTCGAAAAATAAGTCTTAGTGAGAAAAACTTTTTTGGTTTCCATCGTAGCGTCTCCAATCGTAGTATATATTTGTTTTATATGTTTCCACGCAATTCTGAAAAAATTTATCAAAATCGGATGACTATAGCTTATAGCTGCCATATAAACGGTCGGTCAAAAAACTACTTCTAGTGAGAAAAACTTTTTTGTTTTTTATCGTCCCAATCTTAGTATATATTAGTTTTATATGCTTTCACATAGTTTTGAAAAAATTTATCAAAATCGGATGACTACAGCATATAGCTGCCATAGGACCGATCGATCGGAAAATGTGTTTTACTAAGAAAAGTTTTTTTTATGGTATCAAATTTTAATTATCAATGATTTAAAAATTTTATATATAATATTTGATATTTATATCCTTTATATATTTTTCCGGTTTAATCAGTTGGAGAAAACGTTTTCAAGTGTATTTAAACTATATATAATATATATTTAGGACGTTGTCGTACAATGCACAGTACGTTCAAGTGGCCCAAGCGACACCAAGCCGTAGCCTGTTACGCGCGAACCCCAGGCAAAATAGCAAGCCCATCTCCCGCCCAACCGACCGAGGGGCACAGCCGCTAACGTGTGACACGAAATCACGTTGGAAAATTACATAGAATAAAACAAAATGAAAATAAATCGGCTACAAGTCTTAAAAGTGAATTCAAAATTAATTGCGGGCTAAATGTGTTAAGATAGAGGTTTTTAAAGCAGGAAAAGACAGCTCCAAACTGATCACTCGGTAAAGTTTGTTATAATCAGCACAGAGGACACGAAAAGGCTCATGCATAGCATAGTTAGTACCACAATGTTTCAGGGATAAGGGGATAAAGTTACGGGTAGGTCTTATCGGAACACTAAAATTAATTTGGCTAGTCAACTCAGATGAGTCAATTTCACCACTTATAAGTTTATGTAAAAAAATTACTCCAAGCATAATTCTACGGTTAATTAAGGAAGGAAGGTTAATTAAAAGAAGTCTACTAGAATACGAGGGTAGTCGGATATTAGGATCCCAGTTTAAGCATCGAAGTACAAACAACAAGAACTGCTTTTGCACCGATTCAATTCTATCCTGATGGGTTGTATACTGTGGAGACCACACACACGATCCGTACTCAAGAATTGGACGGACAAGAGAAGTATAAAGAATCTTGGTCGTATAGGGATCGTCAAATTCCTTTGACCAACGTTTTATGAACCCAAGTACGCTCTTGGCCTTATTGACAGTAAAGTTAACATGCGAGTCGAATTAAAGTTGATGATCCAGAATAACCCCTAGATCGTTAACCTCATTGGCAGTATTGTTCAAGCGTTCCAATGGTACACTATCAAGAGTATAAGTGACTAACTGAGGTGAGCTTCTATAAAATGTCATAACCTTACATTTTGAACCATTAAGGCTTAGAAGATTAACTTGACACCAAGTTTGAAACGCATCCAAATCTTCTTGCAAAAGATAGCCAGAGATCAAGTCTTTATAAGTTAGACAAAGCTTTACATCGTCGGCGTACATGAGTACGCTTAAATGGTTGAGGACAAAAGGGAGATCATTAATAAATAAAGTAAAAAGTAATGGACCCAGGTGACTACCCTGAGGTACCCCAGAGGTTACCTGGATATATTTAGAATAAGAATTCCGAAAAAGAACCATTTGTGTTCTATCACTTAGGTACTGAGAAATCCAATTAAGAAGATTAATTGGGAAACCGATTAAACTTAACTTGTGAAGTAGCAATGAGTGGTTTACGGAGTCGAACGCCTTGCTAAAATCAGTATAAATAACGTCAGTTTGCATTTTGGTTAAGAACCCTTTGATCACAAGGGAAGTAAACTCTAAAAGGTTAGTGGTAGTAGATCTACGTTTCACAAAGCCATGCTGGAAAGGTGAAATGATAGAACTAGAAAAGTGTTGCAGTTGAGATGATATAATTTTCTCAAAAGTTTTTGGATTTGCGGACAATTTGGAAATACCCCTGTAATTTTCAACATCGGACTCATTACCTTTCTTATGGAGAGGAATGATAAAAGATTCCTTCCATAACGTAGGGAAAGTGGCTGAATTAACAGACAATTCAAATAATTTATGTAAACAGAACCTGAGAATGCATCCTGGTACTCCATCAGGACCTGGTGCATATACGGGTTTGACTAAATTAAGGTCGCAGAGCAGCGAACATTCAGTGATCACAGGGCTTAAAATGCAATTAGACTTATTTAACTGATAAGGATACGGTTGATTCGAATCGTACAGAAGTTGTTGCGTCACTACCATTGCCGTTAGAAACTTTGGGTAAGAAAATCGGTGGACGGTTTTTCTTTTTTACAAAATATTCTTTTATATATAAATGTTCTGGCCAAAAACTTTTACAACAAACTGTGTTAAAGATTTCAACAGGAACGCTCACTTTAAAAGAAGTAATGTCTCTCATGTACGTGAAAGTAAATTTCTCCACCGTAATAAAACGAGCTTGTGTTTAAGCCTGAAAGAAGGCCTTAACATCATCTGATGAAAGGTTAGGCGCAAGCCGAACTTAGGTGGAACTCCTACGAGTGTCATTGGTGTGCTTCTGACTCCATTATTTTCGGAATTTGCTTACCGAAATAACTGGAGCAGTTGATGCCACCGTTGCATACTCCATAGGAACAGGATGGATAGGGACCACCTGGGCGGACACGTCGGACACTACAGCCGGTACCACTTCATCGCGAACAAGATCCATGCCAGGCACAATGGAAATTGCTTCATCTATAGAAGATTTTCGGGCCTGAGCAGGTGTGCGGAATGATATTAACTGCTGACTATTAGGAGTGGATGGATTTGCAACCTGTGCAGGAACAGAAAGGTCATTCTGCTTACAAGGCAGACCAGAAGAATTGGTTTTTTTACGCTTAGGGGACTCAGTCATCAGTTTTAGACTGTTAAACTGAGCATCCATTGCCAAGAACCCATCATTAAGTTTGCGAAAACCAGCAAACAGGTCCTTTAAACCATCTCTAGTCTGTCTCATAAACAGACGCATGTCCGTTTCTACTCCCCGACAAGACTCGCCACTCCACTTTAAGCCATTTCGCAGGCCAATGGCGTCTTTTACTCTGGCATTGTAACCAGCACATTTGACATGAATTATATGGTCACAAAGCCAACAAGAGATGAAGTCTTCATTGGCTGCAGTCGAAATACGGCAGTTCTTGTAACAGCAGACCAAGAACTTATCCATATTAATTTAAACTTTATTAAAAATCTATTTACCAAAAGTATTCTTAATTCGATTATACCCTAAAATATACAGACCAAACCAAAGCAGCAGGCAACAACAACAACAATGAAAAAGCAATTTAAATGCAAAAGCTTTTACTTTTACACAACAAAAGCGCGAGAGTACCGATCGCGAGCGCGAGAAAGAATGAGAGGGAGAGAGGCAAAAGCTACTCAGCACTAAAAACACAAAAACAAAACACTGTAACGGAGCGTGAAAGACAAAAAACACAAGAACAATGTAAGCGCAAAAGCAAATTAACAACTACTAATATGACTGAAATTAAATAGATGAATTTAATTTGTTTGCTTGTGCGTTTTTTATGTTTAAATTAAAAAAAAAATGGTAATCACAATTATATTGTACATAAACATGCACTAAATAATAGAATACTAGAATTGACTAAAACGCGAAAAAGAAATTAAGACACCGGGAAAAAAATCAAATTAGGCGCAGCGAAAAAAAAACACGTCCGACTTCAACGAAAGCGATGTTGCGATTTATATCGTACATATGATCGAAAAACGTTGTATGGCGGATCGATAAATAATTAGTAGTAGAATATATGTCTAGAATGTTCGATCTATCTATCTTAAAAAATGTGGGAGTTATTACGTTTTTTTGAATTTGCGGGGGAGGCAGGGGGCGTGGCAAAAATTAAAAATAAACATAATCTGCCTGCAGGTATAAGAATTATATGTTCCATACACTTTAAACCTCTAGCTCTTACCATCTCTGAGATCTCTTCGTTCATACGGACAGACAGACGGACAGACAGACAGACGGACAGACGGACATGGCTATATCGACTCGGCTGTTGATGCTGATCAATAATTGTTATGTATGCAAGCGGCCGTCGGTCATGCTATCCGACTGTACGCTTTCTGCAGTCAGTCAGTTCATAGAAGTCAACCTGCACGCATCATTACGCACAGCGATCTTCACTCATCTCTACTACTACACACACACACGTTCACATATTACACACTACATTCACTACTTACTGTATATCATATTAGCCAATAAATAGTTATTAAATTAGCTCGCGCATATTTAAAACTGGCGACGAGGATGGGATCAACCATATAAACAATTAATTAAAGTGCGTGTGTTAATTGTGATATACATTCATAAAATTCGCCAACTACAACAACAAGTTGCGAAACTATTCTGCGCGAAACAAAAGAGAATTGAAAAAGAACGTGTGTGTTCGACCGGCGAACAACAACAACGCAGCAACACATTCCGTTACATTCGTCTAGAATTAAGGAATAGCTGTACAATACAATTGCTGTTGTTCTGTTCTGTGCAGCGAGCACATGGAAAGCGAAAAACACATCGGCCGAGCTTCGAACACAAGCACCGATAAAGCGATTAAGAAGGAATCTACAAATACAGTGAACTCTGGAGATATTCAACAGTCAAGTGCAAATCATACTCAACGAGCTACCATGACTGGAGTTGGTAGCCTGGAACCCTTCGATCTAAATCACTCAAGCAAATGGACATCATACAAGGAGCGATTTGAATTATTTCTGCTGGCCAATGATGTCAAAGATGAAGCGCGTAAGAAAGCTGCATTTCTTACATTGGCAGGCGCCCCGCTATACGAGCTCTTGACATCATTGGCATCACCTGAACAGGTTAGTGATTTGAAATTGGTGGAAATAGACAAGATATTAACCGACCATTTATCTCCACGTCCATCCGAAATTTCGGCTTTCTACCATTTCCATAAACGGGACCAACACGCGGACGAGTCCGTTGGCAACTACATGGCCGCATTACGTATGCTTGCAGTGGACTGCAATTTTGGAACCGCGCTTGACCGCATGCTGCGCGACCGTTTTGTGTGCGGCATGAAGGATGAAGGTCTTCAAAGAAGCCTGCTGGCTGAAAACGATCTTACAGTACGACGTGTGTTGGAACGCGCCGTGACTCATCACACTGATCTACAATGCAACGAATCTATCCATGACATTCGAGCGGGTCGATACCGTTCACACCAGAGTCACTTAAAGAACAGCCAGCCATGCGATGGCTGCGGAGGAATACATCTACGGAAACAGTGTCCACACCGCGATACTGTTTGCCACTCCTGCGGCCGGAAGGGCCACATACAGCGCGTCTGCCGAAGCGCACACAGGTCAAAATCAAAATCATCCGGAACTTCGTCACCTACTCCAAGCTCACATTCCGGACGTCCAGGTGCATCTCAAACCAAAAAACCCAGTGGAAACTCCAGGGTTCAGCAAATACTTCCACTGGTAAACCAGAAAAAGTCTGCGTCTGTGTTAATCAACGGGCGTACATGCATATTCGAGGTAGATTCCGGGTCACCTGTGACCATCATCAAGGAAGCCACGTTCCGCTACATCTGGCCTCGAGGGAATCCAGATCTGGTCAAATGCGACTTGGGCCTGAGCGACTACCAGCATAATCCTATACCCGTTAAGGGAGTCATCGATACATCAGTTCACTACAATCATCATAGAATTGATAACTTGCCACTCATAGTTGTGTCGGGTGGTGGCTCAAACTTACTTGGATGCAACTGGTTCGAGGCACTAGGCATTCGCATCGAAGGAATACATGCCATCAACAGTGGAGTCAGTATTCAATCAATTCTGAACAAATTCGAGCAATTATTTTGGTCCGAGCTGGGTCGTAATACTGGGCCGCCAGTAACATTACAAATCGATTCAAACGCGCCACCCGTGAGATTGCCACCACGGAGCATACCATTCGCAATCAAAGGCCTATACGAAGAAGAATTGAACCGCCTCTGCTCTCAAGGAATTCTTGAACCTGTAGAGTACTCTGAGTGGGCTACTCCAACAGTCCCAGTACTCAAAAAGGATGGCACTATTCGCATCTGTGGCGATTACAAATCTACGCTTAACCGAGCAGTTAAGCCACACTGCCATCAAATTCCCCCAATTCATACACTACTAGCATCCATAGAAGGTGGATCGATATTTGCTAAAATCGATTTGGCACAAGCATATCAACAGTTGGTAGTCGACGAGCGGTCGGCGCTACTGCAAACGATTTCTACGCACAAGGGTGCATTCAAGGTAACCAGACTACAATTCGGCATCTCTTCAGCTCCAGGAATTTTTCAGAGCTGCATCGAGAACATTCTTCAAAACATTCCAGGGGTCTTGCCATACTTCGACGACATTGTCATTATGGGCAAATCAGAAGAGGAATTATCAGGGAGACTACTAGAAGTTCTATCACGTTTCGACAAGGCTGACCTACGCCTTCGCAAAGATAAATGCCAATTTGGGGTGCCAGCGGTCGAGTTTTTGGGATTCAAAATAGACGCTTTAGGTATCCGGCCATCTACTGACAAGGTTAAGGCAATCCACAGCGCCCCCGCACCTAGGTATAAGAAACAGTAACAGGCATTTTTGGGCCTTCTTAACTTCTATCATTCGTTTCTTCCCCACAAAGCAACCATTGCAGAACCGCTACATCGTCTTCTGGACAAAAATTCAACCTGGCAATGGAACCAACGGCATCAAGAGGCTTTTACGATCCTTAAGCAATCAGTCGCTTCGGGCAAAGTGTTAATACACTACGACGGGAACCTGCCCTTAGTATTAACATGCGATGCATCGCCATACGGACTCGGAGCAGTCCTAAGCCACAGATTATCAAAAGGCTCAGAGAAACCTATCGCATTTTATTCACGAACACTTTCTAAGGCAGAGAGAAACTACGCCCAAATTGACAGGGAAGCAGTCGCTCTCGTTGCAGGGATCAAAAAATTCCACAATTACCTATACGGTCGACAATTCACATTGGTTACAGATCATCGCCCGCTTCTGGGGATCTTTACCACCACAAAATCGGTTCCAAACGTAATCGCGAATCAAATGCTGCGCCGAGCCGTATTTCTTAATGCCTACGACTTCGACCTTATACATCGTGCCGGAACCAAGATGGGTAATGCGGATTTTCTAAGCCGATGCCCAGTCTCAGCAAATCAGGAGTCATCGTCGACAGATGACGTTCTAATGATCGAGTGGGCGTCTACGCCCGTGGTAAGCGCACAACTGCTCGCACGACAAACTTCAAAAGATGCACATCTCTCTAAAGTTCTCCACTGGGTGTTAAGGGGGTGGCCCAGCAACAAATACGAACGCTCAGACAAACTTTATCCGTATTATTCCCGCAGGAATGAACTATCCGCCAACCGAGGAGTCCTAGTCTGGGGCAACCGGGTGATCGGCGCTCTATATGCCTCACATCCGGGTATAGTTAAAATGAAGGCAGTAGCACGCAGCTACGTATGGTGGCCGAACATTGATGCCGAAATCGAATTGGTCGTTAAACGCTGCCCATCATGTCAGCAAAATCGTAATGAGCCACCACAAACTGCAACACATCACTGGGAATCTGCAAAGCAGGCGTGGTCCCGCCTCCACATAGACTTCGCTGGTCCGTTCCAAGGCAACACGTTTTTCCTGGTGGTCGATTCATACTCCAAGTGGCTTGAGGTCACCGTGGTCAAGTCCACAGCAGCAGCTCCCGCTATCAAGTTCTTGCGCCAACTCTTCGCTACTCATGGCCTACCAGACGAAATAGTATCGGACAATGGCACCGCATTCACCTCCGATGAATTCAAAAGGTTTATGGACAACAACCTAATTCGACATATCCGATCAGCTCCGTTTCACCCTGCTACAAACGGCCAAGCTGAACGCATGGTGCAAACTACAAAGAACTATCTCAAGACATTCAATATTGATCTCGCCCTTGCCCGATACTTAATAAGCCAGCACACTACGCCTCATTCTACTACCAATCGATCGCCTGCGGAGCTATTGCTTAATCGAGAAATTAAGACATACTTCGACAAAATACAACCACAAGAAATAACCTTTGGTAAGGTCTGCGACTTCAGTGGTACTAAGCATTTCATTACAGGTAGTCCAGTCTGGGTTCGTAACTACTCTGCTGGGCCAAAATGGATTGAGGGTCTGGTGTCAGAGCAAACTGGACCAATTTCCTACAACGTTCGACTCAACGACTCAAGAGTAGTTAAACGACATCAGGATCAGCTTCGTGGCCGCGAACCGCCATCACTAGAACATGATGTTGAAGCGGCAGTTCCGGCAGATGACAATTCAGAAAGAGTCCCCTCACCGATTCTGCAGGAATCGATGACGGCCACACCTGGTATACACAGGCAACCTACTCGGGTCTTGCTGATATTATCACCAGCGACACCTCGCAGATCTGGACGCAACAGACAGCCCCCGCAGTACTACGACGCATCTGGGTGTTAAGGGGTGTTATGTATGCAAGCGGCCGTCGGTCATGCTATCCGACTGTACGCTTTCTGCAGTCAGTCAGTTCATAGAAGTCAACCTGCACGCATCATTACGCACAGCGATCTTCACTCATCTCTACTACTACACACACACACGTTCACATATTACACACTACATTCACTACTTACTGTATATCATATTAGCCAATAAATAGTTATTAAATTAGCTCGCGCATATTTAAAAATGATATATATAGTTTATACGGTCGGAGATGATTCCTTCATGCTGTTACATACATTGGCACAAACCCAATATACTCTTTGTACCTTCGGTACAGAGTATAAAAATTATTTTTGATTTTCATTTTTAATATTATTTTTAAATATTCATTTTTTACCCGTTACTCGTAGAGTAAAAAGGGTATACTAAGTTCGTGCAAATGTATGTAACAGGCAGAAGGAAGCAATTGCGACCCCTAAAGTAAATATATTCTTGATCAGCATCAATAGCCGAGTCGATATAGACATGTCCGTCTTTCTGTCTGTATGAACACCTAGATCTCAGGGACTATAAGAGCTAGAGCTACAATTTTTTCAGTGTAGACTTGTATCTTCTGCACGCAGATCAAGTTTGTTTTCAAATTTTCATATCTCCCACAATTTGGGCATGTTGTGATCTATTAAAAAATTCTTAAATAAACCTTACCCTAAATAACGGGTATATCGAAGTCGAGCAGGGCCGACTTCAACTTACGCTCTCGTTATTATAAAGAATCAATCATAAAACTCATGAGTGATTTTTATTTAAAAAAATCAATAATAAAAATCAAGATTGATTTTTTTAAATAAAAATCAAAAATAAAAATCACTCATTTTCTGGATCAGGAAAATAAAAATCAACCTGGGTAAAATATTATAACTTTTCAAAAACAAAAAAAATATTGAAATTGTTAAAACCAGGGCTGCAAACCGGTCCGGAACCGAACCCTTCAGAACCGGTTCGGTTCAGGTTCTGGTGATGCCTGAACCGAACCGGGAACCGAACCCCATTGAAAATAATCACGAGAACCCGAACGCGAACCTAACCCTGTTTTCTTATCGATGGGGTTCGGTTCTAAAAATTATTATGAAGAAAAATGTATCCATTCATATGCCCATGTACGGATGGCGACACTTTTTCCCATCCGCTACAAAAGACTGGACTGTGTTATTTTACACAATCTCAAGCAAGGGAATTCAATTTGTATCTGAAACCATATTCTGTGTACACATCACAAATAAAGTTCTTTTAACATTTCACTCTCACAATATGCCAGTCAAAGCCGTGCTGTGGCGGTCCCATTTGTAGAAAAAATAATTTGACTGAATTCTCGGAAATGTATGTACGTGTGTGTGTGGCTGAACACTTTAAGTTAGGGATGAGACAACACGGCATGTCTGTGATTAAGTCCCGGTCACTGGCAATCATTAAATCACACAGTGACTGCATATTTGAAGTAACTGTGTGATTTGATGACTGCCAGTCACTGTGACTTAATCACAGTTACGCCGATATGGTCAATCACAGTTACGCCGAGATGGTCAATCACAGTTACTAAATCACGGGTACGCAGATAAAGCTCATCTCTTATTTTTAGGCCAAAAGTGGCCGTGTTTTTTGCAGGTTTCATAGCCACAAAAATCATAGAGTAAAGAGAGATAGAGGGGAAGATTGAGACGGCTCTCAAAATGAGGCGCTGTTAAGTAACAGTACGAGTTGAGATACTTTTAAAATGTTGCCAGCGATTTCAACATGTTGCTAAGGTCTTATAACACAGATAGGAAAACACGGTGGTTAGAGCGAGACGGACATTGTCTTGACTGTACTCAGAGAGCGATAATAACAAAAAACAGCTGATTATTTCGCTGTTAAGTTTGTTGTGAGAGCGACAATAACAAAGAACAGCTGATTATTTCGCTGTTAAGTTTGTGGCGGCAGAGCAATCTTTTCCTCTAGAAATATTTACTCTATGCAAAAATCACACCAGATTCAGCAATCCCACTACAGTGAAGGAGAAATGACTTTCGCTGTGAGTGCAAATCGGAACGAAATTTCTAGTTAAACGTGCTGGAACAACAAAATTTATTTGCCCTAACAAAGCGCTTGAGTCAATCTCACCCGACAGCAGCTTGTGAAGAAAAATCACGCTATGGCAGATTCTACGATTTTTAAGGGAAGGGAGATCAATTAATCGAAGTCTATGCTCATATGGAGGAAGATGTCTGTTCGTATCCCAGTTGAGGCTACGGAGGGCGAAAATGAGAAATTGTTTTTGAACAGATTCCAGTTGGTCTTGATATATCTGATAATGCGGAGACCAGACACAAGGGCCGTATTCAAGAATTGGCCTAACCAGAGACACGAATAACTGTTTAGTGACGTAGGGGTCAGCAAATTCTTTAGACCATCTCTTGATAAAGCCGAGAACGCCTCTAGCTTTATTTGCAATGGTAGATATATGATTATTGAAGCATAACTTAGGCACGAATTTTATACCCAAATCGTCAACTGAGTAGATGCGCTCCAATAAAATATCATCAATCGTATAGTCATACAAATAAGGTGTAATACGATGAAAAGTCATGTATTTACATTTATCCTTATTGAGAGGAAGATTATTAAGCAAGCACCAATTATTAAGACAATTTAAGTCCCATTGCAATAATAGAGGTGACACCGGGTCATCATATGACAAACAAAGCTTAAGATCATCAGCATACATTAGCACATGACAGTAAGACAAGGCATGTGGAATGTCATTGATAAATAAATTAAAAAAGCAAAGGTCCTAAATGACTACCCTGGGAACCCCAGAGGTTACTCTGATTGAGTTAGAAAGCACCGAGTTAAATCTGACACGCTGGCACCGATCCATCAAATAAGCTTTAATCCAATTCAGAAGAATCGGTGGGAACCCAAGCAACTGCAGCTTATGTAGAAGAAGGCCATGGTTGACGGAATCGAAAGCTTTGCTAAAATCAGTATATACCACATCGGTTTGGCACTTGTTAACAAGCCCCACATTGACCAGAGTTGAGAATTCAAGCAAATTTGTACTGATAGACCGTTTTTTCATGAAACCATGTTGAGTTTGCGAAATAATTGAGCGGGAAAAATGCTGTAATTGAGATGTGATCATCATTTCAAACAGCTTGGGAATGGCTGATAGCTTTGAAATACCCCTGTAGTTTTCAATATACGACTTGGGACCCTTTTTGTGGATTGGAATTATATAAGATTCCTTCCAGAAACTTGGGAAATCACCTAGTTCTAACGAAAGATTAAACAGCTTTAAAAGGGGCAGGCATAAAGAATCTGCGCAATATTTCAAAACACAACTTGGGACACTGTCAGGCCCAGGAGAAAAGGATGGCTTAAGGGAACGAAGGCTGGAAAGCAGGGTTTCAGCATTCAAAACTGGGATATAAATGCCACTTGACTGATTAATAGGATATGGGTAAGAAGCACCGAAATTGGGAGATGAAGAGGAGTAGCAGCGCTGAAAAAACGTTGCAAATAAGTTAGCAATGTCGGCATCATTATCAGCAGTAACTTGATCCAAAAGAAAGAGAGGGTGGGAACCGTGATGACTTACGCTTGGAATTTACAAAGTCATAAAATGTTTTAGGGTCGCTCCGAAAGTTATCCTTGCATCTATCCAAGTAGTCCTTATAGCAATCGGAATTGTGAATAGTGAATCTTGAGCGAGCTACAGAATATTTAGAGAAATCAATTTGAGATCCAGATTTCTTAAATTTCTTGTACAAACGACTCTTTTTTTTAAGTTTTTTAAGTTCGACAAATGTCTTGTAAACCAGGGAGGTGCCTTTGAAGGAGAAAGAGGAGTACTAAGAGGGACAATATCTTGAAAAGCGGCATGCAAGATATCATAAAAGGCCTTGGTAGCATCCTCAATGTGCCGAGATGATTCAAGAGAGGACCAATCACAACCAAGCAGCACCTCATTAAGGGAAGAGAAATCGACCTTGCCAAAGCAGTACGAATTAGAGACCTGTACTGGGAGAACAGGGTTGCTTGAAGTCTCTAACTCTAAGTCAACCTGTAACGTAGGATGATAGACATCCTCTGGGAAAGAAAGCGGTGGTACCCTTGATACAACAGTACTAGGAATATCACTCACAAAGACAAGGTCAAGTAATCTATGCATACTGTTCCTTACTGAATTTATCTGACCAAGAGAAAGTTCAGCCATATGATCAATAAAATCATGTTGCACAGATGGGTAAAGTTCATTAGAGTTATTGTACGTTGACCATTTTATAAAAGGGATATTAAAATCACCAGCGACCACAAGACGATCACGATCACTTAGAAGAGACGCAATACGTTGTATTTCAGCAGCATGATTTAAATAAATTGAAACATCAGAGGCAGGAGGAATGTAAGAACATGTAATAAAAATATAAGAGTTAAGTGTGCGAACTTTAACGGCAATAAATTCTATATCGAGGGGAAGGTCACACGAAATTTGTTCGGAAGTCCAAATTGCATTTACGGCAATTAAAACTCCACCACCACGACGAATAGGACGATCAAACCGGTATATGAAATACTGGTCTGTTAGAATCTCGCAATTAGATATATCAGCATGCAAAGAAGTCTCACAGAATGCAATCGCATCATGTGTAAAAGTAGAGCTATTGGTATAGAGAGTGCTTAGTTTACCACGCAGACTATTAACGTTTTGGTAACAAAGCGAGAAGAACGAAATCAGTTTTTTGAGTTTTTTGATTTTTTTGATTTTTTCAAATCCCTGACAGTGGGGGATTAAGTTTCTCCGTTTCATTGGCAGAGAGGGCTGAATAAGTGTGCTCAGGCCAGAAAGATGGTTCAAGCACTTTATCAATAAAAGAGTCGGGCAAATAAATTTTAAAAGAGGAAATATTCCTCTTTTTTCTAAATACATATATTTTTTGACATTAACGGTAGTTATGTCAGGAATAGTAAGCCTTGAGCAAACATATTGCTTCACGAGTTTTTCCGTAGCCGATGCCATTAGGCGAGATACAAATATAGATTTTTGATGAGGAACAGCTGTTAGGATAGCATTAGTGGGAGGGGGATTAGCTGACGAACACAAAGGAACGGCAGTTAATGAGATCATGGTTTCCGTGGCAACAGAAGCTCGAGCTCCGGAGCATGAAGGGGCAGTAGTAATTGAGCAAGCTGTGGGATCAGCAGTAGCAGCTGTAGCTCGTACTACAGTAGGGCAAGCAGCGCCCAACTCAGCAGCATCAGGAACGGCATCACGTGCTTCAGCAGGACCAGTTGCGGACAGCTCAGCAAGACGAAGAGTGGCAGGAGGGAGGGAGGCAGCGGGAGCGGGGGCCAGGGACACTATACCATTAGTGTCACCCAAGCCAGCGAGAGCGGGGGCCAGGGACACTATACCATTAGTGTCACCCAAGCCAACAGACGACACCTCCATTGGGATGGCTAAGGATACCGACGCCTCATCCACAGTAGCAACTTGTGGGCGGTAGTCCAAAGCAGTTGAAGCAGCTGTTGTAGGAACAGTATACGGGTTAGCTGGGACACCCGTAGGAGTCGAAAAGCATTCAAGCGGTAAGGGATTCGCAGGAGAGCCAGGAGGAGGCACACATAGCAGATTGGCAGACAACTTTTTCCTTTTGGTGGTTTTTTCCTTTTTGGTGACTCGCTGAGCAGTTTTAGGCCGAGAAATTGTGCTTCCAACCCCAGAAACTTATCGCTAAGTTTAAGAAATTCGGAGTGAACATCCTTAAATCCAATGCGCGTCTGCCGCATAAAGGTACGCATCTCATTTTCAATTTCGCGACATTCCAAGCAGGTCCAGGTTAATCCAATACGTTTGGAAATCATATCGTTAACACGACCAGTTAGGCCTGCGCATTTGATATGAGCACCATTGGAGCAAAGCCAGCATATGAGGTACATATCACCAGATATATGACCACCAAACTCGCATTTCTTCATAGTACAAGGGACATTCATACTGATGATAAGTTAAAGATTTTATGAAATGCTTCACAACCACTGTGCAGCAGCAAAAATTAAGAGCAGGCAGATCAAATCCAACGGGAGCGATTAATCCAGGCGATCCAGCGGGGTAAGCGGGGAAGTCAAAGCGACACAGCAAACGCACTTGACTCAAAAAGTCAAAATAATTGCAGATAGCTTGGGCAGGGAGGTGAAGGGCACCACAAACGAACGGCACAGGCACAGAGAGCGTAAGCGCACTGAGAGTCCACACGACGAAGAGCACTAGTTATGGACAGTGCATACGGAAGCAACAACAAATGCAGGCGGGGAGATAGTCAAAAAAACAACAACAAACCAGAAGCAAAACGAATGTGTTTGTGTTGTATTTTACTTGCAATTAAAAATGTTAATTATTACTTTAAATGTCACAGTCTTTTAACGAATTGGTAACCGAATAACAAGATGATATCATATTAGTCTCATGAGCCGAGAATTAATAAAAAAGATACTATTTAAATACTCGGAAAGATATGGTTAGCGGAGCGCATAAAAAATCACGACCATAAATATATAAAATGCTATCTGGAACCCGAACCCGAACCGGAACCCCGGTTCTCAATTTGAAGGGAACCGGTTGTGGAACCGAACCCCCAGAGTAGGGTAAGGGTTCGAACCCCGAACCGAACCCCAGTCAAAATTAAAGGGGTTTGCAGCCCTGGTTAAAACTACCCAAAATTCGTACTTAATACATCTATTCGGAAAATACTAAAAAAATCGAAATGTACCGAAATTTAAATTCCCCAAAGCATAAAAATAGAAGGCTAACATCGGCTACGCCGATGTTTTAAATACCCTTGCAGTTTTTGAAAGTCGCTACCATTGATAACAAAAAAGTTTTTCTCACTACAACTAGTTTTTTGACCGACCGTTTATATGGCAGCTATATGCTATAGTCATCCGATTTTGATAAATTTTTCCAGAATTGTGTGAAGGGGTATAAAACTAATATATACCAAGAATGGTGACGCTTCGATGGAAAACAAAAAAGTTTTTCTCACTAGAACGAGTTTTTTGACCGACCGTTTATATGGCAGCTATATGCTATAGTCATCCGATTTTGATAAATTTTTCCAGAATTGTGTGAAGGGGTATAAAACCAATATATACCAAGATTGGTGACGCTTCGATGGAAAACAAAAAAGTTTTTCTCACTAGAACTAGTTTTTTGACTGACCGTTTATATGGTAGCTATATGCTATAGTCCTCCGATTTTAATAAATTTTTTTGGAATTGTGTAAAAGCATATAAAACTAATATAAACCAAGATTGGTGACGCTACGATAGAAAACAAAAAAGTTTTTCTCACTAGAACTAGTTTTATTACTGACCGTTTATATGGCAGCTATATGCTATAGTCATCCGATTTTGATAAATTTTTCCAGAATTGTGTGAAGGGAGTATAAAACTAATATATACCAAGTTTGGTGACGATTCAATAGAAAACAAAAAAGTTTTTCTCACTAGAACTAGTTTATGAACCGATCGTTCCTATGGCAGCTATATGATATAGTCATCCGATCCGGCCGATTCCGACAAATGTGCAGCCTATGTGTATTTAAAGACTTTTTGCAAAGTTTGGTCAAGATAGCTTCAAAACTGAGGGAGGAGATAGCATAGAAACAGACGGACGGACAGACGGACAGACGGACATGGCTATATAGACTCAGCTCGTCATGCTGATCAAGAATATATATAGTTTATGGGGTCGGAGATGCTTCCTTCTATGCGTTACAAACATCGTGACAATTTTAATATACCCTCTTCAAGGGTATAAAAAGAATAAAACATTCATATAAAATATTTTTTTAAGGTAGATTTAATTTTAAAAACAGTAATTATTCAACAGATTCTGCGGACAAATTGGATCGTAAATCCGTAAGGATATGTTTAAGAGCCGAAAACGCTCGCTCAACTTTAACTTGTGATCCTGGAACACAATGTACAATTTTGGCTAGTTGGTACAAATAAGAGTAAGGCTGGGTTCACACTGTTCGACGCATGAGGCATGACAATCTAGTAGTCTTGTTTTCCTTGTGAATAGATTGTCATTTGACATACAAAACAATACAACATTAAGGCTTATTAGATTATCATGTCTCATGCGTCGAACAATGTGAACTCAGCCTAAAAGTATTTTTTCTCTTCCCAGTACTTCATAATATCAGCGTTAACATCAATCGGCTTCGGGTTGAAGGTTGATTTTTCAGTAATAGCCTTTTTTAAGTTGTCGGATTCCGGTTCATACTCTTCAACCAATTGAAATGTGTTAAGATAAAGAGAAAGGAACAATTTCTTTGATCTCCATGCATAAGCACTCTTGTACTTGAAATTTGGGATAAGTTATGCATCATTGCAGAAGTCGAAGGCAATATCCTGAAAAAAGAAGGATATTAATGAAATTCTTTTAATTTGTATTGGACTTTTTAGGATAAATAGTTCTTAGTATTTAAATTTTTATATTTACCTTCTCTTTCAATTCGTATATCTGTTGCATCAGGATCTTGAAATGATTTTGCGTATGCCTGGGAAATTGGGTTCTTCAAAATCCTCCGGCTTCGTGGATCCAAATAAATGGCGGAAAGAAGTGTTGCGTTTTCCATCAGAGTAACCTCTCGTTTCTCAAGGCACGTTGCTAAAAGCTGGCTGTTGTGGCTATCTTTAGACTTTAGCGATAGCTTAAGCTCCATCCAATATATGTAGAAATCGCCAAAGAACAATTGCTCAGCTTCAAATTTTTATACACTTGAAAAGTGTATATTAATTTTGCCCAGAAGTTTGTAACGCATAGAAATATTCATTTCCGACCCCATAAACTATATATATTCTTGATCAGGACGACGAGCTGAGTTCATTTCCGCTTGTCCGTCCGTCCGTCTGTCTGTCTGTCTGTCTGTCTGTCCGTCTGTCCGTCTGTCCGTCTGTCCGTCTGTCCGTCTGTCCGTCTGTCCGTCTGTCTGTCTGTCTGTTTCTACGCAAACTAGTCCCTCAGTTTTAAAGCTTTCGAGCTGAAATTTTGCACAGAGTCTTCTTTTTACTGCACGCAACTAATATGTCGGAACCGGCCGGATCGGATGACTATATCTTATAGCTGCCATAGGAACGATCGGTCGAAAAATAAGTCTTAGTGAGTTAAACTTTTTTATTTTCCATCGTAGCGTCACCAATCGTAGTATATATTAGTTTTATATGTTTCCACACAATTCGGAAAAAATTTATCAAAATCGGATGACTATAGCATATAGCTGCCATATAAATGGTCGGACAAAAAACTACTTCTAGTGAGAAAAACTTTTTTGTTTTCCATCGTAGCATCTTCAATCTTGGTATATATTAGTTTTATATGCTTTCACATAATTTTGAAAAAATTTATCAAAATCGGATGACTATAGCATATAGCTGCCATATAAACGGTCGGTCAAAAAACTACTTCTAGTGAGAAAAACTTTTTTGTTTTCCATCGTAGCGTCTCTAATCTTGGTATATATTAGTTTTATATGCTTTCACATAATTTTGAAAAAATGTATCAAAATCGGGTGACTATAGCATATAGCTGCCATATAAACGGTCGGTCAAAAAACTACTTCTAGTGAGAAAAACTTTTTTGTTTTCTATCGTAGCGTCTCCAATCTTGGTATATATCAGTTTTATATTTTTTTACATAAGTTCGAAAAAATGTATCAAAATCGGATGACTATAGCATATAGCTGCCATTAAACGGATCGGTCGGAAAATGTGTTTTACTAAGAAAAGTTTTTTTTATGGTATCAAATTTTTATTATTAAATATTAAAAAGTTTAAAATATTTGATATCTATATTCTATATATTTTTTACCGGTTAAATCAGTTGGAGTAAACTTTTTCAAGTGTGTTTAAACTTCGGCACAGTCGAAGTTAGCTTTGCCTTCTCGTTTTGTGCTAATATAGGCTGGCCGCAACGTGTCAACCAGGTCAATAACGGTAGTCCATTCGGAGGGCAAAAAATTTTCAGACAACACCAACTCATCCTCACAAAAATTATTTAACACAGGTTGATTTTTATTTTCCTGATCCAGACAATAAAAATCACTGAGTGATTTTTATTTTTGATTTTTAAAAATCAATCTTGATTTTTATTATTGATTTTTTCTAATAAAAATCACTCGTGAGTTTTATAATTGATTTTTTATAATAAAAATCAAAAATGAATATTTAAAATAAAAATCAAAAATAATTTTTTCCAATAATTTTTAAAAATAAAAATCAAAAATAACGGTTCATTACATATTTTCAAAGTCCATAAAAGAACAAATATATTCATATATTTAATGTATGTGTAGGACATCTGAATCCCAATGATTTTTTTAGTTAAAAATTTACCCCATAACCGTTATTTTCGGTCCCTGCTATTTATATATAAGTTTTATAAGGTAAGGCTGAGTTCACATTGTTCGACTCATGACACATGATAATCTAGTTAGCCTTCATAATGTACTGTTTTAAATGTCAAATAACAAGATTTTCACAATGAAAACAAGACAACATAAGGGCCTACTAGATTGTCATGTCTAATGCGTCAAACAGTGTGAACCCAACCAAACTGTGTCTAAAAGAAAAAGTTGCTATTGCTAATAAATGGAATACAATGCAATAAAAAAAAGTGAGAGTGTTTTGGTGTGCGAATATAATGCGACGCAAAGCGGCTCGAGCCTACCTTGTTGAAGGCTAGGCGAGCACTGATTGGCTTTGCTGGTTTTTTACTCTCTTTGCGAAGGGCTCGGCATGGCTGTGACTTGGACGACGTCGTCTGCTTTAAAGCACTCATTGTCGAACCATTTTTCTTTGCTTTGAAAAGGCACTGAATGCGAGGCAGGGCTTCCTCAATTTCATTTCGCACGTAACGTAACCGAAGTTTCGTTTTTTCTACTGGGATCTTACACAACTGGCAGAGCTGTGTGACCGTTTGCGGTTTTGTGGAATTTTGTTTATAAACGGTGGTACTTTGTTCTGGATGGGTCACACTGGAAATTGATTTCACCCCAACCGTAATACCGGAGTTACACAGGGCGCATCATTGTCGAAGATGCGAAACAATGATGCAGGAGTTTAGACCGCAGCCGCATCATTGAAACAGCTGTTCGCCATGACAAACGTAAACAAACCGAATTAGTAAGAAGAAGAGAACAAATGAAATATATTAAAATAGAGACAATTATGAGCGATAATATGTTAAATATGGCACGCAGTGTATTTGGCAACGGCACTCCGTTCACCAAAATGGAAATGGGGCTTGCTTATGCGGATCATTTAATTTTTTAAATTACGCGATCCAATTATGTTGTAGTTGCTTATCGAAATTCGATGGCAAAATCAGCTGTTTGCAATCGACCTATGTAACTCCGGTATTAGAGATTGTCAGTTTGCCATTTATGAAATCGTTGTCTGTGTCACTCTTGCACATGTTGTAAAAAGCTTCGAGCTTACAAATTTATTGATATATCTTAGATACATCAATAGATACATCTTGGCCACACCTGTAATAGATATTTCTTGGTTCCGCTTAGCTGAATTTATCTGGTCGGAGTACTAAGCTTAAAGCTTTAAAAGAAAAAAAAAGGAAAGGAAAAAGTTTAAATACTCTCGCCATACCTCGCTGTAACAGATTTAACGGAGAGAAAATATATAGGATATATAATACATTTCTTTTTTATTTAAAAATTATGATTTTTTAACTTTCAAATTATGCACGATTTATTTTCTTTTAGAATTATTTATTTGAACAAGATAATTTATAGTCAACTATGGCATCATTATACATAATCCACATTGTGCATTTACTTAGCTTATCTGACCAGTTTAAGGTATACAAAAACAATTTGTGCAAAGGCTACTAAAAAAATAAACATTTTCCCCAATTATTTATAATATAACCGTAACAGTTATACGTTTTATCAAACAAGTCATTATTTACCAGTTATATTTTGCGTTTTATAATAAAATTCGGGAAATAACAATTATTCTTTAATTTTTATTTTAAAACTCGGGAAATACCAATTATTTTGTGATTTTTATTTTATTACTCTGCTCATAACAATTATTTTTGATTTTGATCAATTTTCTTCACATGATAACTGTTATATATGACTTATATTTATAAAAGGCTTGAATAAAAATTATTCAGCGACTTTTATTTTTTAAGCCATTGCATAAAAGTCATTTGCATATATCACATAGAATTAGCCATTGAAGACCAAAATGTAAACATATTCTTGATCAGCTCGACAAGGGAAATCGATAAAGCCTAATGTTTTGTAAGTAAGTTTAGCCTTCCGTTTTCTGTGGAATTTTGTAGCTGAGTAGTGGTACCAAGACTAGTCAGATTTGTCGGCCATCTCTTTGACAAATGACTTTTATATTATGACGTAAAAAATAAATGTCTCTGAATAATTTTTATTGATGACTTTTATTTTAAAAAAGTCACCAATAACTGTTATCATCTGAAAAAAATTTATAAAAATCAAAAATAATTCTTATGAGCTGAGTAATAAAATGAAAATCATAAAATAATTGGTATTTCCCGAGTTTTAAAATAAAAATCGATTAATAATTCTTAATTCAAAACTTTAAATAAAAAATGCAATATAACTGTTTATTTATATTTTACCTGTTACCAGTAACTGTTATATCCGGTCACTGATTTATATTCATAAACATAAAATACTTGGAAGGACAAAAATCATGATTTTTTTTATTTGTGCATAAACGTAGTAATAGATGGCGGATAATTTTTAATTCAAAATACAATTGTGAACTTCTTAAAAAATCCGGACAAATAGGTATTGTTAAGTGCCACAGCACAGCGACCGACCACTATAGACAAAAGCTGTAAACGGCAAATTCGGCGTCTCACGGTCCAAGAAAACATGTCTTGCATGGAGATCAAACGCCATTTAACATGGGTGGCCCTGATGGTTCCAATAAGTATTGGCGCGATTTACGCCAACCACGGAAAACATGCCGTAAGAGAAACTTTGGTGATGGGTCGCTAATTGTTTGGGCTGCTTTAGCCTATGTCGAAAAGTCTCCGACTTTATACCTATTTATCTATCTACCTATCTATTTGCAATTGCTAGATGATGTGCTTGTTGACTTTCCTGGAGATTTGCATGGAAATAATTGGACATTTCAGCTAGACAACGGCAAAATGTATACTGCGCGAGTCATAGAAGACTTTTTATACCCTTGCAGAGGGTATATTAAAATTGTCACGAGGTTTGTAACGCATTGAAGGAAGCATTTCCGATCACAAAAAGTATACAGTGTGGTATATATTAGTTTTATATACTTCCACACAACTCTGGAAAAATTTGTCAAAATCGGATGACTATAGCATATAGCTGCGATAAGAACGATCGGTCTAAAAACTTATTCTAGTGAGAAAAACTTTTTTGTATTAAACATTTGTATTAAATCATCGGCGTAGCCGATGTTAGCCTTCTTTTTTTATCTTTGAGCAGCATACCAGTAATAGATTGGACAGCGATTAGCCCCGACCTAAATCCAATTAGGAAAAACAGGAGCTGTACGACCGCTATTATAAATATAGTTGAGGACATCAGGAAAAACATGGATGACGGTAATGTGACACTACTGACACTGCTTGACTATAGCAAAGCTTTTGATACTGCCAACCACGACATACTATGTGATAAATTGAAAACATTGTATAGCTTCTTTACTTCTGCACAAAAACTGCTTAGTTCTTACCTAACTAATAGGCGTCAAGCTGTTGTTACATCGTCGAATACTTCGTAATTTTTGCCCCTTAAACGTGGAGTCCCTCAGGGTTCAGTTCTTGGCCCATTATTGTATTCTATTTATGTAAATGATCTGCCTGATGTCTTGTCTGAATGTGAAGTTCTTATGTATGCCGATGATGTTCAAATGTACGTATGTCGTCCTTTGTCTAAAATTGATGAATGTGTTAATGTGTTAAACAATGAGTTGTCTAAAGTGAGCGAAGGGTCAAACAAGAATGGACTAGGATTAAATTCAAGAAAATCAAAATGTATTGTAATATACAAAAGAGCAGTTGATACGGGAAACTTGCCAAAATTAAGAATAGAGAATAAAATTATAGAATATGCAGAAAGAGTATGCAACTTGGGAATCACCCTCAATCAAACTCTATCCTGGGGCGACCATATAAACAAGGCTGTGGGTAAAACGTATGGATCCCTCAGGTTGCTAAACCTAACCCAGCACTTTTTACCCATTTCACTTCGACTCTTAATAGCTAAGGCTTACCGCACACCTGGCCTGTTCTATGGAGTAGAAATATTTGGAAACAGTGATGCAGCAAGCAAGCATAAACTGAATGTAGCCTTCAACAATATTGCTAGATACGTAATTGACCGTAAACCGACTGACCATATCTCAAATTACTCCAGGAAGATTTTTGACCTTAAGTTAGATAGTTGGATAGATTATAGAGCATTAATATTTTTACATAAAATAATAAGCACCAAACAACCGAATTACCTATATGAAAAACTTGATTTCTCTGCCTCAAGACGTACTAATAACATTGTCTGCCTACGACATAGCTTATCAACATCTGAAAAACATTTTTATATATATGCTGTTCGCCTCTGGAACAATCTGCCGCATGAATTGAAGTCAATTAGAAGCGCACAACAATTTAAAACTAAACTATTTTCACATTTTCAAAATCTAAACCATAGTTATTAAAATAATAGCATATAAGCATAATTTATTTGTTTTTGTTTCTCAATGTAACTTATGTATTTCTCTTTTTTTTTTAAATTTAATTTAAGCATAGTATTCAAATTTAACGATTGTATTGTTGTGACTAGTGCCTTAAACATAAGTTTTCAATAACTTGTAGCACTAGGAAGTAAGTAATAAATAAAAATAAAATAAACAAGTGGGGAATCCTTTCAGCTAAGGTTTACAAGACAGGCCGTCAGTTTGACACCGTTAAGCAGCTCAAAGAAGCTTTGGTTAAGAATGGGAGAAGGTAGATCTTTCAACCCTAGAAAACCCGGTGGACTCCATGCCTGAAAGACTAAATCGGGTTATTAAGATACGCGGAAAACATATTAACAATTAAAACGCTACAGTAATAAATTTTGTTATGTATAGTTTTGAAAAACCACTAATGCACGTGGGTTTCTATTTAAGTTTCTGACCTAGGTCACTTCTAGCTATTTTAGGACCAATTGGCCTTTTCGATTAACGATTAATCAGAAACTTACCTCGGCAGAAAAATGGAATTAACTCGTGAAAGTTTTCGTGCAATCATTTTTAACAACTTTCGACGTGGATTATCACGACAAGAGTGCAACGATGAACTTAAATCTTTGTATTCCGATGAAGCACCATCCTATAGCACTGTGAAAAATTGGTTTAATGAATTCAATCGCGGGCGACGCTCGCTCGAAGACGAAGGTCGTCCAAAAACAGTCGTTGTGCCAGAAAACATTAATGCCGTGCGTGAACTGATAATGCAAGATCGTCATGTGACATACTGTGAGATAGAGGCATCCTTGGGCATTTCTTCCACCAGCATACATTCGATATTGCATGAACACCTAGGCGTATAAAAGGTTTGTTCTCGTTGGATCCCGCACAATTTGACAATCGCTCAAAAAAAGGCTCGTGTAGATTGGTGCAAAGAAATTTTGAAAAAATATAATCGCGGTGTTTCAAAAGACGTTTATAAGATCGTCACAGGTGACGAATCATGGATCTATGCTTATGAGCCCGAAACAAAACAGCAATCGACCGAGTGGGTCTTCGAAGACGAGCCAAATCCAACGAAAGTCGTTCGTAGAAGAAGCACTTCGAAGCAAATGGTCGCCTGTTTCTTCGGTAAAACTGGTCATGTGGCTACTGTTCCGCTTGAGCAAAGTAGGACGGTCAATTCTGAGTGGTACACCACAATTTGTTTTCCTGAAGTCTTCGGAGAAATTCGAAAAACGAACAAGAGAAGATGGATCAATGTGTACCATGACAATGCGAGCTCTCACACATCAGCTCACACCAGCGCCATTTTGACCGCCCAAAACGTTGAATTGATGGGTCATCCGCCGTACAGCTCTGACTTGGCACCCAATGACTTCTTTTTATTCCCGTACATCAAGGGAAAAATGCCTGGTCAACGATTTTCGTCGCCAGAAGATGCTGTTGAAGAGTTCAAAAACCATGTTTTGGAGGTGTCTCAATCGGAGTGGAAAAAGGGCTTCGACAATTGGTTTGATCGCATGCAAAAGTGTATAAATCTTGCTGGAGAATACTTTGAAAAACAATAAAACCATTTTTGATCATAAATATTCGCGTTTTCATTATTAGGCCAAAAATATATATAGCGACCAACGAACTTATTTTATAAGAAGACCTATTATATAGTTAAACATTTTTGTTAGAAAGAGAACATTAAAATTAATTAGTTTTATTTTTTGTTACTGTTATTGTGTGCTGCATTATAAATAAAAAGTTTTAAACATTCAGTTTGTTTTAAATGCGTTTTTTTTTAATTTTTCTATGCACATATACTTAGTTTCCGCAGGTAGTTCTCCGATCCGGGCGGTTCCGATTTATGAGTTGCGTACAGAAAAAAGAAGAGTCTGTGCATATTTTTAAAACTCAAGAAATAACGATTAATTTTTGATCATCAAAATAAAAATCACAAATAAGAGTTATTTACGGATTTTAAAATAAAACTCAAGAAATACCGATTATTAATGGATTCAAAAAATAAAAATCTTAAGTAAGAGTTATTTAAGGATTTTTAAATATAACACATGAAGTAACTATTATTTTTTGAGCATTAAAATAAAAATCTGAAATAAGAGTTATTTTTTGATTTTTAAATTAAACTTACAAAAAACTGATTATTTTTTGAGTAAAAAAATATAAATCTAATAAAGAGTTATTTAATGATTTTTAAAAAATCTAAAAAAATAACGATTATTTTTTAATCAAAAAAATAAAAATCTAAAATAAAAATTATTATATGATTTTTATTTTTTTTTCACAAAATAAAAATCAAAATCATATAACAGCTTTTTTAGAAGATTTATGTGGCCATGATTGCATATGGGTATAAACTGAAGGTACAGCAACCACTCAAGCCAATTTTAAAGAAAAAAAACTTGGTCGTGGGTAATAGTTATTTTATGTGTTATATTTAAAAATCCTTAAATAACTCTTATTTAAGATTTTTATTTTTTGAATCCATTAATAATCGGTATTTCTTGAGTTTTATTTTAAAATCCGTAAATAACTCATATCTTAGATTTTTATTTTGATGCTTAAAAATCAATCGTTATTTCTTGAGTTTTAAAAAAATGTTAAAAATTAATAGTTATTTCATGAGCAATTGGACAAAAATCAAGAAATAATTGTTATCAAGAGATTTATTTGATATAAGTTATAATCGTTACGGTCCCTGCCTTATCTAGAATATATATTTAGTCGAAAATAATTATTGCTTTGTGTTGCAAGTGTATAAAAAGAACAAAAACAATATTGGAAAATGAGAATAAGCCAGCAACAAAAATGATTAATGTGAATGTGAATATGATGAGGTTTTATAAGTAATAGAATTGTATAAAGAATGCAAAATCCTATATTTACTCTTACCCTAATGCGACCTAATTAGTTTTGATTGAATAATGCAGATTTCTGTATATTTTTCGAATAAGTGTTCTCTTTATTTTATTTATTAAATTGTTTATTAGAAACATACAAATTTTAATTATTCAGATCCTTCATCGTCAAGTCCAGAATATTTGTTGGAAGATTGCAAAACCTGCAAGACAACAAAATTTATATATATATTATATATTAAGATACGCGGAAAACATATTAACAATTAAAACGCTACAGTAATAAATTTTGTTATGTATAGTTTTGAAAAACCACTAATGCACGTGGGTTGCTATTTAAGTTTCTGGCCTAGGTCACTTCTAGCCATTTTAGGACCAATTGGCCTTTGCGATTAACGATTAATCAAAAACGATAAACTTAAATCTTTGTATTCCGATGAAGCACCATCCTATAGCACTGTGAAAAATTGGTTTAATGAATTCATTCGCGGGCGACGCTCGCTCGAAGACGAAGGTCGTCCAAAAACAGTCGTTGTGCCAGAAAACATTGATGCAGTGCGTGAACTGATAATGCAAGATCGTCATGTGACATACCGTGAGATAGAGGCATTCTTGGGCATTTCTTCCACCAGCATAAATTCGATTTTGCATGAACACCTAGGCGTAAAAAAGGTTTGTTCTCGTTGGATCCCGCACAGTCAATCGCTCACAAAAAGGCTCGTGTGGATTGGTGCAAAGAAATTTAGTAAAAGACGTTTATAAGATCGTCACAGGTGAAGTATCATGGATCTATGCTTATGAGCCCGAAACAAAACAGCAATCGATCGTGTGGGTCTTCGAAGACGAGCCAAATCCAACGAAAGTCGTTCGTGGAAGAAGCACTTCGAAGCAAATGGTCGCCTGCTTCAAGGGAAAAATGCCTGGTCAACGATTTTCGTCGCCAGAAAATGCTGTTGAAGAGTTCAAAAACCATGTTTTGGGGGTGTCTCAATCGGAGTGTAAAAAGGGCTTCGACAATTGGTTTGAGCGCATGCAAAAGTGTATAAATCTTGCTGGAGAATACTTTGAAAAACAATAAAACCATTATTAGGCCAGAAATATATATAGCAACCTACGTACTTATTTTATAAGAAGACCTATTATATAGTTAAACATTTTTGTTAGTAAGAGAACATTAAAATTAATTAGTTTTATTTTTTGTTACTGTTATTGTGTGCTGCATAATAAATAAAAAGTTTTAAACATTCAGTATGTTTTAAATGCTTTTTTTTTAATTTGTCTATGCACATATACTTAGTTTCCGCAGGTAGTTCTCCGATCCGGGCGGTTCCGATTTATGAGTTGCGTACAGAAAAAAGAAGTGTCTGTGCAAAATTGCACCCCGATAGCTTTAAAACTGATAAACAAGTTTACGTAGAAACAGACATACAGGCAAAGCTCAATCGACACAGCTCGTCGCCCTAATCAAGAATATATATTTAGTCGAAAATAATTATTGCTATGTGTTGCAAGTGTATAAAAAGAACAAGAACAATATTGGACGAGAGCGTAAGTTAAAGTCGGCCCTGCTCGACTTCGATATACCCGTTACTCAGGATATAAACATGTCCAAATTGTGGGAGATATGAGTTTCTTTCCAATTTGCAGGGGAGGCAACTCTACTATAGCTCATCTGATCAGGAAATGATGTATGGCTGATCGATAGGTAATAATTATTAAAATATATGTCTAGAGGGTTCAAACAATCTATTTTCAAAATTGTGGGTGATATGAGGTATTTTTTAAATTGCGGGGGCGTGAACTTTTCTATCGTTCATCTGATCAGGAAAGGATGTATGGCGGATCGATAGGTAGTGATGATTAAAATATATGTCTATAGGGTTCGAATAATCTATTTTCAAAATTGTGGGAGATATGAGGTATTTTTCAAATTGCGGGGGCGGCAACTCTACTATAGTTCATCTAATCGAAAAATGATGTATGGCGGATCGATAGGTAATGAGGATTAAGATATATGTCTAGAAGGTTTGAACAGTCTATTTTCAAAATTGTGGAAGATATGATTTTTTTTCAAATTGCGGGGGAGGCAACTTTTCTATCGTTCATCTGATCAGGAAATGATGTATGGCTGATCGATAGGTAATAATTATTAAAATATATGTCTAGAAGGTTCAAACAATCTATTTTCATAATTGTGGGAGATATGAGGTATTTTTCAAATTGCGGGGGCGGCAACTCTACTATAGTTCATCTGATCGAAAAATGATGTATGGCGGATCGATAGGTAATGATGATTAAGATATATGTCTAGAAGGTTTGAACAGTCTATTTTCAAAATTGTGGGAGATAGTAGGTATTTTTCAAATTGCGGGGGCGGCAACTCTACTATCGTTCATCTGATCGAAAAATGATGTATGGCGGATCGATAGGTAATGAGGATTAAGATACAGCTGCGAAAAAAATAATAGGACCACCCTCACAAGCAAATTTTCCAAAGACGTTACAGCTTCATTTGTAACATTTAGAAACCTTTGAATACGTTTTTAGAATGAGAAGACTCTTAAAAATTATGAAAGGAAAAAAAATCCGTGGTTTATTTACAAACAAATTTAAGAAATTTTATGAAAAAAAATAGGGAAATTAGGCGAAAAAAATAATAGGACCACTTATCAAATATGCACTTAAAATTGCAAAAATCACTTAAATGATTACTGAAACATAATTTTATATTAAAGCTAAGATTATTCAATAAATTTCATGTTTATTTGGGATGCCTTTATTGGCTATAAAGGCTGCGCAATGTCCTGGAATCGATTCTATTAAGTCCTGAAACCGTTTAAGAGGAATCTTGTTTCAGGACTCCTGAAAGTCTTCCCATACTGATCCGATGATGGTTGGCTTAACTGTAGTAACTGCCTTTTGATATTAGACCACCGATTTTCAATGGGATTAAGGTCTGATGACTGCGCAGGCCACTCAAAAACTTTCACAAAATGTTTTCTTAACCATTCCTTTGGTTTTTCCTGGGGTCATTGTCTTGTTGGAAGACGCAAACTAGCGGCATCTCATATTCTGTGTTAGGAAGCATCAAATATCAAAAATATAACCGTATACATGCTGATCCATTAAGGTTTTCACACAATATAGTCGACCTACTTCATAGTAAGAAAAAGATCCAAATACCATTACACTTGAGCCTTCACGTTTAATGATTTTTCCAGTGTATTTTGGATTGTTTTCTGAGTTAAGAGGACTCCTGGCGTATAAACGAAAACCTTTTCCACGAAACATAACAACTTAACTGTAATCTCTCTATATATAAAAGAGTTTGTCCTGATTGGCAATCAACGTAGAGCCTGAACGGTAAGACATAGAAAGCTGAAATTTTCACAGAAGTTTCCTTATGAGTTGAAAGTGAGCACTAAGGCGGGGTTTTGGAAAATTCCACCCCTAAGGGGTGGAAAACTCCCGGAAAAGCTACTATGGGGAAAATTTTGTTTTTCATCCGATTGACTTGAAATTTGGTTTGTAAGTAAAGTAAGCGAAATAATTGGACACCTGTTTCCCAGATTTCGGAAAATCCGCCCACAAGGAAAATGGCCGGAAAATTCTTCATGGAAAAAACTATTTTTCATCCGATTGACTTCAAACTCGATTTGTGAGGATGGTAAGCAGAATAATTAGACTTGAGATTTTCCGATGATTGAAAATCTGCCCGGAAAAGTCGGGAAATTCCCGGAAAATTCCATATGGAAAAAACTGTTTTTCATCCGATTGGCTTTAAATTCGGTTTGTAAGGATAGTATGCTAAATAATTAGACATGTGATTTTTCGATTGTGGAAAATCCACCCACAAGGAAAATAGCCGGAAAATTCTTCATGGAAAAAACTATTTTTGATCCGATTGACTTCAAACTCGGTTTGTGGGGATGGTAAGCAAAATAATTAGACATAAGATTTTCCTATGTTGGAAAATGCGCCTGAAAAGTCGGGAAATTCCCGGAAAATTCCATATGGAAAAAACTATTTTTCATCCGTTTGGCTTCAAACTCGGTTTGTAAGGGTAGTTTGCTAAATAATTAGGCATGTGATTTTTTGTTGGTGGAAAATCCACCCACAAGGATAATGGCCGGAAAATTCTATATGGAAAACACTATTTTTTATCCGATTGACTTCAAACTCGGTTTGTAAGGATAGTATGCAAAATAATTAGACTTGAGATTTTCCAATGTTGGAAAATCCGCACGAAAAAGTCGGAAAATTCCATATGGTAAAACCTATTTTTAATCCGATTGGCTTCAAAATCGGTTTGTGAACACATTATAGAAAATAATTAGACATTTGATTTCTCGGTGGTAGAATTTCTGCCCACAGGCAAGAATAATGGTTGGCGTATTTCGGTTCAGTGACAATGGCTATTTGTGAGCCGATCTGAATAAAATTCGTTTTTTAAGCTTTAGGGTCAGAATAAATGGAAAAATGTGTTTTTTTATTTCGGGAAGTTCACTGCAAAGGTCGGAAAATGGGTGCGGGGGTGGGTTTTTAGCCGATATGTATTCAATTTGGTTTGAAAGCTCAATGGGCCAATTAAATAGGATAAAGTTTTTAGCTTTGCGCATACTCACCCTCAAGGTCGGATAATGGGTGCCGGGGGTGGTTTCAGCGTTTGTACGCTTAATGGGCCAACTAGGTGGAAAATAATTTACTCATTTCTGATGGTTGGAAAATGGGGGCGGGGGTGGGATCATTGCCAAACGTTTCTTCATCATTTTGGCGGCTTTACTGATGGTGGCGAAGCGAAGCGCGCCGGGTTAAATGCTAGTCTCTCTATATATAAAAGAGTTTGTCCTGACTGATTGGCAATCAACGCAGAGCCTGAACGGTAAGAGATAGAAAGCTGAAATTTTCACAGAAGTTTCCTTATGAGTTGAAAGTGAGCACTAAGGCGGGGTTTTGGAAAATTCCATTCCTAAGGGGTGGAAAACTCCCGGAAAAGCTACTATGGAGAAAATTTTGTTTTTCATCCGATTGACTTGAAATTTGGTTTGTAACTAAAGTAAGCGAAATAATTGGACACCTGTTTCCCCGATTCCGGAAAATCC
This sequence comes from Lordiphosa mommai, assembly GCA_018904225.1. NCBI lineage: Eukaryota > Metazoa > Arthropoda > Insecta > Diptera > Drosophilidae > Lordiphosa > Lordiphosa mommai. Next base: position 1,627,601 of record JAEIFT010000019.1, read on the forward strand.
GCCCACATGGAAAATGGCCGGAAAATTCTTAATGGAAAAAACTATTTTTCATCCGATTGACTACTAACTCGGTTTGTGAGGATAGTAAGCAGAATAATTAGACTTGAGATTTTCCGATGTTGGAAAATTCGCCCGAAAAGTCGGGAAAATCCCGGAAAATTCCATATGGAAAATACTATTTTCCTTTGGATTGGCTTCAAACTCGGTTTGTACGGATAATATGCTAAGTAATTGGACATGAGATATTCAATTGTTGGAAAATCCGCCCACAAAGAAAATACCCGGAAAATTCTATATGAAAAACTATTTTTGATCCGATTGACTTCAAACTCGGTTTGTAAGGATAGTATGCAAAATAATTAGACATAAGATTTTCCGATGTTGGAAAATGCGCCCGAAAAGTCGGGAAATTCCCGCAAAATTCCATATGGGAAAAACTGTTTTTCATCCGATTGGCTTCAAACTCGGTTTTTAAGGTTAGTATGCTAAATAATTAGACATGTGATTTTTCGACTGTGGAAAATCCACCCACAAGGAAAATGGCCGGAAAATTCTATATGGAAAACACTATTTTTGATCCGATTGACTTCAAACTCGGTTTGTAGCGATAGTATACAAAATAAGTTGACATGAGATTTTCCGATGTTGGAAAATTTGTCCCAAGAGTGGGGAAATGCCTGGAAAATTCTATATCGTAAAATCTATTTTTAATCCGATTGGCTTCAAAAGCGGTTTGTGAACACATTATAGAAAATAATTAGACATTTGATTTCTCGGTGGTGGAATTTCCGCCCACAGGAAAGAATAATGGTGGGCGTATTTCGGTTCAGTGACAATGGCTATTTGTGATCCGGTCTGAATAAAATTCGTTTTGTAAGCTCTAGGGTCAGAATAAATGGAAACACGTGTTTTTTTATTTCGGGAAGTTCACTGCTAAGGTCGGAATATGTGTGCGGGTATGTATTAAATTTGGTTTGAAAGCTCTATGGGCCAATTAAATAGGATAAAGTTTTTAGCTTTGCGCATGCTCACCCTCAAGGTCGGATAATGGGTGCCGGGGGTGGTTTCAGCGTTTGTACGCTCAATGGGCCAACTAGGTGGAAAATAATTTTCTCATTTCAGATGGTCGGAAAATGGGGGCGGGGGTGGGATCATTGCCAAACGTTTTTTTTTTATCATTTTGGCGGCTTTACTGATGGTGGCGAAGCGAAGCGCGCCGGGTTATATGCTAGTCTCTATATATATAAAAGAGTTTGTCCTGACTGACTGACTGACTGATTGGCAATCAACGTAGAGCCTGAACGGTAAGAGATAGAAAGCTGAAATTTTCACAGAAGTTTCCTTATGAGTTGAAAGTGAGCACTAAGTCGGGGTTTTGGAAAATTCCACCCCTAAGGGGTGGAAAACTCCCGGAAAAGCTACTATGGGGAAAATTTTGTTTTTCATCCGATTGACTTGAAATTTGGTTTGTAAGTAAAGTAAGTGAAATAATTGGACACCTGTTTCCCAGATTTTGGAAAATCCGCCCACAAGGAAAATGGCCGGAAAATTCCATACAGAAAAAACAATTTTTCATCCGATTGGCTTTAAATTCGGTTTGTAAGGATACTATGCTAAATAATTGGACATGAGATTTTCAAATGTTGGAAAATCTGCCCGAAAAGTCGGGAAATTCCAGGAAAATTCTTCATGGAAAAAACTATTTTTCATCCGATTGGCTTCAAACTCGGTTTGTAAGGGTAGTATACAAAATAATTAGGCATGTGATTTTTTGTTGGTGAAAACTCCGCCCACAAGGAAAATGGCCGGAAAATTTTCATGGAAAAAACTATTTTTCACCCGATTGACTTCAAACTCGGTTTGTAAGGATAGTATGCAAAATAATTGGAAATGAGATTTTCCAATGTTGGAAAATCCTCCCGAAAAGTCGGGAAAATCCGGAAAATTCTATATGGAAACAACTTTTTCATCCGATTGACTTTAAACTCGGTTTGTGAACAAAGTATACAAAATAATTAGACATGTGATATCTCGGTGGTGGAATTTCCGCCCCGAGGCTAGGATAATGGTGGGCGTGTTTGGGTTCAGTGACAATAGCTATTTTTGAGCCGATCTGAATGAAATTTGTTTTGTAAGCTCTGGGGTCAGAATAGATGGAAACACGTGTTCTTTATTACGGGAAATTCAGTGCAAAGGTCGTAATATAGGTGCGGGGGTGGGTTAATGGCTGAAATTATATTTATGCCGATTTGTAATAAATTTGGTTTGAAAGCTCTATGGGCCAATTAAATAGGATAAAAATTTTAGCTTTCCGCATACTCACCCTCAAGGTCAAGGCCCTCAGGGTTTGTACGCTCAATGGGCCAAATAAGTGAAAAATAATTTTCTCACTTCTGAAGGTCGAAAATTGAGGGCGGGGGTGGGATCATTGCGGCTTTACTGATAGTGGCAAAGCGAAGCGCGCCGGGTTATATGCTAGTATTTCTATAAAATATTCCCACATTTTGGGGATGTCAAATTAAGATGTTCCTTTGCGAATTCCATGCGCTTACTAATATGTGTGGCTTTTAAAATAGGGACTGTTCCTGGGCCTCCGGGCTTTTGAGTTTTGTCATGTGCGAACTTTTTGCACTGACGCAGTTATATTGAGGTCCTTTTTGAGTTGCAGCCCTAAAATGATCCCTCTTGTCCTCGCGGATCCATCTTTTGACGTGAAACTGGGCCAGAAATCGCTTTTGTGCAATTGTTTCAGTCTTGTCTTTGTAGTTTATTGCGTTCCGTATTATTTTATTTGAATACCCAACCAATCGAACAACTTCTTGAAAGGATTTTCCAATAAAAATCGATTGTTTTGATGATATCACTACCCTGTAGTATTTTGAGTCGCCGCCCGCCTGGAGAATGGCAGCCGGGTTCTGACTGCGACCGGCGCCCACCTTACCAGCTCCCATACCAGATTTTATATGGGATGTCCTCAAATCCGTAAGGTACTGCCAGGCGGTCGCCGGAAATAACTAACCGTGTGGCAGGCGGTTCGGGCTAGGAATATGGCAGGCGGAATAGACTGTTCATCGGGCAGTCGGTTGTATCGAACAAAAGACCAAACCAAAAGAAAAAACAAAATTCTGTGTTTTTGTTATTCATATTTTTTTTTTTAATATTGATAAACCTGCCCCCACTGGGATTTGAACTAGGGACTATTCGTGCTACAGTCAAATGCTTTAGCTCAACGCCACTGCCGCTATGATCATAGATTGATCCAAATGTGCTATTTAATTTTGAAATAAAAATTTAACAAAGTTCCTAGTGGGAACTTACAACTTGGATACTTTTAAAAATATACAAATTGTAGTTATTGTTCATCAACCTTTAAACTGGAAACAGAAAGAATATCCAAATTTTATAAAACTAAAGCAACGGTCAGACGTGACGACGCGTCGGCTGAATAAAGTCTACAGAGTTGGTTATCCGTATGTGAACGCCCCGACTGCAGTCAATGTTAAAGTCTTCCAGTCGGCTCTTGCAAACAGAATCAAAGGGAATACGGTAGCTGAGGCATGATAGCTGTGTTGATTTTGACCAAAAAATTACTAACAAGAAACGCTGTTTGACCAGGTTCATTTTAGTGATGCAAAAAACATTGTGATGCCACAAAAGCGGACTTTTCCTTCGTCTTGCATTACGCAAATGGCGCATAACTTTAAGGTAAAATTCCTTTTGGAAGGAACACACAATGCATCTCGCTATTCTAATCGAAGAAAACAGTGAGACGTATTTTTTTCATCGTCGGCTTTTTGCCCGCATCTAATTTGATTATTGAGCGTTGATTTTGACGTCATAACCATTTACCAATGTTTCTTCACAAGAGTTGACTTTTGGAAAATTCGCAGAAATATTGCTTTTTCTCTTTCTGGCACAAAAAATTCAAGCTTCTGTGGTAAAGAGATAGGAAATTTCATATGCAAACTTTTGATATTGTCATGCGGATCAGACAGGCTTAGGGTTATCCTTAACAGACTGCCGGATGGATAACACAAACACCCAAGCAATTGGCTATCTAGAAACTGGCTGTCGAATAGCTGACATTTTTTGTTCAAGTTCTGGTATTACTGTGCCGATCAGCAAGGCCGATGGCTACCATTATCGGACAACCGGATGGTTGGCGGATAAGTCCAGGTCGATGGCTGTCTCCAAACCGCCTGGCGGATGGCTGGCATTTCGTTTACAAATTCTGGTATTGCTGTGCCGATCAGCCAGGTCGATGGCGACCATTATCGGACAACCGGATGGTTTTTTTTTTTTTTTTTTTAAGCTTTTTTGGTATTTATTGAATCTTCTCTTAATGAGACTAACAATAATTTTGCAAATCTTAATATAAAAACTATTTTTAAGAAAACTATCTCCAATTGGATGTAGTTTTGTGTTCAGCGGCCCTTTAGTACAATCGCTGGGTTGGGAGGTCTTTTCTTCGGAGTCGGGTATGCGTTGCTTGCAGGGTGAGAGATTGGGCAAGTTGATTAGGGTGGGCATGGAGCTTCTCGATATATTTGCGTTTTATTTGGGCTATTTCAGTATCGACCAATGGGATGTTGAGATCGTTGTGTATACACTCGTTTCGAATGTACAATGGCGCTCCAGTGAGGATTCTAAGAACTCGTGATTGTGCTCTTTGGAGGATTTCCACGCTGCTCGCACAGGCATTTCCCCATAGCTGGGAGCCGTACGTCCAAACAGGCTTTATGATGGTTTTATACAGTAAGACTTTATATTCCAGTTTTAATGGGGAACGGGAGTTAATAAGCCAGTGGAGGCTATTGGCCTTCAGCTTTATTTGGAGTTTTTTCGAATCTATGTGTTTGCGCCAAGTTAGCCTTCTGTCGAGGTGAATACCGAGGTATACAACATCACTTGATTGTGGGATCAAGGTCCCGTTTAGGTATAGTGGGGGACAGGTGCTTCTGTTGAATGTGAACGTGACATGTTTACACTTTTGCTCGTTAATCCTTATGCGCCAATTGGCCAGCCACTCTTCTACTTCAGCTAGGTGGCTTGCCAAAAGTCTTGTTGCGTTAATTGGACATCGTGATCTGCTTAGAATTGCCGTATCATCCGCAAATGTGGATATTGTAAGTCGGGGGTCTATTGGGATGTCAGCAGTGTATAATACATAAAGAAAAGGGCCAAGAACGCTACCCTGTGGCACTCCGGCTCCAATGGTGAACTCTTGCGTAGTGTACTCGTTATGACGTATAGAAAATACTCTGTTACTGACGTAGCATTCGAGGAGTTTATGTGTGTTCGGCGGAAGCAGTGTCTTAATTTTGAAGATAAGACCTTCCAGCCAGACACGGTCAAATGCTTGGGCAACATCTAGGAAAATTGCGGAGCAGTATTCGTGGTGCTCAAACGCCGTCCGAATATCTGAAGTTAGGCGGTTGACTTGTTCAATGGTCCCGTGTTTTGCCCGGAACCCAAATTGGTGAGATGGAATGATATTTTGTGCATGAGAATCAATTTTGCGGAGTAAGATCTTCTCGAATAATTTTGATAAACAAGGTAGCAGACTAATGGGTCTATAAGACGACGCTTGTGTTTTATCTTTTCCTAGTTTGTGAATCATTATGATTGTGGACTTTTTCCAGTTATTTGGAAAGTATCCACATCGCAGAACAGCATTGAAAAGTCTGGAGATATAGTTAATGGCTGGAATTGGAAGTTCCATAATCATTTTTGGCGTAATGAGATCATGTCCTGGTGCTTTTCTCGGATTAAGTTCTCTTATTAGGTTTCTTATTTCAGACGAGTGAACTTTGATTGGGTCAGCTTGTGCGGCAGTTGAAATTGATGGGAGCGCAAATCCATTTGTTGGTGGATTAGGCATGAAAACATTTTTAAGGTGAAGTGCAAATACTTTTGCCTTTTCTTCGTCACTACGGGCCCATCTTCCTCTCTCATCCCTCAAAGGCGTGTCTATCTTTGCAGGTGGCTTTATGCTCTCGTGTGCTCTCCATAAAGGAAATTTTGTGCTTGTAGGCGACAACTTATCTATGTAACGCCTTTGGGCTTTTTGTTCTTCAGTTTCGAGGGCTCTGCTAAGTTTGCGTTCTGCTTCTCTCAGCCGATTCTTTGCAGCAGGTGACCTATTGCTCTGCCATTCTCTTCTTGCACGGCGTTTCTCAGTGACGAGTCGCTCTATGTAGCTGTTGCTTAATCTACTACCTTCCTTCGATGTTGTTGTTTTTGCTGTTTGAGGGTTCGAGTGATAAGCTGCAGCTGTAATGATGGAGTTAAGTGTTTGGACGGAATTTTCGATGTCTTCTTCGCTGTTGATGGTTGGGCTCAGTTCGATGTGACTGCTAATATATTTTTTGTATTTAAGCCAGTTCGTCTTGTGGGATGTCAGGCGCCGAGGATATTCGATGATCTGAGGGCTCTCCAGAAGGGTAAAAATAATTGGGGGAATGGTCTGACGACAAATATGCTAATGCTTCTGCAGTAACCAAGTTACGTGGAATTTTTCTTGTTATGGCGAAGTCTATTAGGTCGGGAATTTTTTTTGGATCTGCTGGCCAATATGTAGGCCTACCCGGTGATACATAGTCGAGTTTGTTTGATGCTCGCGTGAGTGCGTTGTATAGTTGCTTTCCTTTGGGGTTAGTTAGTCTAGAGCCCCAGTGGGGATGTTTGGAATTATAGTCACCTGCAGCTAGGAAGCGTTGACCCAGTGTATTGAAGAAGTCTATAAATTGATTTTCCGATATTGCGAAACGTGGGGGACAATAAACTGCCGACACAGTAATATTTCCTCGCTTTGATTCCACGCATATCGATGTAGCTTGCATGTAGTTTTCCGCAAATCCAGGTAGTTGGTAATGTTTAATGCGGTTTCTGACTAGGATGCCAGTTCCGCCATGAGCTTTACCATCTGGGTGATTTGTGCCGTAAAAGGCATACCCCGATAATTGAAAATTGTATCTTTCCGTAAGATGAGTTTCTGCAAGCAGCATTATGTCGATTTCATTGTCTTGTAGGAACTTTAAAAGCTCCAGTTTGTGGCGAGAAATGCCATTTGCATTCCAGAGAGAAATTTTTAGGAGGAACTCTGTTTTGATTGTTGCGCAGCGAGCATTTGAATGAGAATGCCTTGATTTCTCATTTGTTCTTGCATTGCGTTTTGCGTATATACAATAAAAATCTTTCAGAGTTTGCTGCAACGAGAGAAACATTGTTTCTAGTTTACTAAAGATTGATGATTGTTCCGCTTGGTTTTGTTCAATTTGCAGAGTCGGCTGTGTTTGTGCTTCGTGTGTAATATTAGTTGTGGGTGCGGATCTATCTGTTCCGAGTTTGAGGGCGCTTGCAAAGGAAACGCCTTGGGTGGTGCTTGTTGGGGCAAATGACGATCTAGCAGCTTTGGTGAAGAAAACACCCGGTGGTTGACGGAAAAGTCCTGGCCGATGGCTGTCTCCAAACAGCCTGGCGGATGGCTGACAAATTATGTGCGAACGTCTGGTGTTGATGTGCCTATCAGGTAGGCCGACCCTAATCTGACTGCCGGATGATTAACTATATATGTAGGAACGAAAGGTAGTACTGTTCGGATAGGGTCACTTGATGGCCTACGTACGGCTGCACCTAGCCCAGAAAAAACGACAGGGTATTTTCCGAACTCCAGTGTTTTCCACGAGCCTTGGTGGAATTGATTTAGCTTACTCTTGATGATCAAAATAATAAAATCAAATTCAAATCCCTTAACCACATACTTTTCATCAAAGTAATTCTGCGAAATATAGCGGTTTCTATGAAGAATGCAAAAGTGGTCCTATTATTTTTTTCGCATTTTTAAGCTCTTTATCCATAAAAAAATAAAAAACAAAATATTGAGAACCATTTCAAGGGCAGTTCTACTTTATTCTTATTAGGGCAATACTAAAAATATTAAAAAAAAACAAGACTTGAAAAAATCGCAACACTAATTGTTTGTTTTTTGATCAATTAGACAAGGTGTCATAGTGGTCCTATTATATTTTTCGCTACTGTATATGTTAAGGTTTGAACAGTCTATTTTCAAAATTGTGGGAGATATGAGGTTTTTTTCAAATTGCGGGGGCGGCAACTCTACTATCGTTCAACTGATCGAAAAATGATGTATGACGGATCGATAGGTAATGAGGATTAAGATATATGTCTAGAAGGTTTGAACAGTCTATTTTCAAAATTGTGGAAGATATCATTTTTTTCAAATTGCGGGGGCGGGAGGGGGCGTGGCAAAAATTTGAAACAAACTTGATCTGCCTGCAGACAATACAAGTCAACACTGAAAATTTGGTAGCTCTAGCTCTTATAGTCTCTGAGATCTAGGTGTTCATACGGACAGACGGACATGTCTATATCGACTCGGCTATTGATGCTGATCAAGAATATATATACTTTATGGGGTCGGAAATGCTTCCTTCTGCCTGCACGAACTTAGTATACCCTTTTTACTCTACGAGTAACGGGTATAAAAATGAGAATAAGCCAGCAACAAAAATGATTAATGTGAATGTGAATATGATCAGATTTTTATAAGTAATAGACTTGTATAAAGAATGCAAAATCCTATATTTACTCTTACCCTAATGCGACCTAATTGGTTTTGATTAAATAATCCAGATTTCTGTATATTTTTCGTATAAGTGTTTTCTTTATTTTATTTATTAAATTGTTTATTAGAAACATACAAATATTAATTATTCAGATCCTTCATCGTCAAGTCCAGAATATTTGTTGGAAGATTGCAAAACCTGCAAGACAACAAAATTTATATATAAGAATAGTAATATTTTTAAACATCTGAAAAAGTCGGCCAAGCCCAACTTTTATGGTGAATCAGCTTTTTTGCGCTGTCTTGTATAAACAATGTTAATAGTAAATATGTAGCCTTCAGCTCCTACTAACTCTGACATCTATTTGTTTATACGGGCAGATAAATTAATTCTTCAACTAAAGCTATTTTATTGCCTACATACAACAACGCCTTCAATAATTATTTCAATGACGAGACCGAACCATACGCCATATACGCCATACGCCATTTGATTTCAGATAACAACAAGACCCAAAATCACCCGGGCCACCCACGAGCATTTTTTTTTTGAGGTTCCAACTTCGAGTGACAATAATAATAGTAATAAACTATTAAATTTGTTCAAATAAATTTTTTTATATTTTCAATATGGGCATTTCCGCCAAAATGTCCACCGAGGCTAAAAAACTAAGAATCATTCAAATTACCGAAAAAGACCATTTTTTATCTGTCTGTCACAAATTGAAAAAGTGAATGCATGGAAAGTTTAGCACAAACAGATTTGGTTATAAGCAATTTAATAAAAAAAATCCGAATTGATAAAAATTTTTTTTGTTATATTTTAATGTCGTTCAAAGTTGGTCCCGTTCGCGTCCGTAAGTGTAAAGTTTAGTGGTTAAAAATTAATTCATACTAATATTTTTTGTGTTTTGTGCAAAAACCATTTCAATACAATACAAGAGACCCGAGCAACGTCGGGAATAGTGCTAGTTATTGATTATAGTTAAAATGCATAAATATATACATAATCATACCCACTTGAATCATATTGGCAAAAATGTCCCGTTCGCAATGTCCCGTTACGAATCAGATTATTATTTTTAAAAAAAAAAAAAGTACTGAAGATTTTTGATCCAACTAAAAACCATTTCAAAGTACCATTCATGCATAAGATTCTAAAACATTTTGGGTTTCAGAAATGCGTCTGGGTTCGCTAAGTTCTGGCTATATGTAGGTGGCCCCGAAAGCAACTTCTGTTTTTGTCCCGTTCAAATCGCTTTTTATTTTGCCATTATTTTGGAATCAGTATTTCACCTATCATTCGCTTTAGCACTATTTATAGTGCTACTCAATACCTTCATTATAAAGTAAAAAACGAATTGAAAATGCCTTTTATTTTGCCTTTTTTTTACTTTATGTCGTACGAACGTCCGCGTTCGACATCATGGAAATGCCCATATGTAGATAAAAACACTCTAAATATTCAAGATAATTCATTTTTATTTTCCTATAAAAAACCACCCTCCAAAGAAGTCATGAAAATAGGCATAAGTTACCAGACTACTACCTTAATTAATCTGCCTTAGCTATAAACCATTCGTCATGGCGTTGTCTCATGGATTGTTTGTAGCAGCTGTTCTAACCTAATTGATTTTATTTATTTTGACGATCGCCGGCAAACAAATGAGCCAAAAATCAATTGTAGCTCTTTCATGACAATTAATACATAAATTAAAATGATTTGAATGCATATACTTTGAGGAGGTGGCAGTTTTGGACAGTAATAAATTAAATATTCAATCAATTTAATCAATTAGGTAAATTTCGGTTAACAATATTTGCAAAACCAATTGCAATAAAATTGTTCAATTGTATTAGACAAAAGTTAAACCTAACAGTCAAACAAAACACTCCTGACAAAAGAGCTTGGCTTTAAAATACCAAATTCGAAATCTTGGCATTTTTTTTTGCTATCTCAGCATACATCTTTGTTTTCAGGTTCCACATTCGTGAATTTGGCTTAGAGTTTACTCTCGCAATTGGGGTATTATCCCTTTATCCCTGCCACCCGCTCCATTTGATCCATTGCAGTCGGCTGATTCTGTGAACTCCTCCTCGGCGCCAACTATCGTTGCCCTACTGCCTTTTCAGCTAAGACTACAATACAAATGACTGTATATAAAAAGCCATTCCAAAATTTAACTTAAGTTTTTTGATTTCTTATTACAAATTCAGTAATTTAAATTAACAAATTTTTTGCGGCAGATGGTTTTGTTTTTTGTTCGGTGTGACCGTATGTGCGCGTTCATGGTTTTCACGCCCATGAGGATAAGGTAGATTGCTACAAAATCCTTCTAGGTATTTTTTCGAGTGCATGAGAAGGACATATTCAGTAAATCCACCTAGATTTGGAAAAACAGGAACATGAAAAAACGGCCCTTAATAAGTTGTTTACAGAACTGAATGAGTGAACATATTCTTCTTTAATTGTTCATTTATATTCAGAAATTTTCGTACAGTTAGTCTTGTTTAGTTACCACTGTTGCCAATTTGTCCTTTTTCCGGATAGATCTGTCCTTTTTAAAACTGGCATTTCCGGAAAAATGTTGATTTGTCCACTATCCGGAAAAAATGCCTTTTTTATTTTGTTCTATCCTTTTTTTAGTTTTATAAATTAGCTTTATAAATTCACACCAATAGCGCACTTTTCCTGAATATCCACAGACTGCGGAACGTACTCAACATAGAATTTATATGTTTCGCTAAAAATATGTAGAGAACTGAATTTAATTTGAATTAAGTTCTTTTTATACCCTTGCAGAGGGTATATTAAAATTGTCACGATGTTTGTAACGCATAGAAGAAAGCATTTCCGACCACATAAAGTATATATATTCTTGATCAGCATGACGAGCTGAGTTCATTTCCGTCTGTCCGTCCGACCGTCCGACTGTTTCTATGCTATCTCCTCCCTCAGTTTTAAAGCTATCTTGACCAAACTTTGCAAAAAGTCTTTAAATACAAATACGCTGCACATTTGTCGGAATCGGCCGGATCGGATGACTATTATCATATAGCTGCCATAGGAACGATCAGTCCAAAAACTAGTTTTAGTGAGAAAAACTTTTTTGTTTTCTATCGCAGCGACACCAATCGTGATATATATTAGTTTTATATAATTCCACACAATTCCGGAAAAATTTGTCAAAATCAGATGAAAATACCATATAGCTGCCATATAAAACTTTTTTGTTTTCCATCGTAGCATCACCAATCGTGGTATATATTAGTTTCATATATCTCCACACAATTCTGGAAAAATTGATCGAAATAGGATGACTATAGCATATAGCTGTCATAGGAACGATCGGTCTAAAAACTAATTATACTCTGTACCGAAGGTACACAGAGTATATTGGGTTTGTGCAAATGTATGTAACAGCCAGAAGGAAGCATCTCCGACCCCAAGTTATTTCTGATCAGCACAACGCCGAGCGATATACTCCGTCTTCCGTTGTCGTATGACGAAGAGATCTCAAGATGGTAAGAGATAGAGGTTTGAAGTGTATGGAACATATTTTCTTATACTTGAGGCAGATCAAGTTTAGTTTTGATTTTTGCCACGCCCCCGCCTCCCCCGCAAATTTAAAAAACGAAATAACTCCCAAATTTTAAAGATAGATAGTTCGAACATTCTGACATATTTCTATACTTTTATGAATCGACCCGCCATACATCATTTTTCGATCAGATGAACGATATTAGAGCATAGTAAAAGAAAATAAAAACCAACGCCAACAACAACACCGTTGCCATTGGTAGAACTTACGAAAAGAGAGACGAGAAGGCAATGCTAACTGGTAATTTCCCAATTGGACCTTGCTATGAGTGGGCGAATATTGAGATGGCCTGCGGCAGAAATCACGCGTGATTCCCGCGTGACTAATATAGATACGTTTTTGTTAATAGGAAATTATATACAAATTTTATAATTTTACGGGTTTGTACTAGGTACTAGCCCCCATACATCGTTTTTCAACCAGATGAACGATGGTTGAAAGAGTTGCCACCCTCAGATTTTGAAAAAACCTCACACTTTAAAGTTATTAGTTTCGTACAAACAGGTACAGAGTATATTACAGTCGGGCTTGACCGACTTTCTTACTTGTTCTATATTAAAATTGTCACGATGTTTGTAACGCATAGAAGGAAGCATTTCCGACCACATAAAGTATATATATTCTTGATCAGCATGACGAGCTAAGTTCATTTCCGTCTGTCCGTCCGTGTTTCTATGCTATCTCCTCCCTCCGTTTTAAAGCTATCTTGACCAAACTTTGCAAAAAGTCTTTAAATACAAATACGCTGCACATTTGTTAGAATCGGCCGGATCGGATGACTATATCAAATAGCTGCCACATCAACGATCGGTCCAAAAACAAGTTCTAGTGAGAAAAACTTTTTGGTTTTCTATCGCAGCGACACTAATCGTGGTACATATATGTTTTATATGCTTCCACACAGTTCTGGAAAAATTTATCGAAGTTGGATGACTATAGCATATAGTAGCTGCCATAGGAACGATCGGTCTAAAAACTAATTCTAGTGAGAAAAACTTTTTTGTTATCAATGGTAGCGCCTTTCAAAAACTGCAAGGGTATTTAAAACATCGGCGTAGCCTATGTTAGCCTTCTAATTTTTGCTTTGAAAAACTCCCAAGCTCATCAGTAATTTCTATCAAGAGGGGTACCGCCTTAGTTGGTACGAGCCGTTAAAAAATGTTTAAAGGTCCTTCTAAGTTGTTTCAAAATAGTTCATAGTATCCACATTCATAGTGTCTTCTTCAGCCACATATTAATTCATCCTTTATAAAGCTTTTGAGATCTCGATTTCGGATCATTTAGTTTATTAGGAGATAAGAGATTTCCTTGCTACATCTAGATGTTTGTTTTAAAAATCTGCTTTCCTGCAAATGGACTTTTATTTTGCTAAGATTTTGTTATCCATCTGCTGATTAAGAATTTGCTACTTTTCTCCCAAAAGGCTTTAAATTGCCATCATTATATATCCTGGATAAAAAATGTATATTATTATGTATAAGAAATGTATCTTTTTAGATAAAGTTTATTTATCGAACAATATCTAAGTAAATCTTCCATAAAATGGTGAAATCCACGGTCAACAATGCTTACATCGCCAGGTTTTGAAACCAATCTTAGTCCAATGAGATCTTCAAGAAGTTTTTTAACATTTTGGTTTTTTTATTTTTTTTTTTACCTTTAACATCTTCAAAAATTCTGCAAAAATTATACGAATTGTATCTTGCAATGAACTTTAACGATGTTTATTATAAAAGTAGTACCCCAACTAAAAGTCTACAATAATTCAAGTTAAAAATTTCGCAGAACTGAAAGTGGATTTATGAACCAACAAAGAATTAAAATTGGTTTGCAACTCAACTATAACAAAAGAGCAACTGAAGAACTAAGCCAGGGTTGCCCATAGCCCGCTTACGACAGAGTCGACACCAATACATATATGTAAGGAAAAACATTTGTAAAAGAACAACAACCACATGAAAGAGATAGAGAGAAACCGGTCATTGTCGGGTGCTGTGTGTGTGTGTGTGCTCGTCTGTGTGTCTATAGCTGCGCGCAATGCAAAAACAATTGAGTAGTTAGAGTATAAGCTTAGGGCACCGCTGAACTAAATAATTGAACAGCTAAACAATTTGAGTGAGTTGACTCGTGTTGATAAAAAGAACAAGTGAACATGTTAAGTGAAACAAACAACCTTTACCTAAAACTAGCACATAACATCAATAAAATCAATTAATAAATTGCAACCTATTATTAATTCGGTCAATTGTTCTTGCTATTTAAAATCGGTGAACACTAACCTTTTATTTAGACTTTTTTGTATTTACTGCAAGAAAGCTTTAAAAAAAACGAGAAGGCAAAGCTAACTTCGACTGTGGCTAAAACTTCTCCACACTTGAAAAAGTTTACTCCAACTGATTTAACCGGTAAATATATATAGAATATAAATATCAATTATTTAAAATTTTTAAATCATTGATAATAAAAATTTGATACGATAAAAAAAACTTTTCTTAGTAAAACACATTTTTCGACCGATATGCTATATGCTATAGTCATCCGATTTTGATCAATTTTTTCAAAATTATGTGAAAGCATATAAAACTAATATACACCAAGATTGGCGACGCTACGATAAAAAAACTAAAAACTTTTCTCACTGGAAGTAGTTTTTTTATAGTCATCCGATTTTGATAAATTTTTTCAGAATTGTGTGGAAACATATTAAACTAATATATACTACGATTGGAGACGCTACGATAGAAAACAAAAAAGTTTTTCTTACTAGAACTAGTTCTTAGACCGATCGTTCCTATGGCAGCTATATGATATATATCCGATCCGGCCGGTTCAGACATATTAGTTGCGTGCAGTAAAAATAAGACTCTGTGCAAAATTTCAGCTCGATAGCTTCAAAACTGAGAGACTAGTTCGCGTAGAAACAGACAGAAGGACAGACGGACGGACGGACAGACGGAATTCAACTCAGCTCGTCGTCCTGATCAAGAATATATATAGTTTATGGGGTCGGAAATGAATATTTCCATGCGTTACAAACTTCTGGGCAAATTTAATATACACTTTTCAAGTGTATAAAAACAGGTGTTTCCATTTATTCTGCCCCTGGAGCTTACAAAACGAATTTTATTTAGATCGGCTCAGAAATAGCCATTGTCACTGAACCGAAATACGCCCACCATTATTCTTGCCTGTGGGCGGAAATTCCACCACCGAGAAATCAAATGTCTAATTATTTTCTATAATGTGTTCACAAACCCAGTTTGAAGCCAATCGGATTAAAAATAGGTTTTACCATATAGAATTTTCCAGGCATTTCCCCACTCTTGGGTCGAATTGTCCAACATCGGAAAATCTCATGTCAGCTTATTTTGTATACTATCGCTACAAACCGAGTTTGAAGTCAATCGGATGAAAAATAGTTTTTTCCATATAGAATTTTCCGGCCATTTTCCTTGTGGGTGGATTTTCCACAATTGAAAAATCACATGTCTAATTATTTTTCATACTATGCTTGCAAACCGAATTTGAAGTAAATCGGATGAAAAATAGATTTTTCCATATAGAATTTTCCGGGTATTTTCTTTGTGGATTTCCAACACTTGAAAATCTCATGTCCAATTACTTAGCATACTATCCTTACAAACCCAGTTTGAAGCCAATCAGATGAAAAATAGTTTTTTCCATATGGAATTTTCCGGGAATGTCCCGACTTTTCGGGCAGATTTTCCATCATCGGAAAATCTCAAGTCTTATTATTCTGCTTACCATCCTCACAAACCAAGTTTGAAGTCAATCGGATGAAAATTAGTTTTTTCCATGAAAAATTTTCCGGCCATTTTCCTTGTGGGCGGATTTTCCGAAATCTGGGAAACACGTGTCCAATTATTTCGCTTACTTTAGTTACAAACCAAATTTCAAGTCAATCGGATGAAAAACAAAATTTTCCCCATAGTAGCTTTTCCGGGATTTCCTTAGGGGTGGAATTTTCCAAAACCCCGCCTTAGTGCCCACTTTCAACTCATAAGGAAACTTCTGTGAAAATTTCAGCTCTATTTCTTACCGTTCAGGCTCTACGTTGATTGCCAATCAGTGAATCAGTCAGTGAGGACAAACTCTTTTATATGTAGAGAGATTATGTCACTTTCAATTTTAAAGTTTCAAAGTTAAAAATGCTTTTATTTTGTTTAACTAAAGCTAGGTAGGCGTTTGAATTGTCCTTGAAGCAATTTGCCAAATATTCCTTTTGTGCAGGGCTGCAAACCCAAATCATTTTTTCGGATGTCCGGTTTGCGGATTCGAACTAAAATTTACCAATGGCTAAGGTTCAGAAATTTAAGGTTCAAGGTTTTTGTGATAAGGTTTTGGTTCGAACCTTGGTTCGTCCGAAGTTTTTTAAAATTTGTAAAAAAGAGTAGTTAAATTGTTAAAAATATACATAAAATTACAGATTTTCTGAATTTTCTGAAATCAAAAATTTGGTTACTTCATTTTTTTTAGATCGACTCACATAAGAATCACTTTGTTCGAGTTTGAACAGTTTTGAGTTTGATCAGTTTGGTTGCTTGCTCCCATTTTTACTTTCGCATAAATTTTGTGATTTTGTCTCCAAATCGTAAAAGTTGGTGCTCCAAAATTCGCAAATCGCAAAATTTCGGCGCTTTTAAAACGGCGACAATTGAGTCCGTAATTCGAAAGGTAAGTGGAAATGTCGCCTTAAAAAATTATTTTTTTTTAAATTCTTGGACAATTTCAGATTATTTTTGCGGAGAATGCTTTAGCTACTATTCAGATTAAATTGTATTATTAAAACACACCCAAAATTGCACAAGCAGCACAACTACTGTTGCCAACAACAACTTACGAATTGGCTGTGGCGATAACCGATGAGCTTGTTGAATCCGGCTTTTGTCATGTGTTGCAAAACAAAATGGGAATGAAACATAATCGATTACAAAAGATGCGAATGTCGGAGCACGCAAAATTGATATCATACGAATTTGCTCAAATCGCAATTCGCCAAATTAAGTGAAAACCGGAGCCTAGCTGGATACCAAATTTTCAATGTAGACCTCTATTGTCTGCACGCAGATTAGGATTGTTTTAAATATTTGCCACGTCCCGCCATAGTTAATTTTGCGTTTGTTTGGCCATTATCTATAATCTGTTTAATTTGAATGAAATTTAAAATTTCAACTTTAGTCATATTTGGGGTCAGCATAAGCTCAGTCTGCTAACTCAATCTTAATTATCATTAATGTTAAAGATAATGGCCTGTCAAATGACAAAATAAACACGTAAGAGTAACTAGATACTGTGTGTTGTTATAAGAATGCCCAGCGGGCAACGAACCTAAACGGATCTAAACAATTTTCTAAATTTTCTCTTAAGAACGAGATCCGATTTTCAAACAGCCGTTTGTTTAAAATGATTGTGATAGCAGCAAAAAAAAGAATGAAAGCAGAAAGAACAAATGCACACTCACTCAGCAAGCTAAACAAAAACAATATAACGCACTTTTCTTACAATTTCAGGCATGTTCTTAATTCCACTTCTACGCGATTTTGCCGAAAGTGGAATTGATTCCACTCTCGCAGACCCAAAGCGACAAAGATTGTCGGTTTGAAAAATTTTGCTTGCTGGTTATACCCGTTACTCGTAGAGTAATAAGGGTATACTAATACCGCGTTTACATTGCGGTCGTACTACCGTTTTTGGTATTTTTTGGCTGAGACTGGTCGTCCGGCCATACAAAACGAGAACGTAAGTTGAAGTCGGCTCTGCGCGACTTCGATATACCCGTTACTCAGGGTTTATTTAAGAATATTTTATAAGATCACAACATGCCAAAATTGTGGGAGATATGTGGTTCGTTCATCTGATCGGAAAATGATGAATGGTGGATCGATAAGTAATAATGTTTAAAATATATGTCTAGAAGGTTCGAACAATCTTTCTTCAAAATAGTAGGAGATATGAGGTATTTTACAAATTGCGGGGGCGGGAACTTTTCTATCGTTCATCTGATCAGGAAATGATGTATGACGGATCGGTAGGTAATGATGATTATAATATATGTCTAGAAGGTTTAAATAATCCATCTTCAAAACTGTGGGAGATATGAGGTATTTTTTAAAGTGAAAATCGATCTGGCAGCACTGATTTCGTTCGGTCGTAGGCTCTGAGACCGTCCCAAAATCAAAGCCAACTGCCATTTTTCTACCCGTTACTCGAAGAGTAAAAAGGGTATACTAAGTTCGTGCAAGTGTATGTAATAGGCAGAAGGAAGCATCTCCGACCACATAAAGTATATATATTCTTGATCAGCATTAACAGCTAGAGGTGCGCGCGTGAGCGATTTTTCCATCACGTAACGCACGATTCACGAAATAAAAATATTTTGACGCACGATTCACGCACGGAATTTTTTCAGCAATTCGCGTCGCGCACGATTCACTCACGATTTACGAGACGTCACGAATAATCACGCACGATGAAAATGCTTCCCTATAAAAAATTTATGTAACTCAATTATGTATTTATCTGTAACACACACCGGCCACATATTTTTGGCAATAATTGCAGCTGCTTTAAGGCAATATTCTTCTTAACTTTTTCGCCCAACTTTTTAATTGGAAGCTTATTATATTGTGCTTGTATAATTCCGACTTCACTTGCTCCTTGTGTCCCAACAACCCATCTGTGCCACACTAAGATCATGCCAAAACTTATTTTTAACAATTTCCAAAATTGAACATCTTTTTCATGCATCACTCCTTTTGTTTTGTGGTTTCGCCGACTTAAATCTATGATTTCCATTTACAATGTTAATTTTTATTTCGTTTTTTTGGTTTTTCACTTATATTTTAAATTTAAAGCAGATTTGCTGCAATTGGTAAACTCAAACGAAATGCATAATTCTTGGAATCAGACGTTAGCAGTTGTTTGCATTTATTTTCAGTGTGCCCGTACCAGTTTGTCATATAAATGTCATATAACTCCATTCCATTCACAAAATCAAAAGCAAATAAAAAAAAAATTCGTGAATACTTACATAACTTATATTCACGAAGTAAAACTTTAACACGCACGAATCACGCACGGATCACGGATGCACACGCACGAAAGTTTGAGTTTACTCACGATCACGTCGTGACACACCGTGACACGGTAAAATCACGTCACGCGCGCACCTCTAGTATGAATACCTAGATCTCAGAGACTATAAGAGCTAGAGCCACCATTTTTTCAGTGTAGACTTGTATTGTCTGCACTCAGATCAAGTTTGTTTCAAATTTTTGCCACGCCACCTCCCGCCCCCGCAATATGTAAAAAACCTCATATCTCCCACAATTTTTAAAATAGATTGTACGAACCTTCTAGACATATATTTTAATCATCATTACCTATCCGATCCGCCATACATCATTTCTTAATCAGATAAACGATAGAAAAGTTTGCGCCCCCGCAATTTGAAAAATACCTCACATCTCCCACAATTTTGAAAAAAAAAAATTGGTCGAACCTTTTAGACATATGTAGTATAGTATATATATTAGGGCGGGTCGATTTGTATGGGGCAAAAAAAATGAAATAGGCGTATAGCAGAATCGCAATCTATGGACAATTCTAAGAACATTTGCCCAAGAAACCATAGGTCTAAAATAAAAACTTAGCCGCCGCATTTCAACCTTTAGGTTTATAAATAACACAGGTCAAAAAAATGACCAACATTGTGTTGTCCAGCCTTGCTGGTATATAAATATGATAAAGTTATCTGCCCAGATTCCAAAACTGGCTTCGGTTTAGCTCTATCGGTTGTTGGTCGCAAGATTTGGCGGAAAAATAAATTTAATGCTCTTTTTTCTTAATATTGGCCCTACTTGGCATTAATTTCTGAACTTGTGGAGTCTATACGACAGATTACATATCAATGGAAAATAATTATAGCCAAAAGAGTCAGAATTGGACTTTAAAGTCGGACAATTCACGATTTATAGTAATATTTTAAAACAAATAATTTACTTTAGGCCAGTATGGTTGTTTGATTTGTATTTTAACATCCTTTTACCATATGGCCAAATTTGTTATCTAATTATGTAAATTTATATGAGCTCATTTGGCCAAGTTTTGGCCAGTTTAAGCTAAATAAAATTTTTAAAATTTATGGGAGGACAACTAGATTTATACACAAATTTTTTATAGGAAATATAAAAAGGCTACTTGATTTCCCATTAGTTATTTAGGTCTGGTTTAGTTTTATCTAAATTCTATTTTGAACCAAGTAGCCTTTTAACAGTTCCTATACAAATTTTGTGTATTAATCTAGTTATCCTCCCATAAATTTTAATATTTGCTTTGGGCTTAAACAGGCCAAAACTTGGCCAAATAAGCTGATTTAAATGCAAAAAAATTTACATAATTAGAGAAAAAGTTCGGCCATATGCTAAGGATGTTCAAATACAAATCAAACAACCACACTGGCCTAAAGTAAATTATTTGTTTTAAAATATTACTATAAATCGTGAATAGTCTGGTTTTTAGGTCCTATTCTGACCCTATCGGCTATAATTATTTTCCATTGATATGTAATCTGTCGTATAGACTCCACAAGTTCAGAAATTAATGCCAAGTAGGGCCAATATTAAGAAAAAAGAGCATTAAATTTATTTTTCCGCCAAATCTTGCGACCAACAACCGATGGAGCTAAACCGAAGCCAGTTTTGGAATCTGGGCAGATAACTTTATCATATTTATATACCAGCAAGGCTGGACAACACAATGTTGGTCATATTTTTGGCCTGTGTTATTTATGAACCTAAAGGTTGAAATGCGGCGGCTAAGTTTTTATTTTAGACCTATGGTTTCTTGGGCAAATGTTCTTCGAATTGTCCATAGAATGCGATTCTGCTATACGCCTATTCAAAAAATAAATCGACCCGCCCTAATATATATATTTCAAAAATTAGCTTGGCTTAAGCCGTTAGCTTGTTTTTTTTTCAAAAGTTTTCATTGTTTACAATTATAAGTTTTTTTTTTTTTTAACACTAGTTTTTTAGATATTTAGTAAAATAGTATTTAGCTTAATTGTAGTTATTTAAAAGTCTTCCGCTATAATTCGACGCCTGTATTTAAGTGCTGCGGATAAGTAGGCTCCTAGCTTAAACCATGACCAATTGCCGGTAAGCAAATCAAAAGCATTTTTTGGAGTGATTGTGAAACTTCCCAGATGTGCCTGTCGAATTTCTCCTAGAAGTGGGCATTCCGCAAGAAAGTGAATAGTATTTTCCACCACGTTCATATTACACAGTGAGCAAACTTCATTTCTGACATGTGGTTGAAATCCTAGTGGTAGCAGTTCGCATCTTGCTCTGAAGATATATCTTATTGTGTCGATTGAGTATTCTTCAATAAAATAATTTTGTTGGCACATGTCATAGTTCAGGACTCTATATGTCAGGCGAGCTTCGCTACTTCGAGCCGTGTCTTCAAATCGTTTCCGTTGGGCTGCATAAACATTTTCTAGAACAGCTATCTGTGCATTAACCCATCCACTTTGATCTTTTATGTTGCCTATAGCACCACTTTCGTCAAACATATGCTGCCATTCTCCAAAGCATTGCGCTGTGTTTTCCAGCAATTGTTGTGCCACTGCTTTTGGTAGTCTGTGATCTGATAACTTCATTATCTTATTCATATATTGAAAATGTCGATTCAGTGTCATATGGTATATTGTTGGAAGACCCGTCTCGAGATATATAGCGTATGAAGGTGTATTAATCGGCAGTTTAAAGATTTTTTTAATGAAATTTCGGATTAATTTCTCAGCACCCTCATACTCCAAGTAACGCCATACTTCCGATGCATATAACATAATTGATCGTGCTGTGGCTTCGAAGAGCTGGTACTTCGCGCTTGGTTTTATATATTTCTTTACCATAAAGTTTCTCCAAGTGCTATTAAGAGCAATAGTGGCATCTTTTAGCTTGTTGTTAATATGAGTGGCAAAGCGCATATTTTGAGTTATTATGACTCCCAGATATTTGAACTCTTTGACAGTCTCTAGTTCCGTACCGCCGAGATATAATTTCTCCGTTTTAGAGAGTCGCCCTCTACCATCTCGAACCACCATAATTTTTGACTTATCTGTATTTATGTCCAGATTCCATAGCCTACAATATTCTGCGATCTGATTAATGTTTTGCTGCATTTCCTGAGCACTTTCGGCCATCAAAACCATGTCATCCGCGTACATGAGTGTCTTGCATGACACATTTCCCAATCTGGCACCACCAGTAAGGTATTCGTGCAGGTCGTCAATATACAGAGCGAACAATAATGGACTTAATTGGCATCCTTGTTTTACGCCTCTATTGGTTTCAAAGCAATCCGAACAGTTGTTTCCATCCCATACAGTTGTCTTGTTATTTTCGTACATACTTTTGATCACTGCCAGTAGCTTCGATGATAATCCCAAGTTGTATAGTTTATAGAAGAGCGCATTTCTGTTTATTGTGTCGAATGCAGCACGGAAGTCCACAAAAAACATGTATAACCGTCTTTTTTGTTCCAAATAATGCCGTGCGAAACTTGTTAGCACAAATACACTGTCGACTGTGTAGTACCCTTTGCGAAATCCTGCTTGGAATTCGCTTAGAAGATTTATTCGTTCGACCCACTCAGTCAGTCGCGACAGAATAATAGATGAGAATACCTTTGCGATAGAGTTCTGGAAAGATATACCCCCATAATTGTTTGGGTCAGTTGGGTCCCCTTTTTTCAATATAGGATACAGGATATTTATTCGAAAGCAGTCTGGAACCATAGCAGTATTAATAATTTTATTGTACGCATTTGTGAGGTACTGGATAAATTGAGGGGTGGCATCTTTTAAGAATTCAGCTGGGATCCGATCAACGCCTGGAGCTTTTCTGTCTTGGCATCCAATTAAAGCACTTCTGACCTCTTCTATTGATATCACCGAATCAAGATAGCTGTCCTCTATATGAGGCTGCGCATAGCAGAGTTGGTTTGACGATTGGGTTATGAAAAGCAGTTTTTTTAAAATGTGACGCTAGTGCCTCTGGGTCCACTTGAATAACCTTTCTTGTTTTGCTTCCGTTCAATTTTCTGGCTATTTCCCAAAAATCCTTGCTACTGCGTATATTGGCGATTCCATCTTGCATATTCAACATATACCTTGCCTGTTTTTCCTTACACATGCTTTTGTACGCTTTATTGGCCTGTTGATATTGCAATCTGGCTATGGTGCAATCGTTTCGCTTGGCTACTTGAAGTGATTCAAAGGAGGTCTTTCTAGCTTCTTCGCATTGGGCATCATACCACGGCTGAATATAATTTTTTTTTTGTAGACCAGCTTTTCCCATACACTTTGACGCTACAGCTACACATCTCCTTAGACTCTCGATATCAATCTCTCCATTGTTTTCTTCTATTTGGTGCTCCAGTTGTGCATTTAGCAGTTCCTTGTATTGCGTCGACTTGTTTTGTGCCCATCTCAGCTGTGGTAGGAGTTTTTGTTCCGTTTTCGCCTCCTTACGTTCTGCGCCTAGTTTGGCATAGGCTACCAAAGGAAAGTGATCCGAGAAATGTTGACTGCTTACGATAAGGTCCGTTACACTTGTGTGCCAAGCGCCCTTTATTAGGCAATAATCTATCGTTGTCACCGCCTCTCCTCTTATAAATGTGTATTCACCATTTATATCGCCTGCTGTCCTGCCATTGAGAACAGTAAGATTTTCGTTTTCACACATCTCTATAAGTTTTGCGCCATTTCCATCCGTTCTATGGTCTTTTGCTCTTCTATTCAAAGCAGCGAAACATGTAGCGGTCTCTGGATCTTCTGTATTCACCTGCTGACTTCCAATTCTTCCATTGAGATCACCTATAACCATGATGTTTTCTTCTTCACATTCCAATAGAGTGTTGTACAGCTTGTCAAAGTCATGTCGCCAATTATTACACATAGACATATATTACATTTTAGACATATATTTTAATCATCATTACCTATCGATCCGACATACATCATTTCCCGATCAGATGAGCTATAGTAGAGTTGCCACCCCCGCAATTTGGAAGAAACCTTATATCTCCCACAATTTGGGCAAAAAATATTCTTAATAAACCTTCTTAAATAAACCTTACCCTGAGTAACGGGTATATCGAAGTCGAGCAGGGCCGACTGCAACTTACGCTCTCGTATATATATACGGTTGTTAAATATTCCTCAATTCTTTGATCATTTTAGAAACTTTTTGTGAAATTCGATTTCCGTTCTGGTTTTTAGTTGATTTACAAAATAAAAAAAACTTTTATGTATTGCGAATTTTGGCTGTGCTAGCAAAAAATTAATAATAAATAGCAAAAGTAATTTTCTCTTAAGTCCGACTGTTCCATTTTCGATCGATTTGTTAGGTTATGTTTGGAACAGTGCTTCACCATAAGTAAAAAGTAAGCAATTTCACTCGCAATTAAGAAATGAAAAATGAAACCAAGACGGAATTGCGTTTGGTTTACTTTTAAAAGTTACTGGTATTGGGAACATGCCGCAATTGCCGAATTATTGTCAGTCCCTTTTGGGTTTCGAAAGGAAGAATTAATTTGTACAAGTATTAAGCTTGTAAACGCCCGTAAAACTGACTAGGTTTAATATGTGAAACAAAATTAAATAAAACAAACCCTGCTTCTCAATTATCGCAAAAGTAAACGTTTAAGAAACGTTTTTGAACTTTAAACTTTTTCGACAGCAATAGCATATCGCAAACGAATCACTTAAGATTCAAACAAATCAAATTCTATGGAATTCGTAGATAAATAATAATAGTCATAATGTATATAAAAAAAATTGGATCCTGGAAGTCAAAACAAGAAGCCATAATTCAAGCAGTAGACCAAGTCAATTTCGAAGAATTCGAACGGAAAGCGGCAAGCTTCGACTCAAGACAAACATATAAATTCTTGTCAAAATCCCTTCCAGAAAAATATTTTCAGACCGAGTTTGCAACCTACACCATTTCGCTTATCTTCAAGGCCCGCACAGAACTGCTTAATTTAATCGCTCGACCGTATAGCCGCAACAATAGCAAAATTTGTCCCCTTTGCAACATGGGCGTGTCAGAAGACGTAATACATTTTCTTGGAGAATGCCCTATTATGCAGGAAATCCGCGTAAATCACTGGGACTCCACTCTGCTCACCACAGCACAATGTTTAGACATAAACTGGTTAGTACTGGCAAGCTATCTGAGGCAAGCCTTGCAGTACAGACTGAAAATTATAAATGAGGACTTCTAGTATCACCAGGAAGCGGAGCACACAATAAAGGGCAGACGGCAATAAACGCCATGCCAGTATTTATTTTTATTTTAATTTACCTTTTATATTAATTTATCTTTTAATTTTTTCAAAACTAATTATACACGAAAAAAAAAACAAATTTAAATAAAGAGAAAACTACTACTACTATAAAAAAATTCAAGGATTTAATTCTACGCACATGATGTATGTATAAAGTCCGTGTATCATTTACTTACCGGTTCGGCCTGATTCGGTTGATACTTGGGCAGGGAACGCTCAGTTCGAGTATCTCGCTTATTTTTATTATCCTCCTTCAACTTTACATCCCGGTTCGTGTTTATTTTTCCTTTTGCATTCTCAACTCTTAAAAAAAAAAAGGTTACACAATTAATATATAATACAATATATTTATATAATATAGGTCAACAAGTTAGAGACAGTGATTAAGTAAATACCTATTCCGATAATATTGTAATGTTGCCACTCTGTAGTCTTCGCAACATTTTCATTTGTATACATAAATTCTTTATCACAAAAAAAAAAAAAAAAAAAGGCAAAGCTAACTTCGACTGTGCCGAAGTTTTAATACTGAAAAACTCTACTCCAACATTTAACTGGAAAAATATATGATATGATTTCGATTTTAAAATTTTTAAATCTTGATTTAAAATTTTATACCATAAAAAAAGCTTTTCTTAGTAAAACACATTTTTCGACCGTCGGTCTATGGAGCATAGCTATAGTCATTCGTTTTCATAATTTTTTAAAAATTTGGAACAATAAAACTAATATATACCAAGATTGGGGACGCTACGATAAAAAACAAAAGTTTATCTCACTAGTAGTTTTTTGACCGACCGTTTATATGCCATAGCTATAGTCATCCGTTTTTATAAATTTTTCAGATTTCGGAAACATATAAAAAAAATATCTCTTACTGTGAATCAAATTTTCTCACAAGACTTATTTTTCGACCGATCGTTTTTGGCAGCTATTGTATGTGATCCGTTTTAATACATTTTTCCGAATTTTGGAAAACTACCGTTATACGCTCGATGGAAATAAAAGTTTTTCAACGACTAGCTTACCGACGTTCTTGGGCTAAAGATATAGTCATCCGATCCGGCCGGTTCCGACATATTAGTTCGCGTAAAAGAAGACTCTGTGTGTTTCAGCTCGATAGCTTTAAAACTGAGGGACTAGTTCGCGTAAACAACAGACGACACGACAACACGGACACGGACGACGGACAGACGGACGGACGGACGGACGGACAGACGGAAATGAACTCGGCTCGTCGTCCTGATCAAGAATATATATAGTTTATGTGGTCGGAAATGAATATTTCTATGCGTTACAAACTTCTGGGCAAAATTAATATACACTTTTCAAGTGTATAAAAAAAAATAAGATACCTATGACGGAAATTGAGACATCTTAATAAATGTTGGCTTATATAAGTTTATGATTCTTTCCTTTGGGGAAAGGTATTTATCTTAAAAATTTGATTAAAGGGACCAGCTAGTTGTATATCTGCAAAATGAAATAAGGCCCAAAATTGTTGAAGGTGTGAGATTTTATCAAATATGTCAACGATATGAAGGCAACATAATATAATATCCGAATCTGCTTCACCATGCAAATCAGGAGAGTTTTTATACCCGTTGATTGTAGAGTAACAGGCAGATGACGAGTCAATCTAGCCTTGTCCGTTCGTCTGTATGTATATATCCCAGTAAACACGCAGTTGACAGCAAATGGTAATCAGGGCTGCAAACCGGTTCGGAGTGGAACCGCTCCGGAGTCGGAGACTCCAGGATTTTTGATAAATTCAAGCGAAACCGAATCGGATCAAGAAAATATTTTCGACCGAATAGGAGCAGTGTCAAAAAGGGTTCGGTTCAAAGAAAAAACCTTTTCTATTAAGCTGCTTATTTTTTGCTAGCTGTTTTAAATGTAAATTTCCCTATATATGTACGAAAATTCAACTGTAGTTTCATTTTGCATTGGGTCGATTGCATTTTCAATATCCGGGTTGAAATTGAGCCAGATATCAAGAAAAATGGGACGCAGTCGTACAGTTATCGCAAATTTTTGAAAGAATCCTCAAAATTATGGCGAAAAACGCAAATCTGGAAAAAAAATCAGACCCGAGGGAACGCGACAAACGGCGTATTATTAAAGAGGCAACCAATTCAAAAGCGTCCTGTTCCAAACTCTCCGCAATTGTAAAGAAAATAGTGTCTACCATAACTGTTTGCCGCACTTTAAATCAATTTTCACACATTGTCCGAAGTGTGCTTAAAAAGATTGCGCACTTGGCCCCCCCGTCATAAAAAACTTAGAAACCAATTTGGTCTCGGAAATCAAAATATTTCATTTCTCTCTCGTATATGCTTACCGTATATTTTCCTACAGGTATTTTTATACACTTGAAAAGTGTATATTAATTTTGCCCAGAAGTTTGTAACGCATAGAAATATTCATTTCCGACCCCATAAACTATATATATTCTTGATCAGGACGACGAGCTGAGTTCATTTCCGCTTGTCCGCCCGTCCGTCTGTCTGTCTGTCCGTCTGTCTGCCCGTCTGTCTGTCTGTCCGTCTGTCTGTCTGTTTCTACGCGAACTAGTCTCTCAGTTTTAAAGCTATCGAGCTGAAATTTTGCACAGAGTCTTCTTTTTACTGCACGCAACTAATATGTCGGAACCGGACGGATCGGATGACTATATCTTATAGCTGCCATAGGAACGATCGGTTGAAAAATAAGTTTTTGTGAGAAAAACTTTTTTGATTTCCATCGTAGCGTCTCCAATCGTAGTATATATTAGTTTTATATGTTTTCACACAATTCTGAAAAAATTTATCAAAATCGGATGACTATTGCATATAGCTGCCATATAAACAGTCGGTCAAAAAACTACTTCTAGTGAGAAAAACTTTTTTGTTTTCTATCGCAGCGTCCCCAATCTTGGTATATATTAGTTTTATATGCTTTCTCATCATTTTGAAAAAAAAACTTATCAAAATCGGATGACTATAGCATATAGCTGCCATAGGACCGATCGGTCGGAAAATGTGTTATACAAAGAAAAGTTTTTTTTATGGTATCAAATTTTTATTATCAATGATTTAAACATTTTAAATATCTGATATCTCTATCCAATATATATTTTACCGGTTATATCAGTTGGAGTAAAGTTTTCAAGTGTATTAAAACTTCGGCACAGGCGAAGTTAGCTGTGCCTTCTCGTTTTTTTTCTGATGAGAAAAAGTTTTATCTCGATGGACCAGAAGGTTTTTTGACATAAATGGAGCGGTCAAAAAAAGGATCCCCTTTATTTCACAATGAAGAACGTTGGAGGCGGGTGGGAATTACCAGCTCAAGGATAAACAGTACTGACAACATACGAGGGAATAGTCTGCTACTTTTTCTAGGTGAACATATGGAAAGGCGCTGTGTTTTCATGTCGGATATTATTCGAATTCGCAGAAGTCGAGAAATAAAGGCGTAAATACAGGACTACTCTGTCAATATAATTACCTGTCCAGCTTGCTCACGGAATCTTATCCCGATTGAAAATGATTGTGGCTTACTCGCAAGGCGAATCTAAAAGAAAAACACCAAGTACGAGGGCTCGAATGTTCTTAAAAACGCCCTTTTGAGGAAATGGACATCGAATTATTGGATGTTAAGGATCTTCAAAAAACATCTAAACTATATAATATTAATAGTAACAGTAATGACCTTCAGACAAAAGTGTTTTATAATTTTGATAAGTGCGAAAGTTCCAATTTTTGTTACTCTGTTTCTTTTTACATAACCAAAAGGCTAGCAACGATTCCGCTGCCGTGGACTTATTCGCTGACTTTTTTCAATCAACTTACTCCTCTGTCCCTTTTAATAACAAATCTTATCCTTATGACATTTCTCTTCAAACTCTTTTAATGCTCCCATAATTACTGAATCTTCTCTACTTTCATATTTGAAATCTCCAAAGTCTTCATACTATCCTGGACCTGACAATATCCCTAGTTGTGTCCTCAGAGAGTGTTGTAATTCCATATGCAAACCTTTACTAAAGCTTTTTAATCTATCGCTTGAGTCTACTATTTTTCCAAATCTTTGGAAAGAATCCTTCATTATTCCTCTTCACAAAAAGGGTGGAAAATCAGATATTTCCAATTATAGAGGTATCGCCAAATTATCTGCTATTCCTAAGTTGTTCGAAGAAATTATAACCTCTACATTGCAGCATTACTGCAAATCGGTTTTGTCACCTTTTCAGCATGGATTTGTAAAGAGTCGGTCAACTACGACCAATTTGCTTAAATTCACATCATTAGTTAACGATGGATTCCTTATGAAATGCCAAACTGATGTCATCTACACTGACTTCAGTAAGGCTTTTGACTCCGTGAACCATGATCTCCTCCTCCTTAAGCTTGATCGTATTGGATTTCCCTCCCCTTTTCTTTTTTGGATCTCTTCATATTTTAAAGATAGAACTCAAAAAGTTCTGCTCAGATCTAATATTTCAAAACCTGTCTACGTAACTTCCGGTGTACCTCAAGGAAGCCACCTCGGTCCTTTGTTTTTCACTCTTTTTATTAATGATCTCCCCTCGACAATATCTCATTCTCGGATATTTATGTATGCCGATGACAAACTCATTTTATCTTACAACGACCCGATGTATTCTATTAGGTTGCAAGATGATTTAAATTCTCTTCATTTTTGGTGCTTGGTTAATCATTTATTTCTTAATTGCGCAAAATGTATGTTTATGTCTTTTCATCGTTGCAAACCTTCGCTAGTTTCCTATTCGATTGGCAATGAACCCTTGCAACGAATATCAACTGTCGTTGATCTTGGAGTTATTTTTGATTGCAAATTAAGCTTTAATGATCACATATCCTGTATTGTTAATAAGGCGAATGGTGTACTTGGATTCATTAAGCGTTGGTCGAAGGAATTTAATGATCCCTATACAACAAAAGTTCTTTTTACATCTTTAGTTCGCCCGGTGCTTGAATACTGCTCATTCGTCTGGTGTCCGCAGTATTAAAAGCATATAGATCGTATTGAGTCTGTCCAAAAGCAATTCATGCTTTTTGCCCTCCGCGGCTTAAATTGGGATCCCAACCTTCGGTTGCCATCGTATTCTAGTAGGCTTTTGCTTATTGACCTTCCATCGTTCTACGGTTAGAACAGTCCTAGGCGTTTCTTTTCTTCATAAGTTAATTATCGGTGATGTAGACTCTTCTGAACTTTTAGGTCGCCTTAACTTCTCTGTTCCCTCTAGACCAACTAGAAATTATTTGCCTTTAATCTTGCCTAGATGCACAACCGATTACGCACAGCACAACCGTTTTCGGGTTTTATGTCAAAATTATAATGATGTTTATCACCTGCTCTCAACAGAACTCTCTCTCTTTTCCATAAAGTTATCTCTTTTTGCACATCTCCGGCAAAATCTCTGACCACATCCAGCAGGAGCAGGGGCCTAGCTTGCCGGACCGGCTAATAAATATTCCCCCACCGGGTCAGAGATTTTCCGGATGATTTAATTCATCTTTATTTTAACTTATATTTATTTTATTTTTATTATATTTAATTTAATTTAATTTTTTCCTTTTTTTAATTCTTTTAATTTTAAAATTTATTTTCAATATTGTTTTATTTTATATTATTTTTGTTCATTCTATAATATTGGTTATTTATTGTTTGTGTTTATGATTTTGTAAACATATTTTTAAGCCTTCTCTTTTCCTTTTTCTCACCCTTCTCTTTTTCGACTTCTATACTATTTAAATTTGTGTTAGGTCTAGTAACGTCTCTGGCTTCAATTGGCTGTGAACTGAGGCATAGCTGGCCGGACGGGCAAATAAAATTCCCCCACCGTGTCGGAGTCGTTACTAGTCGATTTGTAATTTTGTTAAATTTTCCTTGTTAGGCTTTCTTAGTTCATTAAGCCTTTTTATAACGTATTCAGTTTTTCTTTTTTTGGTTGACAGCCACCATTTGTCGACTTTTTTTTCAACAAATAAACAAAAACCAACAAAAAATTGTATATTTTTATTATTTTTTTGTTGCCAAAATGATGAATAAATTTTGTAAGCTATTAAATACTATAACTTAAAAATAATTAAAAAATAACAAGTGTTTTTTTAATTTTGATAAGGACCTTAGCATACATTTGCTAAAGCTAATATAATAACCAATTTTTATACCCTGTACCCATATAAATGGGTTAAAATGGTATCATAAAGTTGTGCTAATGTATCTAACAGACAGAACAAAACATTTCCGACCCTATAAAGTATATATATTCTTGATCAGTATCAACAGCCGATTCGATTTAGCCATGTCCGTCTGAACGCGTCGATCTCACGCAAATAGAGTTTGTTTCAGATTTGGGAAAAAAAATGCGGGACGGAATTGAATTTAAAATTTTTGACAGGTAGGGACAAACTAAGGTCGAGAGCCCTGTCCGTCTGTCCGTTTGGAACACTTCTTACACGCAATACAAAATCCACATGGTTATTATTGACTTCTACAAATAGGAAGTTTTTCTAGATTTCCAATTTGGATGATGGCGGTTTCAAGTTAATATCATCGTCTTTAGTTTAATATAGTACACATCGATCATTTATTTTCAATGCTGTGTTTAAGCATATTTAGGGCCTTTAAAAAATAAATCGTACCGCACCGATCCCAATTATTAGTTCGACACCCGCGGGAATTCCGCCCAGCGCCCATCTCTAGTACAGAGTATAAAAAGAAAGCTCCGCCGAAGTTTACAAAATTGTCATTTTCATTTAAAGCAATGTTAGTTGAGCGATTTCTCAACCAACAGATGGCGCCTCTTCTGTGACCATTTCGATTCTGATCGATTTCGGGAAATGTACAGCCTATACGAAATACTTCCCGCAAAGTTTGCTCAAGAAAGCTTTAAAAATGAGGGAGGAACTAGCATAAAAACAAACAGACGGGCATGGATATAGCGCCTTAGGTCGTCATGCTGATAATATAAGTCATTTAGGAGGCAAACTAGTGACAAAATCAATTCAGCACATCAATATTGTATGTTTCCCAACAATTAAAATTTAATAAAAATCTAATTATATCAAATAGCTGAAACAAGATTTTTGATTTTAAATCAAATATTATCAGTATGATTTGCTTTGCTAAGGGCCGATTTCTTATCTTCTAGATAGTTGCTATGTGTTAAATTAACACATATTTTACTCTGTTTTTATACCCGTTACTCGTAGAGTAAAAAGGGTATACTAAGTTCGTGCAAATGTATGTAACAGGCAGAAGGAAGCATCTCCGACCCCATAAAGTCTATATATTCTTGATCAGCATCAATAGTCGAGTCGATATAGACATGTCCGTCTGTCTGTCTGTCCGTCTGTATG
This sequence comes from Lordiphosa mommai, assembly GCA_018904225.1. Taxonomy (NCBI): domain Eukaryota; kingdom Metazoa; phylum Arthropoda; class Insecta; order Diptera; family Drosophilidae; genus Lordiphosa; species Lordiphosa mommai. Next base: position 1,660,534 of record JAEIFT010000019.1, read on the forward strand.
AACACCTAGATCTCAGGAACTATAAGAGCTAGAGCTACCATTTTTTCAGTGTATACTTGTATCTTTTGCACGCAGATCAAGTTTGTTTCAAATTTTTGCCACGCCCCGTCCCGCCCCCACAATATGTAAAAAACCTCATATCTCCCACAATTTTGAAAATAGATTGTTCGAACCTTCTAGACATATATTTTAATCATCATTACCTATCGATCCGCCATACATCATTTTTCGATCAGATGAACGATAGAAAAGTTCCCGCCCCCGCAATTTCAAAAATTCCTCATACCTCCCACAATTTGGGTAACCTTACCCTGAGTAACGGGTATATCGAAGTCGAGCAGGGCCGACTTCAACTTACGCTCTCGTTTTTTTAGTTTATGTGACAGATAGTGCTATGTATGAGATGGGAAATCGGCCTTAAATCAGACATCTTCTATATATATCAATATCCAAGTCCATAGGACTAATCGGTTTGAGAGAGAAAACCATTATTTTAATAATTTTTTTAAACTGAGCAGTTATTTATTCTATTTCTTCCAACATACTTCTGTGAACTTTGGTCGTATAGAGATTGCGCGCCTTCTGTGTCCATTATGCTGTTTACAGAAGAGACGGCATTTGTTGGTCATTTACAAAAATCTATCAAATTACATTATTAAAAGTAAGTTTGAAATTTTTTAACAAAAATCATAAAGCCGAACCTTGTTTGGTTTATTTAAAATGAGAAAATGCTTTCAGAAACGGAAGTATCTGCGAACACTGACGTTGACTTAATATTCAGAATTGGATCTGACTTGATAATATTTAATAAATATCGTACCCGTCATTGCGAACCTTGTTTGGTTTATTTAAAATGAGAAAATGCTTTCAGAAACGGAAGTATCTGCGAACACTGACGTTGACTTAATATTCAGAATTGGATCTGACTTGATAATATTTAATAAATATCGTACCTGTCATTGCGGTCACGAGTTTTGTTGAATTTATTTTGATCTGAATCATCCCGGCGTCGTTCATCTGTAAAAAAAATGTTGAACTTATTAGGGACAAAAGCGTCGACCCTACTGCAGTAAAATGTTTACTTACCCTGTGCACCTTTGTTATCATCATTGTTTGCAGCCGTGTCCTGCGTACGACGCCAACTTACTGTAGCTGCTGCATTGACACTCTCGTTTTCGTTCTTGTCTATTTGCACCTCCGACAGCTTCTCACTGACTATTTCTTCCTCATGGCGAAACTTGTCCTGTCGCCGCGCCTCAGCCAAACGTTCTTCGATTTCCAGTTCCCTTGTTGCCGTATCCACTGGCTTGGCTGATCCAAATACATTCACCGACGGCGCGACGATTGGCTTAATGGAGTTTACCTCACTGACATCGGTTTCCTCTTCTGCTTCCGGTTTGGTGACCATCTCTGGCAATGGTAAAGTGCGAGGTTTTAAATTCAGCTTTGGTCTCTCTTCTGGGGCAGAGGCAGATGAGATATCCTCTTTGACATAACGTTCGTTATTAAATCTGCCGCGTCCTTCGCGATCGCTGTCTCTCTGCGGAGGCGAGTAATCACTCGACTGCGTTCTAGTGCTGGTGCGCCACGATCCTGGCGCATTGCTATCTTCTCTTTCCGATATGGGCTTACGTTCCCGATTGAAACTGCGATCAAAGTTACCTCCAGAGTACCCACCGTAACTGCTGCCGTTGTTTTGACTGTCCCGCCTCCAATTAACCGAGTCTCGATTCTCTCTATCGCCACTATTACCGAACCCTTCAAATCGACGGTTGCCCTTCTGCCTGTTTTGCTGATCGTTCTCATTAGACAGTTCGATGCGAATTCGACGTCCTTTAATCGATGGATCTGGCAAACTAAGCACATGTATTAAATCGTCTCGACTCTCAAGTTCCACGTAGCCAAAGCCCCTAGATCGTCCAGTTTCACCGTCTTCACGTGGTAGTCGGAGAGAGACCAAATTAATGGACCCAAAGAACTCATATATGTCATCTTCATTGGCATCAAACGGCAAATTGTTAATGTAAGCTATAAACGGTGGCTTGTGAGGAATGGAATCGTCATCGAATATCCGATTTGCTCGCGGTGCAGTGGGCAGCTGATAAACCAGAGGCAATGTATGGCTCCCGTCGTCGCTTTCGTCGCCGTCCAAATTACGAACTTTTTTTGAAACTTGCGTCGTTCCGGCAGGTGTGTCACCATTCGAAAGAAATGATTGCAGTGAAATTACAGTCCCCTTATTCTTTTTACCTTTTTTGCCTAAACAATTATAACATTTGAAATGTATTAGATTTCATTAGATTTATGTAAATACATATCTATGTATGTATGTATGTAATTTGCACATGCATAAATTGTGTGAACTGGAAAGGAACTCGCACACAAAGATACTCTGCATGTACATATTACGTGTCGAAAGTAAACCACGAGGGTATTTGGCACTGAATTTCAAATGACATTTATTCCGTTCTTTGAAAACCAGAGAAATAAATCGAATGTGGTAAATAAATGACCATTTACTAAAGTGCAAAGCATTTGCAATCAAAAATGATTTATATCAAACCTGCAGAAGCCATCTTGACGATAATATACGAAACAAACTTAAATTTTGACGAGATGTTATGCGTATGTATGTATGCATATGTAAGTATGCACATATGTGAAAGTACAGATCAATTTCCTCAAATTGTTATCGATAAGAAAACCCATTTTGGGGCTTATATACACGATGCGATTCTATGTTTTAAGGCCACGACGAGCAATGTGAGCAGCAAAATGCCACTGCTGTCAATTTGTCTTCGTGCATATTATGAATTACTTTTTTCATACGATTTTCTTAATATGAAATTATCTGTTGATCAAAAAATACACTGCAGTATTTTATAAAGAAGTACGTGTAAAACAAAAATCCAATTTTTTATATTTTAATGGTGACGAAAGGACTTTGAAATTTCCAAATTCCCCTTAATTTATCTTTAAAATATTTATAAGTGTCAAAAAATAATTAAATATTTCATATATCGTAAAGCAAGCAACCAGAAGGAGAGCGCGTATTTGATCCATAAGCAATGTGCGAGACTTGGCAGCTAATCTGGCAGGGTGTTTGCAATCGTCCTGGATTTGGAAAACTCTTTTTTGAATAAACTTACGAAGGAAGTGGGTGCTTTATTTAAAAACACACAATTTTTTAAAAATATTCAGATTTATAAAACCTGCAATATTTATGGTCACAATGCTTTGTTTTGATTTTCCTCAACCCTCCCTCATATCTGTGTGCCCGTTGGGAAACATGCCTCTTTTGTAAGTGTTCAAAATAAAATGTACCTCAAAATATTATTCATTTATTAGAGGGACTCCTGAAAGTGATTTGGTTCGATTTTTTCGTCGAACTGCTGCTCACAGCTGATCCATACAAAATGTGCAGTCTGTCTAGAAAAACTAAAGACATTAAGGTAAAACTAAAAGATTTGACGAAATCAATTCCGAGGCTGATTTCGATTTGATTTCATTTTGCTTTCTAGAGTGACCGAATTCTTTGAAGAATATTATGCGGCCAAGCTTGATGTTTGTTTACATTTTGCTTTGTTAAGCTGCGATCATTTTGAAACTACATGCTCTGCTATCAAACTAATTCTTAAAATTCTGAAAAAAAAATAGTTTTCACTCTTTATTTTGGCGTTTTGTGATTTAACGTCAACGTTAATTGAACCCAAATCAGTGCGCAAAAAAGGACGTTTGCTTTCACGAAATAAACATCTTAAGCAAATCGCTTTCAGAAATCACTCTATTATACAGTTTTAAATTTTTCCTAGTGTTTTCATGTTTATTTTTGTAATTTTTTTAGACAATTATATTCTTCTTCTTATTTTCCTCAATCCCGAATGGACATGGGTGTTGGGTCGCTAGCCCTACTCCCCTATCCTGGTGATGGGGATGCCACCTTAGAGTCCTCTGTTAATCAAGTTTCAGCAAATTTTTTGTTTGTTTCGGTTACTTGATTCGCCTTCTCACGATTTGCTCACCACGAACCAAAATCCATGGCCTCTGTCCTCTGGGACACTTGTCTCGTGTCGGAAGTTTGTGAGCTGCTTGAGCCAATCATACAAGTACAATCGGCAATTCTGTTATTGATGGCAAAATATTAAAAAAAAAAATTGTATTATTGATAGCAAAATATTTAAAAATACTCTGATAGCTGAAAATAACATATCAACAAAGAAATATTTAAAAATTATTAATTCTAGAGCTATCGATAAAATCACAGAAAATACGAGTTTTGTATTTTTTGGTATTTACTAGAGAACTTTTGTCAAAACAAACAAAGAGTGAGCAAAACATTTATGTAGAGTTTTTAGTTTTGGTCGCTGCTTCGTAGTGAGCATTCTAAAATATGAAACTGAAATATAAATTTAAAGTTTGAAAAAACTGGTTGTGTAAGTTTTTCAAAATTTACGTTTTTTTAACTCAGGATATTAAAACTTTCAGCAAACTCCAGATTAGCAATTGCCTTCTCATGACGTGGAATCAGCTGTGTAGTCATCCAACCTCCTTTGTTGTTTTGTGAGTGTACTGTTTCTATAGTTTTGTATTAAAATAAGTTATGTGACATCGAGCCTCTTCTTCCAAAGAAATGTTGCAACATTTCTTGATAATTACAAAAATGTATGAAGTTTCAACACTTCTTCCACACCAAATAAATATTTATGACAAGAAATGCCAGATATTTTGTGTCAGATATATTGTATGTTGTGTAGTGTAACCACAAAGCCCTAAAAGTCCTAAAAAAAAACTTTAAAAAGCTTTAAAAGGGGAAAAAAGATTAACATTTATAAAATTTGTCAAAAATTTGCCTCTCTTGAGCGATTGCTCTATATGACTCTTGAAGTTGAGCTTCTGGTCATATATTACACCTAGATATTTAATTTCCGATTTTACTTTTATGGGGGTCCTGCCATTAATATAAATTTGTGGTTTAAAGTGGCGTGCATTTGGATAAATATCCGTTTGCACGGGACCTTTAAACATGCAGCCTTCGCATTTACTTGCATTTAGTTTAAGACTCCATTTTAGAAAATAATTGCAAAGGACGTCTAAATAATTATTTAGGTCTGTCTCTGCACTGGCAATCCGGGCTCCGGACGCCAGTAGGAGAATGTCATCTGAATAAATCAGCTGTAGAATTTGCGCAGTTGAGTTTGACATTGGATCTCTTTCGAAATCCGGAATGTCAGCTAAATATATATTATACAATATAGATGCTAAGATTGACCCCTGTGGGACTCCTGCTGTTATTTCTCGCGTAAGCGACCGTTCTGAGCCATCTGGGCTGCAGACGTAGAAGGAGCGCTGAGACAGATAATTTTGTATTATACATGTAGTATTGGGATTGAACCTAACCATATCATTCATCTTCTATATCAGGCCATTTGTCCACACGGTGTCAAATGCCTTTTCAAAATCTAGGGCACAGGCGATGGTAGTGCGCTGCCGAGCCATGTTGCCAAAGATAAAGTTATTTGCCACAGCCAAAGAATGGCTGATGGACGTGCGTTCCCTAAACCCGAACTGAAACGGCCTAAGGATTGGGTGCCTATCTAGGTGCTTTTTTATTTGCTCCATAATCATTTTCTCAAAGAGTTGGCTAACAGCTGAGAGAATTGATATGGGCCTGTAGCCTTGCAAGCTGCTTGAGCTTGCTTTAGGCTTGGGAATTGGCATGACTCTGCTACATTTCCAGCTTGTGGGAAAGTAGCCAGAGTTGAAGCAATGGTTAAATATTGCTGATATATGCCTGAGGACGGGAATATTGCATCTTTTTAAGAGAAAATTGCTAGAAATATCTGGTCCTAGCGTTTTCTTACTATTCTTAAACCTGACCCACTCTAGGAGTTGCTCGGCGTTTGTGAAGCCGAGTTCCTCAGCCCCTCGCCAATTGCCATCAGCATTTTGAAGTGTGCCCATACCAGTTGATGATATAAATACTAAATAACTCGCCACATACTGTAGTGGCGGTCACGCGAGAGTGAAAGCGTTGAAAGCCTTATAGTGTGGGACTTGGTGTTCCTCACCCACTAAAATCACCCCTATTCGCCGATTTCCTCTCGCGTTACCACCGATAAGTATTACTTCACAAGGGGGAAATGGCATGAGAGTCTCAACTAGATCCCTGTCTAGGATTTCGAATTGAATTGCGATGTCTTTCAGCGCTACGCAAGGTCTTGATAATTTCTGAAGCCATGGTGCAAAATAGCGTCCCAATTGTTTTCCGAGCTTAGTAGAATATCCATTAAGTCAATGACTGTGTATGGTCTCACAATGCCTACGCTTAGCTCTTCCCGTTCGGCACGTCCACCCGTCACACAAGCGATGGTTCGCTTCAAGCGAAAGTTTTGCGAAGAAGATTATTCGTAATTTGTTAAGTTTAATTTTACCTGCAGCAGGCAGGTAGAGAAAGACCGTTGTGACTCCTTGATTGCGTGGCTTTTGCTTTGCACTTTTAGTGTGCATTTGAAGATGAAGAAAATAAGACAGCATCATAATTTTGAATTTTTTTGTGCCAATTAACCTACGGTAATTTATTTATGGCTTTTTTTTTGTATAAATGTGTTGCCTTAACTGTTTTAGTTTATGTGCTAATTGTTTTAGTGTCAATTGCCTAATAAAAGGAAGCGACGGCATTTTTTATGTGAAGCAAAACATGTGGTTTTGCGAAAAAAAGTTACGTAGAAGCAGCTGCACTGGGAGCCAAGGCGTCAGTGGTGTAATGGATGATGACGCTGACAATTGAAGCGATGTTGTTGGGAATGAGTAACACGCTTGCGGTATAAATTGAATTTACCAAGACTGAAAATATTTTAACACAAAAATGCTGTAATTAAATGAATTTCTATTATTTAAATAAACATTAAAAAAAGATACGCCTCAATCGAATTTTAATGTGCAATTTTTTTTTGGAACGACTGAAATTGAAACTCGCTTAACTTTCGATTCAACACTCGCGCGCGAATTCGCAAGCGAATGTTCGCGTACGAATGTTCGCCTACCACAAACTGAGCGACACAAGTGTCATAAACGAAAGTTTGGCGAACTCAAAGGCGAATGTTTTGCTCGGTTTTTACTCGTTTTAAGTATCGCGCACGAATTCGCTTTAGAACTTTTGGTCAATGGGTGTCTACCCTTCAGTTCCAGAATTCACTTCTCGTCAAATTTATCGCTAATTCAACGCTTTGACGTCGACGTTGTCAAATCAAAATTCTCTGTGTGTATTTGTTGATCCTGCCTTGCCTACAGCAACCGACGCGCCGGCAACTTCGAAGTCAACGTCGGTAAATCAGCTGTTCAGTGCTGAAGATGCAGCAGCACAATAACACTGATGAAATGGCAGTAACTGAAACATGGGAGACTGCGCAAAGAAGGGAACGAAATATTTGCTGACAACAACAAACTAAAGGAATGGTTCGTGAACAAAACGATACTAAGTTCCCGTCAGACATACAAGCGTTACTTGCTAAAGCTCCAAAGATCACGTTGCCGTTGGACAAGAGTTTTCCTCTCTTCAAATCCATTTCAGACGGAGACGAATTAGTTTAAACTCTGGACGACAAAGAGCAACAAGAATCAGCGAGGACAAGTTTCTCTTTACTAATCAAAGACTCTAAATGTAAAAACAGAGAGAGCATTTCTTGACACATTGGAACAAACGCGGAGGTTTCTAAAAAAAACCGACGAAGTTCTTATATTAACGTCGGATATAGGAAATAAGACAGTAGCAATGAAGAAGAAAGAATACAAGAATTAGATAATGGACATTTTGGGGGACATGTGGACCAACTGTTTAAACCGGAGCTAATTTCAAAGGCCGAATGAAATAAGCTTACGACAAGCACTTGCATTAGACACAATAAAACCAAAGTGGACAATACAAGAATACACAAAAATACCTAAACAACTTATCATGGATATTTTAAAGTTCTGCATTATGGAGAATAGGTATTTTAAGTTTGAGGACCACATTTATACTAATTTAAAAGACATTCCAATGGGATCACCAGCAACACCGGTAATCGCTGACATAGCAATGGAATTGTGGCCTTGCGTGGCTAAGTGGGTAGCGTGTGTGCCACCTCGGAACATCTAATTAAAAAAAAAGAAGTTGTTTCTTTAAAACTTTTACGCTCAAGGTCACCCTTACAGCTGTTGGCGCCAGTTGTGGAGTATGTAGCCATGAAAAAGCTTCTCATAAACTTTGCCGTTCAGATGCGGCGATTTACTGTAGGAATCTGTCTTGTGAGCTTGGCTTGTCCCAATTGGGGGCTGTAACAGCCAATTTAAGTAATGAAAGAACTCTTAAACAGCGCAGTCAAGAAACTCAAACACCTACCAAGACTGCTCACAAAATACGTGGACGATTTGTTTGCCATAACAAAGGAAGATCAAGTTCAGAATACACTAGATGCACTAAACTCATTCCACAAAAATTTTAAATTCACAATTGAGTTGTAAACAGATGGGAAACTACCCTTCTTGGACTCCACAATAAATAGATATGGAAACAAGCTTAAAATTAAGTGGTACAAAAAGCCAACAACATTAGGACAAACGAGAGCGGAAGTTGAAGTCGGCCCTGCTCAACTTCGATATACCCGTTACTCAGGGTAAGGTTTATTTAAGAATATTTTATTAGATCACAGCATGCCGGATAATAGCCCTCTTCTTCCAAAGAAATGTTGCAACATTTCTTGATAATTACAAAAATGTATGAAGTTTCAACACTTCTTCCACACCAAATAAATATTTATGACAAGAAATGCCAGATATTTTGTGTCAGATATATTGTATGTTGTGTAGTGTAACCACAAAGCCCTAAAAGTCCTAAAAAAAAACTTTAAAAAGCTTTAAAAGGGGAAAAAAGATTAACATTTATAAAATTTGTCAAAAATTTGCATCTCTTGAGCGATTGCTCTATATGACTCTTGAAGTTGAGCTTCTGGTCATATATTACACCTAGATATTTAATTTCCGATTTTACTTTTATGGGGGTCCTGCCATTAATATAAATTTGTGGTTTAAAGTGGCGTGCATTTGGATAAATATCCGTTTGCACGGGACCTTTAAACATGCAGCCTTCGCATTTACTTGCATTTAGTTTAAGACTCCATTTTAGAAAATAATTGCAAAGGACGTCTAAATAATTATTTAGGTCTGTCTCTGCACTGGCAATCCGGGCTCCGGACGCCAGTAGGAGAATGTCATCTGAATAAATCAGCTGTAGAATTTGCGCAGTTGAGTTTGACATTGGATCTCTTTCGAAATCCGGAATGTCAGCTAAATATATATTATACAATATAGATGCTAAGATTGACCCCTGTGGGACTCCTGCTGTTATTTCTCGCGTAAGCGACCGTTCTGAGCCATCTGGGCTGCAGACGTAGAAGGAGCGCTGAGACAGATAATTTTGTATTATACATGTAGTATTGGGATTGAACCTAACCATATCATTCATCTTCTATATCAGGCCATTTGTCCACACGGTGTCAAATGCCTTTTCAAAATCTAGGGCACAGGCGATGGTAGTGCGCTGCCGAGCCATGTTGCCAAAGATAAAGTTATTTGCCACAGCCAAAGAATGGCTGATGGACGTGCGTTCCCTAAACCCGAACTGAAACGGCCTAAGGATTGGGTGCCTATCTAGGTGCTTTTTTATTTGCTCCATAATCATTTTCTCAAAGAGTTGGCTAACAGCTGAGAGAATTGATATGGGCCTGTAGCCTTGCAAGCTGCTTGAGCTTGCTTTAGGCTTGGGAATTGGCATGACTCTGCTACATTTCCAGCTTGTGGGAAAGTAGCCAGAGTTGAAGCAATGGTTAAATATTGCTGATATATGCCTGAGGACGGGAATATTGCATCTTTTTAAGAGAAAATTGCTAGAAATATCTGGTCCTAGCGTTTTCTTACTATTCTTAAACCTGACCCACTCTAGGAGTTGCTCGGCGTTTGTGAAGCCGAGTTCCTCAGCCCTCGCCAATTGCCATCAGCATTTTGAAGTGTGCCCATACCAGTTGATGATATAAATACTAAATAACTCGCCACATACTGTAGTGGCGGTCACGCGAGAGTGAAAGCGTTGAAAGCCTTATAGTGTGGGACTTGGTGTTCCTCACCCACTAAAATCACCCCTATTCGCCGATTTCCTCTCGCGTTACCACCGATAAGTATTACTTCACAAGGGGGAAATGGCATGAGAGTCTCAACTAGATCCCTGTCTAGGATTTCGAATTGAATTGCGATGTCTTTCAGCGCTACGCAAGGTCTTGATAATTTCTGAAGCCATGGTGCAAAATAGCGTCCCAATTGTTTTCCGAGCTTAGTAGAATATCCATTAAGTCAATGACTGTGTATGGTCTCACAATGCCTACGCTTAGCTCTTCCCGTTCGGCACGTCCACCCGTCACACAAGCGATGGTTCGCTTCAAGCGAAAGTTTTGCGAAGAAGATTATTCGTAATTTGATAAGTTTAATTTTACCTGCAGCAGGCAGGTAGAGAAAGACCGTTGCGACTCCTTGATTGCGTGGCTTTTGCTTTGCACTTTTAGTGTGCATTTGAAGATGAAGAAAATAAGACAGCATCATAATTTTGAATTTTTTTGTGCCAATTAACCTACGGTAATTTATTTATGGCTTTTTTTTGTATAAATGTGTTGCCTTAACTGTTTTAGTTTATGTGCTAATTGTTTTAGTGTCAATTGCCTAATAAAAGGAAGCGACGGCATTTTTTATGTGAAGCAAAACATGTGGTTTTGCGAAAAAAAGTTACGTAGAAGCAGCTGCACTGGGAGCCAAGGCGTCAGTGGTGTAATGGATGATGACGCTGACAATTGAAGCGATGTTGTTGTTGGGAATGAGTAACACGCTTGCGGTATAAATTGAATTTACCAAGACTGAAAATATTTTAACACAAAAATGCTGTAATTAAATGAATTTCTATTATTTAAATAAACATTAAAAAAAGATACGCCTCAATCGAATTTTAATGTGCAATTTTTTTTTGGAACGACTGAAATTGAAACTCGCTTAACTTTCGATTCAACACTCGCGCGCGAATTCGCAAGCGAATGTTCGCGTACGAATGTTCGCCTACCACAAACTGAGCGACACAAGTGTCATAAACGAAAGTTTGGCGAACTCAAAGGCGAATGTTTTGCTCGGTTTTTACTCGTTTTAAGTATCGCGCACGAATTCGCTTTAGAACTTTTGGTCAATGGGTGTCTACCCTTCAGTTCCAGAATTAACTTCTCGTCAAATTTATCGCTAATTCAACGCTTTGACGTCGACGTTGTCAAATCAAAATTCTCTGTGTGTATTTGTTGATCCTGCCTTGCCTACAGCAACCGACGCGCCGGCAACTTCAAAGTCAACGTCGGTAAATCAGCTGTTCAGTGCTGAAGATGCAGCAGCACAATAACACTGATGAAATGGCAGTAACTGAAACATGGGAGACTGCGCAAAGAAGGGAACGAAATATTTGCTGACAACAACAAACTAAAGGAATGGTTCGTGAACAAAACGATACTAAGTTCCCGTCAGACATACTTGCTAAAGCTCCAAAGATCGCGTTGCCGTTGGACAAGAGTTTTCCTCTATTCAAATCCATTTCAGACGGAGACGAATTAGTTTAAACTCTGGACGACAAAGAGCAACAAGAATCAGCGAGGACAAGTTTCTCTTTACTAATCAAAGACTCTAAATGTAAAAACAGAGAGAGCATTTCTTGACACATTGGAACAAACGCGGAGGTTTCTAAAAAAACCGACGAAGTTCTTATATTAACGTCGGATATAGGAAATAAGACAGTAGCAATGAAGAAGAAAGAATACAAGAATTAGATAATGGACATTTTGGGGGACATGTGGACCAACTGTTTAAACCGGAGCTAATTTCAAAGGCCGAATGAAATAAGCTTACGACAAGCACTTGCATTAGACACAATAAAACCAAAGTGGACAATACAAGAATACACAAAAATACCTAAACAACTTATCATGGATATTTTAAAGTTCTGCATTATGGAGAATAGGTATTTTAAGTTTGAGGACCACATTTATACTAATTTAAAAGACATTCCAATGGGATCACCAGCAACACCGGTAATCGCTGACATAGCAATGGAATTGTGGCCTTGCGTGGCTAAGTGGGTAGCGTGTGTGCCGACTGTGCGTGGTGGGTTCGACCTCACCTCGGAACATCTAATTAAAAAAAAAGAAGTTGTTTCTTTAAAACTTTTACGCTCAAGGTCACCCTTACAGCTGTTGGCGCCAGTTGTGGAGTATGTAGCCATGAAAAAGCTTCTCATAAACTTTGCCGTTAAGATGCGGCGATTTACTGTAGGAATCTGTCTTGTGAGCTTGGCTTGTCCCAATTGGGGGCTGTAACAGCCAATTTAAGTAATGAAAGAACTCTTAAACAGCGCAGTCAAGAAACTCAAACACCTACCAAGACTGCTCACAAAATACGTGGACGATTTGTTTGCCATAACAAAGGAAGATCAAGTTCAGAATACACTAGATGCACTAAACTCATTCCACAAAAATTTTAAATTCACAATTGAGTTGTAAACAGATGGGAAACTACCCTTCTTGGACTCCACAATAAATAGATATGGAAACAAGCTTAAAATTAAGTGGTACAAAAAGCCAACAACATTAGGACAAACGAGAGCGGAAGTTGAAGTCGGCCCTGCTCAACTTCGATATACCCGTTACTCAGGGTAAGGTTTATTTAAGAATATTTTATTAGATCACAGCATGCCCAAAAATTGTGGGAGATATCAGGTATTTTTCAAATTGCGGGGGCGGGAACTCTGCTATCATGTTCATCTGTTCGGAAAATGATGTATGGCGGATCGATAGGTAATGATGATTAAAATACACGTCTAGAAGGTTTATGGGGTCGGAGATGCTTCCTTCTGCCTGCTACATACATTTGCACGAACTTAGTATACCCTTTTTTCTCTGCGAGTAACGGGTATAATCATCAACTATTTTTCTAAACACCCTAAAAAGATGATTATCAATACAGCATTTGGCTGTATTCAACGGATGTTAAACATATGTGCTGACATTTACCACAAAGACATCATTTCTGAAATAAAACAAATTTTGTCAAACAGAACAGAACAACAAAACCAAAGGCGGAATGAAAACCAAAAACATACAGATCATTAACGTGCGTTCCAAAAGTCTCAGAACGGTTTGCAACATCCTATTGCTTCAACAAACAAATATACAAATAGCCCACAAACAGACTGAATAACTTTTTTAACATAAAAAAATCAAAAGTTCACTCGGCGAATACGTAGGTTGCTATATATATTTCTGGCCTAATAATGAAAACGTGAATATTTATGATCAAAAATGGTTTTATTGTTTTTAAAAGTATTCTCCAGCAAGATTTACACACTTTTTTCCACTCCGATTGAGACACCTCCAATACATGGTTTTTGAACTCTTCAACAGCATATTCTGGCGGCGAAAATTGTTGACCACGCATTTTTTCCGTTGATGTGCGGGAATAAAAAGAAGTCATTGGGTGCTTGGGACTTCAGGCAAACAAATTGTGGTGTACCACTGAGAATTGACCGTCCTACTTTGCTCAAGCGGAACAGTTGCCACATGACCAGTTTTAACGAAGAAACAGAATACCATTTGCTTCGAAGTGCTTCTTCCACGAACGACTTTCGTTGGATTTGGCTCGTCTTCGAAGACCCACACGGTCGATTGCTGTTTTGTCCATCACCTGTGACGATCTTATAAACGTCTTTTGAAACACCGCGATTATATTTTTTCAAAATTTCTTTGCACCAATCCACTCGAGCCTTTTTTTGAAAGATTGTCAAATTGTGCGGGATCCAACAAGAACAAACCTTTTTTACGCCTACGTGTTCATGCAATATCGAATGTATGCTGGTGGAAGAAATGCCCAAGGATGCCTCTATCTCAGGGTATGTCACATGACGATCTTGCATTATCAGTTCACGCACGGCATTAATGTTTTCTGGCACAACGACTGTTTTTGGACGACCTTCGTCTTCGAGCGAGCGTCGCCCGCGATTGAATTCATAAAACCAATTTTTCACAGTGCTATAGGATGGTGCTTCATCGCCATACAAAGATTTAAGTTCATCGTTGCACTCTTGTCGTGATAACCCACGTCGAAAGTTGTGAAAAATGATTGCACGAAAATTTTCACGAGTTAATTCCATTTTTCTGCCGATGTAAGTTTTTGATTAATCGTTAATCGATAACGGAAGGTAGCCTTGAGTGGCTCTGTGGGTAGCGTGTGTGCCTACTGTCCGGGAGGTTGCGGGTTTGATCCCGCCTCGGAACATCTAATTAAAAAGTTTTTCTTCAAAAACTTTTACACATAAGGTCCACCTTTACAGCTGTTGGCGCCAGTTGTGAAGTATGTAGCCATGAAAAAGCTTCTCAAAAACCGTCCATTAAATCCATTATTGCTATTATTATAAATTTACCTATTGTAAAAATATAAATGTAAAGGCGCCGTCCATAGGTTCAAGGATTGTCTTGACAAGCGATATATACCATAGTATTTCGAAAACGGTGAGTATCAATTGGATTTCCAGCAACAATGGTTAGCAAAAGTAAGCATCAGTCCATCTCCTGAACTATAAATAGAGAACTTGGAGGTACTGCAAAGGCTAAGTTTAATTAATGAGAAACTTAGAAAAATTTTCAAATTAACAAGCACAATATCGTTTTACAACAATAAACTAATCGATAAACTAAACCGAACCGTTTTCATAGGCAGTTTTCGGTTCGGTTCGGTTTTACTACCTGGTAAATACTGCCTGGTAAATATACAATAAATAATAAGGTTGTACCAGGCTGTAATGTATTCTATTCCCACACAGCATCGGAAGTGTTAAGGAGGTGCTCGATTCCGTAATGTGAATTTGCGCCGCTGGGTAGTTGACAAAAACGAATTCATTGCTTAAGTCATCGGTGAACAAATATGACTTTTGCAAAGAAGTCATATTTGAATCACCGATGGATTAAGACTCGATTCGCCGATGAGTCCTTTGTGACTTTTACATTAAAAATCATGGGTGAATCACAGATGCACCGGCCATTCACTGATGATTCCTTTATGCGTGAACGGTTAGGACATGCCTGTGTTAATTTATCAATTGAACGGTGAACCATTAGTGTAGCGTACTGAAGGATAAGCATTGTTTAAAACAGCACCGCCATGTTTGCATGGATATGGACGCAATTCTATTAACGGTTTTATGGCCACACTGCGCCTTTTGTATGCAGCATCTGCGAGCAGCGGATTCACGAAATCAAAGGAAATCAATTTTAAAAATACTATTAATAACCAAATATAAAAGATACAAAATTTCGAGAATACTGCATGACTTATAATCACGACGATTAACTCCAAGACGCATGAATAACGCACGGATGGAAACGCACGGATCACGGATGAACACGCACGAAAGTCTGTGTTTTCTCACGAGCGCGATGGGACATGTCTTTATTTTTAAAACGTCCCTGCTACTAATAGTGCACATATTTCCCATTTATTTGCTGACTTCTTTCGATCCACCTTTACACCCACTCCCTGTAACCCATCATTCTCTTATCCGTAACCTCTTTCCCCTTCAAACGGTATTTTTATGACTGTAATTCAGGAAACCGACGTTTACCAAAACTTAAAAAGGTTTCAGGAACTAATAGATAATGTTCAGAAACAATTTACTTTGTTTGCATTGCCTGGCTTAGGTCCAATTTCTTAAAGTCGAATTGTTCCTCCCGTTAGTGAATCCCCAAACAAATTTGGTTGCTGGAGCTAAAGTACTTTGACTTTCTCAACTCCAAAATCACCCATCATTGATAAATTGCTATCGCTTCAATGGTGTGACCCTGCATTGACAAACCTATCGAATTAATCAGCTGTTTTTATACCCTTGCAGAGGGTATATTAAAATTGTCACGATGTTTGTAACGCAGGGAAGGAAGCATTTCCGACCACATAAAGTATATATATTCTTGATCAGCATGACAAGCTTAGTTCATTTCCGTCTGTCCGTCAGTCCGTGGTATTTATAAGTTTCATTTGCTTCCACACAATTCTGGAAAAATTTATCAAAATCGGATGACTATAGCATATAGCTGTTCTATTGAACAAATTTTTTTTGTTTTCCATCGTAGCGTCACCAATCGTGGTATATATTAGTTTTATATGATTTTACACAATTCTGGAAAAGTTGATCAAAATCGGATGACTATAGCATATAGCTGCCATATAAACGGTCAGTCCCAAAACTAGTTCTAGTGAGAAAAACCAATCGTGGTATAAATTTGTTTAATATGCTTCCACACAATTCTTAAAAAATGTATCAAAATCGAATGACTATAGCATATAGCTGCCATATAAACGGTCGGTCCAAAAACTAGTTCTAGTGAAATTTTTTTTTTATTTTCCATCGTAGCGTCACCAATCGTGATATATATTAGTTTTATTTGCTTCCACACAATTCGTGAAAAATTGATCAAAATCGGATGACTATAGCATATAGCTGCCATAGAAACGATCGGTCTAAAAACTAGTTCTAATGACTTCTTCCTTCATAATCGTGGAATGTGGAATTTCTTTAACTTCACGGCTCCGAAGGAAGGTTGAAGTAATACTGAGGCCACACTTCTTACTAGTCATACATGCAAATCACAATTGCAGTAACTTAAATTGGGATGATGCGACATGGGCCGACGACACATATGCTTTGGCAGGAAGATCAGTTTGCTGTTTATTGGCTGGTGGGTCTGTTTTATTAGTAGTTTTATACCCTTAAGGGCACCAGCAGCACAATGATATGTGAACACATGCGTGGGCATAATTTAACAGTTTTTGGGTGCTCATTGTGAACAAATACATAGCCGCAAACTATAAAACAAAACACTGCACGGCTTGGCAAAGAAACGCTGACTCCAGCAAAGTCACTCGCAGATGCTGCCCCTTGCGATAAAAGGAAGCGTCTCCGAAACAAAGTATGATTCCACTCAACAATTCCACTGTCGGATCCAGCAGCCGCTAGAGAATAACTAATCATTTCTTAAATAACACCGTGGCGCAACGTATAGTATCTAAAATATTTTGTTTTGTTTGTCACTCGCAGATGCTGTCCCTTGCGATGAAAGGAAGCGTCTCTGAAACAAAGTATGATTCCACTTAACAATTCCACTGTCGGGTCCAGCAGCCGCTAGAGAATAACTCATCATTTCTTAAATAACACCGTGGCGCAACGTATAGTAGCTGAAATATTTTGTTTTGTTTAGTTGTTGCCCACGGTAACGTCCCTTCAGTTCCAGAATTCACTTCTCGTCAAATTCATCACTTATTCACTATTCTGCTTTGACGCCGACGTCGGCAGAAGAGAATTCTGTATGTGTTTTGTTGTTGCAATTTTGCCTACAGCAACCGAAAAAAACATGTGAAGTCGCGGCTGGCAAATTCGACGTCGACGTCGGCAATTCAAAATTCGATGTGTGTATTTGTTGTTGCATTTTTGCCTACTGCAACCCAAAAAAAAAAAAATGTGCACTTTACTGAAGCCGAATGATGAACTTTGTATATCCTTACAATATGTGCGAGCATTGAAACTATAAATATTTTTGAATTTTTAAATTAGAGGTTTGGACAGATAGTTGGATTGATAGTTCTATAATTACTTTTTATTTTTATTACCTTGAAATTCACAATTTATTTATTGGTTATAAATATATTTTACAAATACTTTTAAAAGTCGGATATGACTTGCACTACCTTAGGGTATTAAAAACATTTTGGGCGCCGAAAGAGAATGACACAAAGAAGAAAAGGATTACCGGCGATCGTTGACTGCCGATGTGTTTTGCGTTTGACGACGTTTCACACAATGCGTTTCTTGCATAGAAAAATCTAGAAGTTTGAGCATTTGATTTTTGCTGCCGGTGCGTGAAGTTGTTTTGATTAAAAAATATATTCATTCTTTTGCATTGTTTGTGTAAAATAATAATTGATTTCAGGTAAGTGAATTTTTTGTCAGCCCCCTAAGGTAAGTTTGCATATAAATTTTTCTAAAATTAAATTATACTAATACTTCTTTATTACAGAAGCAGTTCAGCAGAGCGATCCAACCTAGAAAGCGGAGAAGCTGCAGAGCAAGGCAACGTATTGCGTACAATGCAATAGTTAAAAACATAATAAATAAATAACAGTATTAAATTATTTTATATGATTTTTAATATAGTTATTTATTTATTATGACATAAATTATTATTATTATTATTATTATATGTGTATTTATTAGATATTTAATAATTTTGTTTAAAATTAAATATAATTTATTGAATAAAGTGAAAATGAATGTAATAAAAAATATATAGCGTATTTTGAAGTTTGAATAGGGCAAAAATAAGAGGTGAATTGTTGATGAAAATAACCGAAAAATCAGATGTGAATCATCGGTGAATTCATTGCGAAAGTCATCGGTGATTCAACTATGACATCTTTGCAAAAATAACCGATGATTACTTGGTGACTTTTGCAAAGAAGTCATGAGTGAATCACCCATGACTTTAGCAATGAATTCACTATTGATTCACAGATGATTCCTTCATGCGTGACCGCCTAGGACATGCCTGTGTTAAATTGACCACTTCTTTTCATAGCAATTCACCGGTGATTCATCGCTACCCATGAGTGATGCATCGGTGAATCATAAGTGAATCATTAGTGAAGTGAACTGCAGGGGTTTTATACACACATACACATGCATTTGTTAATTTGTTAGCGTCAGCACTTAAGCCGCACGCGTTTGTTCGCTCTATTGTATTTGCATCTAAGCAGAGCTTTAGCTGTACACGCTCTCAATCTCTTCACCAATCGTAAGTTGCATTTTGGAAAGCAGCATTCAACGTCTGCTTTCCCTTGACTGCCCACTTGCAATTAGTTGTTATCTAGATCACGTATCGAACGCTAGTTCGTTTTCGTAGTGGATAATTGGCCCTAATTCTCGCTCATTTTCGCATCAAATAAACAACAAAATTGTTATTGAACAAATCGTCTAATTTATATTCTTTCGCAAAATATACTAACAAAAAAGCTTGTTAGTCAAACATCCACATTTCATTAATTGAAGTGCATCATAAGTTAAGTGTTTACCTGTTACTTTGAGAATAAAGAATCAATTTACATGATGATTTTGTTGCTATGTATCTTCAAACTCCATTTCCATTGCGTGGATGTAAAAAATTGTTTAATTTAAAGTAATTTTGCTTTAATAATAAAGCAAATTGAAGAGGCAAGTTTTTGAGTCAGCCTATCGCTGATTTAATCAAAATTTCTATCGGGACTAAGCGACTAAAATATTTATCAGCTCTCAGGCATCGGTTAAGTCCGCTAAACAAATTATGAGACACTCAAATTCGGCTTAACTCTAATTAGTTTGGCTAACCAGACATTGAGAAATTGGGCCTTAAGCGGGGATCCTCTTCGCCAACTACCTAAATACAATTTTTTGACAGTGTGGATGGAAAATGGCAACATTTGGTATAATTGTCTGTTTCTTTGGTATTTTTGTTAAAAACTTAATATCGCTTGCCTGGTACCTTTAAGCTATTATTTGTTTTCAAAATTAAATTAAAAGGGTTTTTTTTGTATTATTTACACACATTTTTATCTGAACTTAAAGTTTTCATTCCATTGTGGTTCTGGCTATTTGTTTGTTGCATCGTAATAATCTACGTACGTTGATATTGATGCATATAAAAAAGAGGGAGATATGCATGTGTTTGCGTACTTCAATATTGAAAAGGCCAATTAAACCGATAGCCTAAAATCCTTCCCGGACAAACCCATTGATGGAGTAGAACCTCCATTCTTTATTGTGGGAGACGATGCGCTTACATTGTGCAATCATGGAGCCGGTACATTGTACACTGGTCGGCACAATTATTTTGACAAACATTTTTTCATGATATCTTTGAAACAAAAAATCTGAAAATGTTGAAATTTTTATGGCAAACTAGTACAGAAGAGAGCTTTCAAAAAAGCATAAGAAGTTTACAATTGGATGCTTGCATAGGAAAATAAAAATAAAAATGTACAATTTGCTTTGGCATAATTATTTTGACAAGATTTGAATATGGATTTACTCTCCAAACAGGAGCTACAATGCAAGATGAGTTATTGATTCTAGACGCATTTTTCACGCTGAATCCGAATCTGGTTTCAAAGATCTTATATCTTTAATGCTTTAGCTGCAAATTAAACCGAAAAATGCCGAAAATGGCTTATTTGGCCATTTTCAACCATCCCTAAGTTGTAGAATATCGCTTATTTTGTATTTTGAATTTTTACATGGCTAAGTACGTACCAGTATCTTCATAATCCAGTTAATACATAAATCATTTTATAAGTTATAAGTTCGTAATCGATCTGCACAATATGGCTGATTTATATGCAAATTAATAAAAAAGTTTGAAAATTCTGATTTATCGACTTGTTTATTAAGAAAAACACGTAACTTTAGAAAAACACACGTAAATAAATATATAATTCTGAATATTGGGGCGATCCCGCCCATTTTTTTAATTTCACTAGAGCGCTAGGGTATTTTTCAAATCGAAATTTACTCAATATTTGTGGCCGATAAATCAGGTTTCGATGATACCTTATTTACTCAGAGTATAAAGCTTTTCTATAAAAAATCAGATGTATAAAATAAGCGAAATTCTATGACGTAGGCCGATGGGGAAAATGGCCAAAGTAGCCATTTTTGGCATTTTTAGGTTCAATTTGCAACTAAACCATTAAAGATATAGGATCTCTGAAACCAGATTCGGATTCAGCGTGAAAAATGCATTTATAAGCAATAACTCATTTAGCATTTTAGCTCCTCTTTCGAGAATAAATCAATTTTCAAATCTTGTCAAAATAATTATGCCAAACCAAATTGTACATTTTTATTTTAATTCTCTTATGTAAGCATCCGACTGTAAACTTCTTATGCTTTTTTGAAAGCTCTCTTCTGTACTAGTATGCCATTTTTCTTAAAAATGTTAACATTTTACGAATTTTTTGTTTCAAAGATATTATGAAAAAATTTTTGTCAAAATAATTGTGCCGACCATGTATATTAATTGAGTAAGAACGATGAAAGAAACTAAAAATATAAAACCGGGGCGGGGAAGGAGGAAAAAGGGTGTTTTGGTCCCCCCCGCAGAAGAACCCCCAAAATTTTTTTCCCCCCCCCCCCCCCCCACCCCCCCCCCCCCCCCCCCTCTTTTTAAAAAACCCCCCCCCCCCCCCCCCCCCCTGTCTGCCCCCCCCGCGGGTGGAAAAAATTTTTTTCCCCCAAACAAAAAAAAACAAAAAAACCCCGCAATTTTCAAAAAATTAAACT
This sequence comes from Lordiphosa mommai, assembly GCA_018904225.1. NCBI lineage: Eukaryota > Metazoa > Arthropoda > Insecta > Diptera > Drosophilidae > Lordiphosa > Lordiphosa mommai. Next base: position 1,681,997 of record JAEIFT010000019.1, read on the forward strand.
TTCCCTTTACTGCCTTTATTAATATTATTTTTCCCTCCTCAGAGAAATCCTGTAGTCATTTTTTGCTATTTCCACATTTTTACTCATTTTATTCACGGGCAATCGAAATTCACTGTCTGAAAAATTTAAATTATTTGTTTGGCTGTTTAAACATATGTTCCACACAAAACACCGAAGTGGCAATGCCAAGAGTACTTTTCGTCGCTGAAAAATGCGAACTTCGTACAGACTGTCGAACAGATTGACAACGAAAATTTTGACAGAGTTTTTTTATATGTAGTTTTTTATAGGGCATAAGACTTTTAGAGGGCTTGCGGATACCCTTGTTAGCTTTTAATTTTTAAATTATTACATTTTTAGTCCCTGTTTACACGATGAAGTTTGCTTAATAAAGTTTTTTTCAATTTTTTTTTCGATTTCAACTCACCTTACAACACGAGTTATTATTAGTTCGTATTATAGCATTTGTATTAGAGCATTAGTTTAATCGGAACAAAGCAAAGGAGAATTATCGAAAAACTTCACTCCACGATAGGTCATGACGCTTTTCCAGCTCTGACTTCATAAAGGAAACTTCAGAAATGGAACTTTTGAATGAGTTTGAGAATCAAAACATTACTGTTGGAAAAAAAATTAGGTTAAACGCAGCTTAGTGGAAACGTTTAATAGGAAATGTATATTCAATTCTTTAATGAACTAGTTAAAAGATGCATTTTTGAACTAGTTCATTGGTGGATATAAGGTCCATCTTTATAAAATAAAGAAAAATTTTCACGTCATCCACGCTGTTGCCGAAAGTCGATGTAAGTAATCATATTTAGCAGAAACACAATACAGGACTGGGTAATGTGCATCTTATGACAGAAACAGAGCAATTTGTTAATATATAAGTTGTGGTATATGTGCAAGTGGATACACACACACATTCATACATACGTACATACATACATATGTGTGAATGGTGTACTTTTTGGTTTCATGCGGCAAAACTTATTGAACACGCCGAAACCAAAATACATCAATGTACATAAATATACATATGTGTATGTACCATTAATGAGACACATAATATGCTTACAATTGTAATTATGGCGTTAAGAATTGTTTGATTTTATTTCAAAGCAGACGATTTTTGCTGCTTCAAAAAAAATTGTGTGAGATATGCGTGTTTGTATCGATGTGTGTACGGCCTAGCCGTGTGTGTGAGGCATATCTGCATACCTTCATATACATATGTACAATACATGCTTGCACTTACCAACTAATTGACAATTGTTTAAATATGTGCGTATGTAGGCACAATTCTATGTACTATTTACATACTTACTAGCTATGCTTTTTTCTCTTCTTTTCTACATTATATAAATTAGAGCAACATTCTAAGCATACGGAACGTGTTCGGCGTGTATCGTCAATTTGCTCAGTTTTGCAAATTACGTCGACCGCCTCCGACTGTTTTACTGGTGCGCCGCTGCAAATACAAGAAAAGCCCAAAATTGAATTATAGCCAACCTGTTCGTCTCGAGTAAGTACGATAAATGTATTGGAAATGCCTTCAGTTTTGATTGTTGCTGCCATATTTTTGTCAAAAATAAATACAATTCAGTGGCAGGAATGCCCCAAATATTGTGCACCACACTAATGTAGAATTATATATCCTCCCATACATGTTTTATTAAACACAAATTTTGCTTGCCTTGTCTATTTTCCAGACAGTTTTACAACTCGAATTTTGCCGCCTGGGCCCACCAATCATCATCGGAGTCATCTTTGGACGAGGCACCTTCAACCCAATCGCGACAAATCCTAGTACCACCTACGGCAGCAGAGGAGCAAGAACATCGCGTGGAGATGACGCTACCAAGTGCCGCTCGCGTATACACAGACGTGAACGCGCACAAGCCGGACGAGTACTGGGACTATGAAAACTATGTGGTCGACTGGGGCAACCAGGATGACTATCAACTGGTGCGCAAACTAGGGCGTGGCAAGTACTCTGAGGTGTTCGAGGCCATCAACATAACAACCACAGAGAAGTGCGTAGTGAAGATTCTTAAGCCGGTGAAAAAGAAGAAGATTAAGCGCGAGATCAAGATCCTGGAAAATTTGCGCGGTGGAACCAACATCATCACGCTGCTGGCCGTTGTCAAAGACCCGGTGTCACGCACACCAGCGCTAATCTTCGAGCACGTTAACAACACGGACTTTAAGCAGCTCTACCAGACACTGACAGACTATGAGATCCGCTACTATCTGTTTGAGCTGCTCAAGGCGCTCGACTACTGCCACAGCATGGGCATCATGCACCGTGACGTAAAGCCCCATAATGTGATGATTGACCATGAGAATCGCAAATTGCGCCTTATTGACTGGGGACTTGCAGAGTTTTATCATCCTGGACAGGAGTATAATGTTCGCGTAGCTTCGCGCTACTTCAAAGGCCCCGAGCTTCTCGTTGACTACCAGATGTACGACTACTCGTTGGATATGTGGTCACTTGGTTGTATGCTGGCCTCCATGATATTTCGGAAAGAGCCGTTCTTCCATGGCCACGACAACTACGACCAGCTGGTGCGCATTGCCAAGGTGCTGGGCACCGAGGAGCTGTACGCCTATCTGGACAAGTACAACATTGATCTTGATCCGCGATTTCACGACATTTTACAGCGCCACTCGCGCAAACGGTGGGAGCGATTTGTGCATTCGGACAACCAGCATTTGGTGTCCCCGGAGGCATTAGACTTCCTCGACAAACTTTTGCGCTATGACCACGTGGATCGGCTTACTGCTCGCGAAGCCATGGCGCATCCGTACTTTTTGCCCATTGTTAACGGACAAATGAATCCCAACAGCCAGCAATAAGAGGAAATGATCAACATTCGGACCTAGATGCATATTACGATAATAATTATGATGATGGATAATGATGGCAGTGCAGTGTGTCGTGCAGCTAAGAGGAAGCGACCAGAAATCAGCAATAAGGCATTGAGTTTGGCAAAAACACGGTTAAATGGGCGATGGACTGTTGTAGAAAATATATAGAATATACATACACACACACTCGATTCACTCCACTTATGCAACAATAGCAATGTTTAATATGCCGAAAGTGAGGATAATATTTAATATTATCTCTGGGAAAGCCCGCAGAGATGAGACTCAATACAATACATACCCACAACATACATACACACACGCATATAAGCATACCGAAATATATTTGTGTACAAACTCATACATACACAGGCAACAGAACACCAAGCTCCATTATAATTAACGTATATTTATACCTAATAATTATAAATATAATCCAATAAATTGTTTTCATTTCTTAATCATTAAATGTTCAAAGTCAATTGCTGTAAGGATTTTGACACCGAACAATTTTATTCTGCATGTATGTTAGATAAGGTGTATCACGACACGACAAATCACTATTTTCCAAACCAATATCAAAGGTAGTTCTGGAAATTTAATCCCTTAAAAGTATATTATAAGGGCACGACGATTTGGCAAAATCGCAATCTAAGGACAGTTCTAAGAGGGTCTGAAATAAAAACTTGGTCCCCGCCAATCAACGTTTCGATTCATAAATAACACTGACCAATAAAATCGCCAACATTGTGAGGTGAAGCCTTGCTGAGATACTATTATAATTTAATTATCTGCACTGTATATAGAGTATATTATTTTGTCCAGAAGCTTGCAAAGCATCGATATTCCGACCCCATAATTTAGATACTTAGATACACTTGCAAAGTGTAATACACTTAGAGTATATTAATTTTGCCCAGAAGTTTGTATCGCATAGAAATATTCATTCAATATATATATATTCTTGATCTGGACGACGAGCCGAGTTCATTTCCGTTTGTCCGTCTGTCTGTCTGTTTCTACGCAAACTAGTCCCTCTGTTTTAAAGCTATCGATCTGAAATTTTCCACAGAGTCTTCTTTTTACTGCACGCAACTAATATGTCGGAACCGGCCGGATCGGATGACTTTATCTCATAGCTGCCATAGGAACGATCGATCGGAAAATGTGTTTTACTAAGAAAAGTTTTTTTTTATGGTAGCGTGATTAAATTTTGACTCTCAATAATTTTGAACTTATAAATATCTGATATTCTATATATATATTCTACCGGTTGAATCAGTTGGAGTAAACTTTTGAAAGTGTATTAAAACTCCGGCACAGTCAAAGTTAACTTTGCCTTCTCGTCTTGTTTAGGATCTGTCAGTCTATTTATACGCGAACTGGTCTCTCAGTTTTAAAGCTATCGAGCTGAAATTTTAAACATGACTTTTGATGTGTTTTTACTGCACTTTGCTATTATTTTGGAACCGCCCAGATTGGATGACTATATCCTATAGCTGTCATAGGAATGATCGATCGAAAATAGATCTTAGAAAGAAAAACTTTTTTAGCTTTTAATGATAGCGTCGCTAAACTCAGTCTTTATGAATATTATGCTGCTGTCAAACTTCTTCTTCTTCTTCTTTGGCCTGATATATCAATATCACAACCGATTGTCGGTCACGGCCGCTGCTAGTAATGCACGCCAGCCGCTTCTGTCTCGTGCGCGCTGGCTCCCGTTGTGTACACCAAGATTCTTAAGGTCTTGCTGCACCTGGTCTTCCCATCTCAATTTTGGATGTCCCTTCTGGCGGGGTCTCCCTAATTCTTTCGCCTTCCGACTGTACACCTTTTTTACTGGAGCGTTATCATCCATACGGGTGACATGTCCCAGCCAGCGTAGCCGCTGCAATTTTATACGCTTGGCTAGGTTTGTGTCCCCATAGAGCTCATACAGTTCGTGATTCATTCGGGAGCGAAATTCATCACCAACTTTTAAAGGTCCATAAATCCTCCGAAGAATTTTTCTCTCGAAAACGCCATTTGCCGCCTCATCCGCTGCTGTTAATGTCCATGCTTCTGCGCCGTATTGCAGGACTAGGATGATAAGCGACTTGTACTCTTGAATTCCTTACTGAGCCCGTAGTAGCATCGGTTTGCAAGAGTAATTCTTCTTCGAATTTCGCGGCTGATGTTGTTGTCGCTAGTTATTGCTGACGAAATCCTTTACAACGTTAAAGTTGTAGCCTCCCATCGCCACAGATTGTCCAAGACGCGTAGACTCACTGCGCGTGGCTAACAAGTACTTCGTCTTATCCTCGTTCACCGCTAGGCCCATCAGTCTAGACTGCTTCTCAATCTCTGAAAACGCCCTGCTTACCGCCCGTTCATTTGTGCCGATAATATCAATATCATCGGCATACGCAAGTAGCATTACATCTTTATAGAAGATGGTGCCCGATTTGTTGGCATTTGGGCACTGGCGTATTATATACTCCATCAGCAGATTAAAGAAGTCGCACGACAAGGTGTCGCCCTGCCTAAAACCTCTTTTGGTATCGAATGGTTCGGAGAGGTTCTTTCCTATTTTGACGGAGCTTTGCGTGCTTCTCAACGTCATCATGCAAAGTCGAACGTACTTTGCTGGTATACCAAAAGTAGACAGGGCGTCAAAGAACTTTGACCTTATCGGCGTGTCGAAAGCGGCTTTGTAATCAACAAAAAGGTGGTGGGAGTTGATACCTGTCTCATAGTGCTTCTCCAGGATTTGTCGCAATGTGAAAATCTGGTCTGTGGTGGATTTACCAGGTCTAAAGCCACACTGTGTCCAATCAGTTTGTTTGTAAATGGCTTTAAACGTTCACATAATATGCTTGACAGTACTTTATATGCAATGGGAAGAAGACTAATCCCACGGTAGTTGGCATAGATTGAGGGGTCTCCTTTTTTGAAAATTGGGCAAAGTACACTTAGATTCCAACCGTCGGGCATGCTCTCGTCGGACCATATTTGGCAGAGAAGTTGGTGCATGTACCTTGCCAACTCCTCGCCGCCAGTCTTGAACAATTTCGCAGGCAGCTCATCAGCGCCCGCTGCTTTGTTGTTTTTTAACCTTTTAATGGCTAACAAGACTTCATTTTGGTCCGGCGGGTCTATCATTATATCATCGGTTGGTGGCGAAGCTGCTTCTCCAGAGGAGGAATTGTGTTCGTCATCGCCTCCCAGCAGGTTGGAAAAGTAGTTTCTCCATTTATCCAGTGCCGCTTGCGGATCTGTGACCAGATTTCCATTCTCGTCCTTGCATTGTGTGACTCCGGGCTTGAAACCTTCGGATAGATATAGTAGAGTTGCCACCCCAGCAATTCGAAAAAAAAAAAAATAAGGACATGTTGTGATCTAATAAAATATTCTTGAATAAACCTTACCCTGAGTAACGGGTATATCGAAGTCGAGCAGGGCCGACTTCAACTTACGCTCTCGTTTTTGATAATAGCGCATGCCCAAATTTTGAGGTCAACAATCATATTCTTAATGATTTTAATTTTATAAATATATATTTCATCTATATCCTATAAAAATTCCATCGGAGATTTTTTAAAACATGGTCACAATCGAACCTCGCTTTCTCTTTATACACTTGAAAAGTGTATATTAATTTTGCCCAGAAGTTTGTAACGCATAGAAATATTCATTTCCGACCCCATAAGCTATACATATTCTTGATCAGAACAACGAGCTGAGTTCAAATCCGTCTGTCCGTCCGTCCGTCTGTCTGTTTCTACGCGAACTAGTCCCTCAGTTTTAAAGCTATCGAGCTGAAATTTTGCACAGAGTATTCTTTTTACTGCACGCAACTAATATGTCGGAGCCGACCGGATCGGATGACTATATCATATAGCTGCCATAGGAACGATCGGTCTAAGAAATAGTTTTAGTTAGAAAAACTTTTTTGTTTTCCATCGTAGCGTCACTAATCGTGGTATATATTAGTTTTATATGCTTCAACACCATTCTGGAAAAATTTATCAAAATCGGATCACTATAGAATATAGCTGCCATAAAAACGGTCGGACAAAAAACTACACCCAAAAAAAGTAATCATCAAAATGACACAATTTAGTCAACAATTTGAAACTATTGAGCAGTGTTTAAAAAACTGCAATAAGTTTCATTTCTTCCATTTTGTTTCTGCTTTTAAAAAAATACAAAAGTCGCAGTCGAAGCAGCAGCAAAAACTGATTTCTGAGAAAAAGCGAGCTGCAGCTGCAGTCGTCGTTTCCAAATTTTTGCTTTTGATTTTCTGCTGCTTTTGGTCAGTAGCGTAAGTCAAAGCAGCAGCACGAGTACGACTTTATCAAGTCGACGGCAGCGCAGCCGCGACAGAAGTATCTGTCGACTGATTTCTGATTTTGCTGTTTGATTTTTTCCGCACTTTCGTATACGTCACAATTTGTAAGACAAATTAGTTGTCAATAAAATAAAAATTAAATCAAAATATCAAAATCAAATTAAAATTTAAAAAAAAAAAAAAATTTTAAATCGTAATATGACTATTTTTTTTGGTAGAAATATTAAGATGTAGCCACAGTTAATAAAAACTGCCTTAATGCAATTGTTCACCTTGAAATATTTTTATTGTTTTTTTACAACGGACTAAAAACAAAGCAATTATTTTCAATAAACTTCAAAAAACACACAATTTTCGTCTTTGGATTTGTTTTTAATCGATCAAACTATAATAAAAATTCTTTATCAACTTTCAATTTAGGCTATACAATGTGTCGATATTCCAGCAAACAACCCCTATAGGAATAATATTATATAATTATCAAAAATCAAACTGCAAAATCAGAAATCAGTTGCCAGCTACTTCTGTCGCGGCTGCGCTGCCGTCGACTTGCAAAAGTCGTACACGTGCTGCTGCTTCGACTTACGCTTTTAACCAAAAGCAGCAGAAAATCAAAAGCAAAAATTTGGAAACGACGCCTGCTGCTGCTGCTCGCTTTTTCTCAGAATTTCTTTGTATTAATTTTTATACCCTTGCAGAGGGTATATTAAAATTGTCACGATGTTTGTAACGCATAGAAGGAAGCATTTCCGAACACATAAAGTATATATATTCATCAGCATGACGAGCTGAGTTCATTTCCATCTGTCCGTCCGTCCTTCCGTCCGTCTGTCCGTCTGTTTCTATGCTATCTCCTCCCTCAGTTTTAAAGCTATCTTGACCAAACTTTGCAAAAAGTCTTTAAATACAAATACGCTGCACATTTGTCGGGATCGGCCGGATCGTATGACTATATCATATAGCTGCCATAGGAATGATCGGTCCAAAAACTAGTTCTAGTGATAAAAACTTTTTTGTTTTCCAAGGTAGCGTCACCAAACGTAGTACATATTAGTTTTAAATGATTCCACACAATTCTGGAAAAATTTATCAAAATCAGATGACAATACCGTATAGCTGCCATATAAACGGTCGGTCCAAAAATTAGTTCTAGTGAGAAAAACTTTTTTGTTTTTCATCGTAGCGTCTTCAATCTGGTAAAAGTTTTTAAAATCGGTTGATTATAGCATATAGTTGCCATATAAACGGTCGGTTCAACAACTATTTCTAGTGAGAAAAACTTTTTTGTTTTCCATCGTAGCATAACCAATCGTGGTATATATTATTTTTATATACTTCCACACAATTCTGAAAAAATTTATCTAAATCGGATTACTATAGCATATAGCTGCGAAAGGAACGTTCGGACTAAAAAGTAATTCTAATGAAAAAAACTTTTTTGTTATCAATGGTAGCGCCTTTCAAAAACTGCAAGGGTATTTAAAACATCGGCGTAGCCGATGTTAGCCCTTATTTTTTAGACGGGATTTACAGATGAAGCAAACTTCATGAAGTTTTCTTAGTGGGTGAGAGATTTATACGTATTTCTTTAGGATTCGTTTAAAAGGTCTGAAAGATTTCCTTTAAATTCCACGCCTATTAAGAAAACTTCATGAAGTTTGCTTCATGGTGTAAATCCCGACTAAGTTTCAATTTGAAACGTTTTTGTATCATTTTGATACTAGCCTTTAACAATTTGACAACAATAAATAACACTGCGCAACATTTTTACGGTCATCGATTCTCAACCAATTTTTGAGAATTGCCACTGAAAATACTTGCAAAAACTAGAAATTCTGCATTATTACTTATGCCAAATTGGTTCGGGTTTCGATTTTATGCTATCATCCATTTTTTTGCTCAAACTGGATTTTGACAACTTTTTCGATATTTTGATACGGCTATATCTCGTAAACCGAGAGAAAAATTTTTTTTCTGTCTTCAGCAAAGTTGTAGGTATCGAATAGGAGAAAAAATATGCGAAACAAACTTACCCGAAGAAATTGCATCTTGTGCCTCAAAATCGCAAAAATTTAAATTTTTAAACAATTTTTCTACAGTTTTTGGTCAATATAGCTGAACGCTGAAAATCTGTTTGCTGTCAACTTGAATTTAATTTTTTTTCTTGTTTACGCGATGTATGGTTGCGTCTTTGGTTTATCATGCGTGTTTTGTGCAACGAGACAATAATAATTTAGAGCAGCGGTGGGAGCGATAATTCAGTTTGGGAGCATTCCAACAACAAGATCAATAAAAAACGAGCCTCGACTCCAGACGCCGTCTGCAGCCCAAGTCTAGGTCGCACTCACTGCATATATTTTGTTTTTGTTTCCGTCTGTTTTTGAGACTTGACGCCATGAATTACATGCATTTTGTTTTGTCAAGTTGGCGGCAATTGCCAAAAATTTAGTCTAAGCAATGGGAGCTGCTGGGAGCAAGGGCTTGCCCATCGCTGATTTAGAGTGACAATTATTTTAAAAGCAGAAAAACATTCAAAATTTCAAAATGAAAATTACCAAGTGCCCAAAAATAAATGATTTTTGTTCCGTTTGTGGTCATATAGTTTTGAAAAGAGACGAAAAGGAGCGAAAAAATTTGTTTAGTGCGGAATTCATAGAAGCTTCTACTGAATATTTCGATTAACCTGATTTAAGTGCTGAAGATTATACGCCAAACACCGTGTGCAAAAAATGCTACATAACACTTTTGGATTGGAAACATCTAAAAGAAGCACATTTTACCCGATTTTGAAGATGGTGGACCACAGAAATAGATATGCCATTGAATCCTTTATATTCAGATTATAATGAAAATGATAATGAAGACTCAGATGATGATTTTGAACCACCCACGAGAAGATTGAGATAGTCAGAACCAGGGTCATCAAATTCAATGGATGTCAACAATTAACATATTTTCATCTCTATTTCATACACACATAACAACAATAAACTCATATTTTCTATGTAATAAAAGCCATAAGATAAATTGAAAAACATTTGTTTCATTCGAAATAAAGCAAAAAAAAAAAACAAACGACATATTTGAGGATGTGTGGTCGAGTTATTGACCAAAAATTTTAGAAAAATTTTTAAAAAATTCCAATTTTTGCGATTTTGAGTCACAAGGTGCAATTTTTTCGGGTAAGTTTGTTTCGCATATTTTTTCTCCCATTCGATACCTACAACTTTGCTGAAGACTGAAAAAAATAATTTTTCTCGGTTTACGATATATAGCCGTATCAAAATATCGAAAAAGTTGTCAAAATCCAGTTTGAGCAAAAAAATGGATGATAGCATAAAATCGAAACCCGAACCAATTTGGCAAAAGTAATAATGCAGAATTTCTAGTTTTTGCAAGTACTTTCATTCTCAAAAATTGGTTCAGATTTTATGTGTTGCACTGTGTAACGAGAAGGCAAAGCTAACTTCGACTGTGCCGAAGTTTTGATACACTTGAAAAACTTTACTCCAACTGATTTAACTGGAAAAATATATATAGGATATAGATATCAGATATTTAAAATTTTTTAAATCATTGATAATAAAAATTTGACACCATAAAAAAATTCTTTTCTTAGTAAAACACATTTTCCGACCGATCGGTCCTATGGCAGCTATATGCTATAGTCATCCGATTTTGATCAATTTTTTCGAAATTATGTGAAAGAATATAAAACTAATATATTCCAAGATTGGAGACGCTACGATAGAAAACTAAAAGGTTTTTCTCACTAGAAGTTGTTTTTTGACCGACCGTTTATATGGCAGCTATATGCTATAGTCACCCGATTTTGATAAAAAAATTTCGAAACTATGTGAAAGTATATAAAACTAATATATACCAAGATTGGAGACGCTACGACAGAAAACAAAAAAGTTTTTATTACTAGAAGTAGTTTTTTGACCGACCGTTTATATGGCAGCAATATGCTATAGTGATCCGATTTTGATAAATTTTTTTCCGAATTGTGTGGAAACATATAAAACTAATACATACTACGATTGGTGACGCTACGATGGATATCAAAAAAGTTTTTCTCACAAAGACTTATTTTTCGACCGATCGTTCCTATGACAGCTATATGATATAGTCATCCGATCCGGCCGGTTCCGACATATTAGTTGCGTGCAGTAAAAAGAAGACTCTGTGCAAAAATTTCAGCTCGATAGCTTTAAAACTGAGGGACTAGTTCGCGTAGAAACAGACAGACAGACGGACAGACGGACGGACGGACAAGCGGAAATGAACTCAGCTCGTCGTCCTGATCAAGAATATATATAGTTTATGGGGTCGGAAATGAATATTTCTATGCGATACAAACTTCTGGGCAAAATTAATATACACTTTTCAAGTGTATAAAAAAACAAATAGAGCAATTCCACTCTTTTCGCAAAACTTTAGCTACAATTAAAATTGATTTTTTTGTTGCGTTGAATAATTTAAGAAAAATTATCGTCACTAAAAAATTGCAAAATTAAATTTAGGTAACTTAACGTCAGTAACGTCACGTCAGATATAAAAAAGCTAATAAACGAGAAGGCAAAGCTAACTTCGACTGTGCCGAAGTTTTAATACACTTGAAAAACTTTACTTCAACTGATTTAACCGGTAAAATATATATAGGATATAGATATCAGATATTTAAAATTATGAAATCATTGATAATAAAAATTTAATACCATAAAAAAAAACTTTTCTTAGTAAAACACATTTTCCGACCGATCGGTCCTATGGCAGCTATATGCTATAGTCATCCGATTTTGATAAATTTTTTCAAAATTATGTGAAAGCATATAAAACTAATATATACCAAGATTGGGGACGCTACGATAAAAAACAAAAAGTTTTTCTGACTAAAAGTGGTTTTTTGACCGACCGTTTATATGGCAGCTATATGCTATAGTCATCCGATTTTGATCAATTTTTTCAGAATTGTGTGGAAACATATAAAACAAATATATACTACGATTGGAGCCGCTACGATGAAAATCAAAAAGTTTTTCTCACAACGACTTATTTTTCGACCGATCGTTCCTATGGCAGCTATATGCTATAGTGATCCGATTTTGATTCATTTTTCCAGAATTATGTGGAAGCATATAAAACTAACATATACCAAGATTGGGGACGCTACGATTTAAAATACAAAAAGTTTTTCTAACTAGAACTTGTTCTTAGACCGATCGTTCCTATGGCAGCTATATGATATAGTCATCCGATCCGGCCGGTTCCGACATATTAGTTGCGTGCAGTAAAAAAGAAGACTCTGTGCAAAATTTCAGCTCGATAGCTTTAAAACTGAGAGACTAGTTCGCGTAGAAACAGAACAGACGGACAGACGGACAGACAGACGGACAGACGGACGGACGGACAAGCGGAAATGAACTCGGCTCTGTTGTCCTGATCAAGAATATATATAGTTTATGGGGTCGGAAATGAATATTTCTATGCGTTACAAACTTCTGGGCAAAATTAATATACACTTTTCAAGTGTATAAAAAAATAGAAGGCTTAACATCGGCTACGCCGATGTTTTAAATACCCTTGAAAAAGTTTTTGAAAGGCGCTACCATTGATAACCAAAAAAGTTTTTCTCATTAGAATTAGTTTTTAGACCGATCGTTCCTATGGCAGCTATATGCTATAGTCATCCGATTTTGATAAATTTTTTCAAAATTATGTGAAAGCATATATAACTAATATATACCAAGATTGGGGACGCTGCGATAGAAAACAAAAAAGTTTTTCTCACTAGAACTAGTTTTTGACCGATTGTTTATATGGCAGCTATATGCTATAGGGATCTGATTTTGATAAATTTTTCCAGAATGGTGTGGAAGCATATAAAACTAACATATACCAAGATTGGTGACGCTACGATGGAAATACAAAAAAGTTTTTCTCACAAAGACTTATTTTTTGACCGATCATTCCTATGGCAGCTATATGATATAGTCATCCGATCCGGCCGGCTTCGACATATTAGTTGCGTGCAGTAAAAAGAAGACTCTGTGGAAAATTTCAGCTCGATAGCTTTAAAACTGAGGGACTAGTTCGCGTAGAAACAGACAGACGGACAGACGGACAACGGACGGACAGAGGACAGACGGACGGACGGACAAGCGGAAATGAACTCAGCTCGTCGTCCTGATCAAGAATATATATAGTTTATGGGGTCGGAAATGAATATTTCTATGCGTTACAAACTTCTGGGCGATAATTTAATTAACATACACAAAAATTTGTTTAACGGCTTAATCTAAGACATCTTGTTACCGATTGTTTCAAGTTTGCCTTATCACTCTTATTTGTTTTTTTGATGAGAAAAAGTTGCTGGTTGTAGTTTCAATTTAAGACAACGCTTATCAAAATGATACGAATTTTTTTGGGTGTAGTTCTAGTGAGAAAAACTGTTTTGTTTTCTATCGTAGCGTCCCCAATCTTGGTATATATTAGTATTATATTCTTTCACATAATTTCGAAAAAATTGATCAAAATCGGATGACTATAGCATATAGCTGCCATAGGACCGATCGGTCGGAAAATGTGTTTTACTAAGAAAAGAATTTTTTATGGTGTCAAATTTTTTATTATCAATGATTTAAAAAACTTTAAATATCTGATATTTATATCCTATATATATTTTACCGGTTAAATCAGTTAGAGTAAAGTTTTTTCAAGTGTATTAAAACTTCGGCACCGTCGAAGTTAGCTTTTTCTTCTCGTTTTGTTATAGTTCCTGTACAAATTGAGAATATAAATCTAGTTGTCCGCCCATAATTTTAAATATGGCCATTTCTTTTCTGACTTGACGTGACATTCGTACGATAAAATATAAAAAAACGAGAAGGCAAAGCTTACTTTGACTGTGGCGAAGTTTTAATACACTTGAAAAAGTTTACTCCAATTGATTTAACCTTTAAAATATATATAGGATATAGATATTTAAAATTTATAAATCATTAATAATAAAAATTTGATTTTATAAAAAAAACTTTTCTTAGTAAAACGCATTTTTCGTCTGATCGGTTCTATGGCAGCTATATGCTATAGTTATCCGATTTTGATAAAATTTTCCATAAATGTGTGGAAGCATATAAAACTAACACATACCAAGATTGGTGACGCTACGATGGAAAACAAAAAAGTTTTCTCCCTAGATCTAGTTTTTGACCGACCGTTTCTATGGCAGCTATATGATATAGCCATCCGATTTTGATAAATTTTTCCAGAAGCTTATGAAACTAACATTTACCAAGATTAGTGACGCTACGATGGAAAACAAAAAAGTTTTTCTCGCTAGAACTAGTTTTTTGATCGACCATTTCTATGGCAGCTATAAGATATAGACATCCGATCCGGCCGGTTCCGACATATTAGTTGCGTGCAGTAAAAAGAAGATTCTGTGCAAAATTTCAGCTCGATAGCTTTAAAACTGAGGGACTAGTTTGAGTAGAAACAGACAGACGGACGGACGGACAGACGGAATTGAACTCAGCTCGTCGTCCTGATCAAGAATATATATAGTTTATGGGGTCGGAAATAAATATTTCTATGCGTTACAAACTTCTGGGCAAAATTAATATACACTTTTCAAGTGTATAAAAATTAAAGAGAAGTTTTAAGTTTTTTTTTCCAATTTACCAAGTATAAAAATCATTTCTTGTTATTTTTATACCCTTGCAGAGGGTATATTAAAATTGTCACGATGTTTGTAACGCATAGAAGGAAGCATTTCCGACCACATAAAGTATATATATTCTTGATCAGCATGACGAGCTGAGTTCATTTCCGTTTGTCCGTCTGTCCATCCGTCCGTCCGTCTGTCCGTCTGTTTCTATGCTATCTCCCTCCCTCAGTTTTGAAGCTATCTTGACCAAACTTTGCAAAAAAGTCTTTAAATACAAATACGCTGCATTTGTCGGAATCGGCCGGATCGGATGACTATATCATATAGCTGCCATAGGAACGATCGGTCCAAAAAACTAGTTCTAATGAGAAAAACTTTTTGTTTTTCATCGTAGCGTCACCAATCGTGGTATGTATAAGTTTTATATGCTTCCACACAATTCTGGAAAAATTTATCAAAATCGGATGACTATAGCATATAGCTGCCATATAAACGGTCGCTCAAAAAACTAGTTCTAGTGAGAAAAACTTTTTTGTTTTCCATCGTAGCGTCACCAATCGTGGTATATATTAGTTTTATATGATTCCACACAATTCTGGAAAAATTTATCGAAATCGGATGACTATAGCATATAGCTGCCATAGAAACAATCGGTCCAAAAACTAGTTCTAGTGAGAAAAACTTTTTTGTTTTCCATCGTAGCATCACCAATCGTGGTATATATTAGCTTTATATACTTCCACACAATTCTGGAAAAATTGATCGAAATCGGATGACTATAGCATATAGCTGCCATAGGAACGATCGGTCTAAAAACTAATTCTAATGAGAAAAACTTTTTGGTTATCAATGGTAGCGCCTTTCAAAAACTGCAAGGGTATTTAAAACATCGGCGTAGCCGATGTTAGCCTTTATATTTTTTATTAGCTTTTATATCTGACGTGACGTTACTGACGTTAAGTTACCTAAATTTAATTTTGCAATTTTTTAGTGACGATAATTTTTCTTAAATTATTCAACGCAACAAAAAAATCAATTTTAATTGTAGCTAAAGTTTTGCGAAAAGAGTGGAATTGCTCTATTTGTTTTTTTATACACTTGAAAAGTGTATATTAATTTTGCCCAGAAGTTTGTAACGCATAGAAATATTCATTTCCGACCCCATAAACTATATATATTCTTGATCAGGACGACGAGCTGAGTTCATTTCTGCTTGTCCGTCCGTCCGTCTGTCCGTCTGTCCGTCTGTCTGTCTGTCTGTCTGTCTGTTTCTACGCGAACTAGTCCCTCAGTTTTAAAGCTATCGAGCTGAAATTTTGCACAGAGTCTTCTTTTTACTGCACGCAACTAATATGTCGGAACCGGCCGGATCGGATGACTATATCATATAGCTGTCATAGGAACGATCGGTCGAAAAATAAGTCTTTGTGAGAAAAACTTTTTTGATATCCATCGTAGCGTCACCAATCGTAGTATGTATTAGTTTTATATGTTTCCACACAATTCGGAAAAAATTTATCAAAATCGGATCACTATAGCATATTGCTGCCATATAAACGGTCGGTCAAAAAACTAGTTCTAGTGAGAAAAACTTTTTTGTTTTCCGTCGTAGCATCACCAATCGTGGTATATATTAGTTTTTATATACTTTCCATAGTTTCGAAATTTTTTATCAAAATCGGGTGACTATAGCATATAGCTGCCATATAAACGGTCGGTCAAAAAACAACTTCTAGTGAGAAAAACTTTTTAGTTTTCTATCGTAGCGTCTCCAATCTTGGTATATATTAGTTTTATATTCTTTCACATAATTTCGAAAAAATTGATCAAAATCGGATGACTATACTATAGCTGCCATAGGACCGATCGGTCGGAAAATGTGTTTTACTAAGAAAAGAATTTTTTTTTATGGTGTCAAATTTTTATTATCAATGATTTAAAAATTTTAAATATCTGATATCTATATCCTATATATATTTTTCCAGTTAAATCAGTTGGAGTAAAGTTTTTCAAGTGTATCAAAACTTCGGCACAGTCGAAGTTAGCTTTGCCTTCTCGTTTTTTAATATTTTATTTTTGGCTTGTCGAAGGTATGGCAAGCAGCCGTTAACCTAAAGCCGTTTCAAAACAAAAGTGAGCATAACATAAATACATAAATAATATAAATACATAAATAACATAAATTGTAAAATAGCATAAGTTCTATATTCTATAACATACAGTGGTGTTGACATAGCATAACATTTTTTAAATTTAATTTTACTGCTTGAATTTCGTGTTACTAAAAGGTTTCATTTATAATTTGTGCTCTATATCTTAAAGGCGTTGCTGACGTAGGTAAATAGTCTGGTTCAGTCAACTCCATTTAAAAGGTTTTGGCATTCCAAATCCGACATCAATGTCTTTCCCAGGCTAGCAGCTCTAATTTCCTGAAGAATCGGACATTTACCCAGAAAATCTATCGTGTCCTCTTGTTCATTTATATTACATAGTGTACACTGGATGTCTGCATTTTGATGGTGTGGTCGGTAATTTAGGCGTAACATTTCAACTCTTATTTTAAAAATGAGTGAAGATTACGTTGGCTCCTAAAGCGTCTTGAAAATAATTTGTCTCATTCAAGTTGTGGTTTAATTTATTATACGAATTCTGACAGTGCTTTGTCTTGCTTCGTTTCCCCAATTTTGCCTCATGGTTAGCTCAATGTTTGATATAAGCTCAGTTTTGTTGTATTTTCCACTGACTTGGATTTTCCAGTGTTAGCTGAGAGTTATAAATCTCCGATAGGTTTTCCCATCGCTGAAAACATTGTGATTTAGTGGACAACAAATATTTGGAGACAATTTTGGGGTATCTCTGATCGGGCATCGTAAGAGTCTTCGCTACATAGTTAAGTAGAGCTTTAAAGTATGCGTGAATAATGGTGGCAGGCCGTTTTCCAGATGTATCGCGAAATTTGGGGTATTTTACGGAAGGTAAATATCCTTTTTATAAAGTATCGTTGTCCTCTCCAACTGCATCAAATAACTCGTCACCCCACACTTGCGCTGCGTGGCATGTAATCGCCTTCGCTGTTGCTTTTGATGGATTTATATTTTGAGCTTGCAATAACATTTTTACGTTTCAGCAAGAGAGTTCCACGTGCTACTTAGTGCCATCCTGGTCTCCTTAAGTTTAGCTCAACGTGCTTAGCAAAGCTCATATTGCTAGTCAGGGTTACCCCCAAATATTTAAAAGACTTAACCACTTCCAAAGGCGTTCCTGAAGTGGAATTGCTCTATGACTCTAAGAGCCGAAAATCTGTTGATCAATTTTTCCAGAATTGTGTGGAAGTATATAAAGTCAATATATACCACGATTGGTGATACTACGATGGAAAACAAAAAAGTTTTCTGCTCACTAAGAACTAGTTTTTTGGACCGATTGTTTATGGCAGCAAATGCGCTAGTGATCCGATTTTGATAAATTTTTCCGAATTGTGTGGAAACATATAAAACTAATACATACTACGATTGGTGACGCCGCTACGATGGATATCAAAAAGTTTTGCTCCTAAAGACTTATTTTTCGACTGATCAGTTCCTATGACACTAGGTGATATAGTCATCCGATCCGCCGGTTCCGTCATATTAGTTGCGTGCAGAACGAAGACTGTGTGCAAAATTTCAGCTCGATACTGAAATTGAGGGACTAGTTCGCGTAGAAACAGGACAGACAGACAGACGGACAGACGGAGGATCGGACGGACAATGGAGATAAGAGAGAATGAACTCAGCTCGTCGTCCTGATCAAGAATATATATAGTTTATGGAGTGGAAATGAATATTTCTATGCGTTACAAACTTCTGGGCAAAATTAATATACACTCTTTCAAGTGTATAATAAGTGTTGC